>VXBQ01006683.1:138466-216017 GCA_013400175.1 Phainopepla nitens
CCCCCCTCCACAACCCCGCGGTCAAAACGTCCCTGTGTTTTCCATGTGCTGATTATCCCGAGAATCAAGGCTCCTGAGCAATTTGTGAGTCACTCCAAAGCAATCAATTATGCATCAAATGACTTTTTGATTCTTTACCTTGTGAGCAGAGAGCTGGAAGAAGAGGCTGCTTTTTATTCTCTTCCCCTCCTCTATATTATTATTTTTATTACTATTCCCCACTCTCTCTCCTTTTTTTTCCCCTCCCTTTCTGTGCTCCAACGGCTCTGCCTGCTGGCATTGGGATTATGCATGATCAAATGGTTTGCTCTTAATTGGCAACAGCTCCAAGATGGGAAGGCAGGAAGATTAAAAGGAAAAGGCCACAGGAGCTGGAGCAGCTTCTTGGGAGTGAGGTGGGAGAACAAGGCTGAGCTAAGGAGACTTTGGTGTAAATGTGATTCCCTGTCTCCACCAGCAAGGATGACCAAGAAAATTTGGGGACAGGAGATGGGCTAGAAGACACAGAGGTCAAAACCAGTGGGATTTTCCCAGGGAAAAGCTCTTGTCCCCTTCCCTCATTTTAAAAGCTCAGTGACAAGGACATCCAGATCCTCACCTTCAGGCAAGGCTGCAGTGCAGGGATTCCAGCAGGGAAGAGACACAAACGGGAGCTAACACAGCTCAAGGAGTTCCTCCAGCACGGTGCACAGTGCTGGACTGTCCAAGGTCCTGGATTTATCCGTGTCCTGCTCTAAAGGAGGGAGAGGTGCCCAAATCCAGCCACCAGCCACCAGCAGGTGACAGCTTTTTACCTGCAACCCCAGAGATTGTTCATGTCTCATGTTCATGTCTCTCAGCGGGAGCCACATCCTTGACTCCATTTCCATTTCAGCACCCGTGGATGTGTTTGTCACCATGACACTGGCCCAGGCAGTGGAGGAGGAAGGAGGACATTCCCACAACTGGATTAAAATAGATCCATGTGAAAATAAATAGTTCAGGGTTTCTAAATGTTCCTCTTGTCTCCATTCTTGCAGCTCCAGCTTCTGGATCCCGTTCTTATGATAGAGGTGATTATCTTGGGATTATCCATTTGTCAGGACGTAGGAGCTGTTCATACCCTCAACAAAACCAAAACCAAAACCAAAACCAAAACCAAAACCAAAACCAAAACCAAAACCAAAACCAAAACCAAAACCAAAACCAAAACCAAAACCAAAACCAAAACCAAACAAACAAAAAGGCATTTTAACCACCCCTCCCCCCCCAAAAAAAACAAGAAAAAAACCCCAACACAAACCACAAACAGATGAACAAAACCCCAAAAGAAAAATGCCAAAAGAAAAACAGAAAACCCAGTTTTCTTAACTTGCATTTTACCTTTCGTTTTTTCCATCACATCCCAAAAGGGATTTTTCCTCAAGTTAAGAAAGGTGATCTTAATATTCCCTCCTCCTCTGGTCTTGAAGATGAGGCTGACAGAGCATCGCTCAATTACTGAGTTCTTCACAAGCACCAGCTGAACCAAACTTGGAAATGCAGTTCCTTCCAGTCCCTAAATGACATGGTGGTTATGACAACCACCTTCTCCATGATCCCAAAAATCCCTGAGGGCATTGCCCACAATAAAATCCTCCATTCCCTGCCCATTTCCATGGCTCCTCATTCCAGGTGGAATGGAACAAGGTGATTCCCCAGGCTGCGGATGTCCCTTGGAGCTCACAATAAGGATCCAGCTTGGATCGCTTTCCTCCATTGGCTCCATTCCTCCCAGCAACTGCATCCCACGTTTTATTTGCAAGAGAAGGGGAGGGATTTGTCCCCTGGATGTGGCACTTGGGAGGACAAATCTGGAGTAATGAGTTCAGTTTCAGGGCTCCAGTGACAAAATACAGCAAATCTGGTAGGGGACACCATGATGGGTTTTGGGGGGACACTGAGATGGGTTGAGGAATAAAGTGTATGAAGTGACTGAGCTCAGCTGCAAAAAGAGAAGTAAAGGAACACCTTTTTTCCACCTTTTTCAAAGGAGATGTTCATCCTCATGGAGAGGATGAAGTCAGGTTCTTCTCCGAGTACCACAGCAAAAGGGCAAGTGGGGACAATCACAGGGAGCACCAAGGGAAAATTCCCAACATGAGGGTGGGCAGATGCTGGGAAAGGCTGTGGAATCTCCACCCTCAGCTCAATAAGATCCTAAGGAGCTGAGCCTGGTTTGCCATGCAAGGGATTGAAATGGAAACACCAGCACTCTCTTCTATCCTAAATTATTCCTGGATCAACCCCCAGCTGTGCAGCTCCCTCAGGCTATGATGAAGATTTATCCTGATGTCCCAAAACCAGCCACTCACAGCTCTATATTCCTCCCATCCCTCCCACTTTGTCTGGAGAAGAGGGGATTGTGCATCTTGGGATGTGAGTTGAGAAAAAGCCTCCTTAGGAAATCAGTGGAACAACTGAGAAGATCCAGATGTTTGGAAGCTTTCCTCAGCTTACAGCAACAGGCTTTTTTGGGGAAGAGCAAGAGGAGAGAAACTCGCCCTGAGGTGGTTCTGGCTGCTCAAAGACTGGTGCCACCATCGAGCTGGATTGTCCCTAATTTTCCACCCTTTTGGCAAAGCCTCCAAGCTGCATTCCCTGCATCACATGAGGAACTCCAGGGTGATGCAGGACTTGGGGCAGAGTGAGTGGGGCATCCCTTGGCAGCCTGGGATAGGAAGGAAGCAGAGGGACGAAGGGATTATACACCACAGCCGCTGTCAGTGACACCTGCAACGTCCCAGTGGTCTCACTCAGGACCTGGAGAGGCAGAAAAAAAGGAATGAGGTGATCAGGGTGGGAATAGGAACGGTGATGAAGAGGTGAGCTGAAGTGAGCAGAAGGAAAATCCAGCAGGAAAGCCAAGGTTCTTCCCAAGGAAAGACCTTGTCCAGTTCAGCCGCTGAGGACACACTAAGGACAGCACCTCCATGGCTTTTTGGTAGCATCACAGGAGCATTTCAATATCTCTGGAATAGTCTTTGGCTGCGAATGATGTAACAATGCACACAGCCCTTACTTCCAAGGTGAAGGGATCAGGTGTTGGCTGAAACCAGGCAGCGTGGAAAAGATCTGGGTGCAGATTTCTTGGCTGAGTGGATGCATCCAGCTGAATCCCTCTCCACACACTCTCCATGGAGTCAGGCCAATGATAGAAGCAGTTTTAGGAAATGATTCACTCCAGCTGAAGGACACATCTTAAACTACCTGCAGGAATCTCTTTATCTCCAGTGACTATCAAGAATCTGAGAATCAGGGAATGGTTTGGGCTGGAAAAGGCCATAAAGATGACCTTGCTCCACCCACTGCCATGGGCAGGGACACCTTCCACTATCCCAGCTTGCTCCAAGCCCCTTTCAACCCAGCCTTAAACACTTCCAGGGATTCAGGGTCAGCTGCAGCTTCTCTGGGAAACCTTGTCCATGGCCTCACCACCCCTGAGGGTCTTTTTCCTTGAAGGGACAGGAATTTCACTCCCTGGCAGAAAATGAAGATCCCTTGACTGCAGACCATGGAGAAATATTCCCTGGGAATACCACATTGGAATCAAAAGTTACTTGAAACTGGTATTCAAAAAAAAAAAAAAAATTAATAAGGAATCCTTGATTCCTGCAATTTCCCAGGAATTCCTTGGGCTGCTGGGGTGAAGGGCTGAGCCATGCAGGGAGCAGCTGTACAAACTCACATGGTGGGAGGCTCTAATTAAGCATGACCAAGAAATAAGGATTATGGGAAGAAGTACAGGGATAGCACATCCTGCTGCCTTCCATACCCCTCCCCAGATATCCGACCATCAGCCACGGCTGGTGCACAGGGAAAAGGATCCAGTAATTTGGAGAATCAAGACATAAGACAGGAGAATCAAGCTCCTGCTCCGTGGAATCCAGGGAAGGTGCGCAGAGGAAATTGATTGTTTAGTGAACTGCAAAATTTACTAGGAAAACCTCTCCCGGGACTCATATTCCTTTTAATCCAACAAATGTACTTAGAGTTTCCCATTGCTGCCTGAACAAGTGTTTGACAAGTCCCAGGTAGGTCCTATCTCAGCTTTATAGCTCTGCTTCTGACCATGGTGGGGAAGGGAAAAGAGAAGTTTAAATAAATTACCAGACTAGGGGATAAATTAAAATTGTTTAAATGAAACAAGGCTGCAGCCAGGCTGGGAGAGTTGGGAGTGTCCAGCCTGGAGAAGAGAAGGCTCCAGGGAGAAATTACAGCCCCTTCCAGAGCCTAAAGGGGATCCAGGAGAGCTGGAGAGGGACTTGGGACAAGGGATGGAGTGACAGGATAATGGGGAATGGCTTTAAACTGACAGAGAGGAGATTTAGATTGGATATTGGGAAGAAATTCTTCCCTATGAGGGCGGTGAGGCCCTGGCACAGGTTTCCCAGAGAAGTTGTGACTATTCCATCCCTGGAAGTGTCCAAACACAGCCTGGATAGGACTTGGAGCAACCTGGGACAGTGGGTGAATGCCAGCTTATGGCAGAGGACTGGAACTAGATGATTTTGAAGATCCCTCCCAGTTCAAACCTTCCTAGGATTCTATTAAACCTCTGGAAAATTAAGATGAAAACAGAATAAAGTGATCAATCCTCCAAATATTGGTGGACAAGAGAAGGAACAGATGAATGGACTCTTAAATCTCTGGCAGCTCTCCATTCCACAAAAAAAAAAAAAAAAGTGCAAAAGCCACTGGAATATTTGGGAATCCTGCTGCTTGCTGTTCCATACTCCCTCTTCTTAGTGGCTCACATTCAAACAGTGACATCAACCCATGGATGTTCCATCTCGAGAGTAAGAGAAATTACACGAATTTCAGGGGATCCTGGAAGTGTTATCTAGGCATGAGACACGGTTACCACACAGGGGTTTTAGGTGTGCTCATTTTCCGTGGAATCCCTGGAGGCACTTGGGAGAACAGGACTCATCCCGTGCCACTGGCACTTGGGACAAACCTTGTGTGTGAAGGCTCCAGTAAAACTGACCCACGTGGAGTATTTGGGACAGATTTCAAAGCTCTCCCATGGGATTAGCCGGTATCCATTACCCTGGCATGGTCTGGATTCTGGAGAGCTCCAGAGGAACATAATTTATAATGATTTACACAACAAAGATGTGGTTTTTTACATAGAACCATAGAATGATTTGGGTCAGAAGAGACCTTCAAGATCATCTTGTTCCAATCCCTGCCATGGACATAGACACCTTCCACTAGATCAGGCTGTTCCAAGCCCCAGCCAGCCCCATTAGATTATGAACTGGATTATGTCTAAATTCCATTGTGCCAGCTCTTCCCAATCCCAATCCATCCCTGAAAAAACCTATGGAATAAACAGACCAAAAGGAAATTTGCATTGCACAGAGCCTGCATCATCCTGTGTCTCCTCCAGACCTCTGGAGACCACATCTAGGACCATCCCTCCTCTCCCACACAGCAAAACGCCTGGAAATGACATTCCAGCCCTTCCCAACTTGTGCCTGTGTGAGACACAAGCTGTCACCCAGCCTCATCAAGCTGATGGACAGCAGCTTATATCCCACACCAGCCCCAGGAACCACCACTTTCAGCAGCTAATTCCAAAACAAAGCGTTGCATTGAGGGGTTAGGTTTCAGTTTTTCCGGCTGGGAGAAGAAGGAGCTGCCAAACCAAATAACACCGACAGCTGCTCCAGGAGTCGAGCACAGCTTGGTGACCTCAGCCCCTTCTCACGGTGACCTCCCAGCAGATCCTGGCCAGCAGTGCCACCGAGCACCAGGACAGCCAGTGGTGGCAGCCAGAGCCACACTTGGAGAGGCAGAATGTGAAGCCCACCAGCTGTGAAACACATTCCCTCTTTCAACACAGTCTGTATCCTTCTGCCCTCTCCATGATGTTCTCCCAGGAAGCAGCACTACAGGATTGCTTTGAGAGGCCTTTTTGCCCCAGTGATTTTTGCTAAACCAAAGGCTCTCATAATTGCCAACAGTTTGAAGGCAGGATGCAGCAAAAGGCTCAGAAATACTGGGATCATGAGCCTAAAAGGGAATTTTCCTGATGTCAAAAGGGAATTTTCCTAATTCCGCAAAGAGACAAAGAGGAAACTCAATGTGCTTTTCAAATCCCTCTCTTATCATCTTCCTCACCTGCTGGACTATTGAGAGGGGCTGGAATATCAGCCTTGAAATCCTGTCCTGTGCCTTGTTCCCATCTCAAAATGAGCCAGGATGGACTCAGGATGGCACAGAGGTAGGGACATTTAAGGAGTGCCACCCTGGGGGACTGGTTTCCATCCTGACACCCCGGACTGCGAATAGTTTCGACCACAGTGGATTTGTTCAAATCTACCAAAGCTCCAGTGCTGTTTTGATCCTAGTCTGGAGTGACAAGAGAAGAGATTCCCACTCTTACCGTTGGATCTGCTGGGTTTTCATGCCCTTTATTTCCAGCAACTCAACCCAGCTGTCTGCACAGGTGTCTTTGGAGACACTTTAAGTTACCCTTGTTGATTTGCCAATCCCAGAGGACTCAGGTGTTCAGTGGATCCTTGGGAAATCTCCTGATTACTTGCGTGGTGTTGGATACCCCAGATATCAATAAGAATCATCCTTAACCAGCCAGATCCAGCCCCTGAACTGGATAATTCCAGAGGAAAAATTGACATTTGAAGACCTACTTTGATTTTCCATCTGTTTGAAGACCATGACCATCAATGTTTCATGGCTGTTTCATGGAATATTTTGGGGAGGAAGGGAACTTAAAGAAAATCCCATTTCAACCTCTTACCATCGGTAGGGAATCTTCCACTAGACCAGGTTGCTCCAAGCTCCTTGCAACATGACCTTGAACATTTCCAGGATCATCTCTTGCTTCCTTTTCCTTCTTTCCACCCTCCAAGTTTCCCGTCACTCCTAGATTCGCTTCCAGGCATTGTTTTAACCCACAAAAACGTAAAGTTGAGCAACAAGTTGGAGAAACAATCTCTAGATCCCTGTGTGCTTATTCCCAGGTGAGGAACAAAGTTAAAAGTCTCCAGCTTGGGACTGATGTGGTTTAGAGACAGGGAATTCTCATGGAGGTCCTGGATTCAAGCTTTTTCCATAATCCTTGATCCTAGACAATTAATGTTTCAGGGCTACTGTGTCCCTAAAGAAGCTGGAAACTCCATGGATGCAGCAATCAGGAGAGAACATGGTGATGTCAGTTATGTTCCCTACAATCCAGCCACAGGATTTATCCCTGAGATTTTCTTGCAGAAACAGGTGACGTCAGGAAAGTCCTTCCAGTTTTATGTGATGGAGAGAGCTGCCCATGGACTCTGGGATTTTCCTCCTGGATTTTCTGGCCGCCTTGCACATGTGTTTTCCAGCATTCCCAGCAATCCACCCTTCACAACACTGAATTAAACAAGGAATTAGCAGGAGCCTCACCACCAGAATGTCCAGCAGACTTTGCCCACAGAATCCCAGCTCTGAGGAAGGACAGGACACACATCCAGAGGGAATCTCAACTTCTACACATTCAATCACAGTACTTGAATGCCCAAACTCCCTGAGCAAAGAAGTCCTTGGGTCATTCCTTATTCCAGGTATTTAGAGGACATGGAGAGGTCACTTTAGGCTTGGGTGAGCCTTAGCCTTTGGAAATTTGGATAGGGGAAACTTCCCTGGTTTGCTGGGCAGAAAAACTCCCATCTCCCACTGTCTCCTCCCTGTTCATCTTCCCATTCTTTTCAAAGTGGAGACGGGAACAGATGTTGCTCTGTTTTCCCACCCACCTCCTCCAGTCCCCCCTCGCTGAAGCGGGAAAGCCCCGGAGCACCTCCTTGTCACCTCCACAACTCCGCGTTTCCTCACCTGTCACACGAGCTGGTGACAAGACGAGCAACACCCCCCAACCCTCCAGCCAGCACCACGAGTCACCGCGGGAGAGAAAAAAGGGGGTGGTGGGGACAAACAGATGTGCCACGAGTTGCTTCCCAAAAATGTGTTTGTGCATGGGGAGGTGTGAAAGGAATCTGCACCTCCGTCTCCCAGCGCAGGTGGCTCCGGATCCACCACCTTGTCTTCACTGTTTCTGTGGGATGTCAGGCATGCAGCGCTAAGCAATGATCTCCTGCCATCTGCCAAGGGGAACATGGGCTGGGGGTGTCACATCCAACAACTTGACAGGCTCTCATCCCCCTCCCTTCTTTTTTCTATTTTTTTTTTGTCTGGTTTTTTTCTTTTTTTTTTTTCCCCTTTCGAAGAGAGTGAAGGGAGGGAGGAAATGACTCTGCAGTAGTTCAGAGACTTCATCCATCACTGCTGCTCCTTATCTGGAGGAAAAGAGGCTCAGAGAGGACCTTATTGCTCTCCACAACTCCCTGACAGGAGGGTGGAGCTGGGGGGGTGCCAACCAGCAACAGGACAAGAGGACACAGCCTCAAGCTGTGCCAGGAGAGGTTCAGGTTGAACATCAGGAAGAACTTTTTTCATGGAAAGGAGGGTCAGGCATTGGAAGAGGCTGCCCAGGAATGTGGTGGAGTCCCCATCCATGGAGGTATCCAAGAAAAGACTGGACATGGCACTCAGTGCTCTGGGCTGGGTGACGAGTCAAAGGTTTGACTCCATAATCTTGGAGGTCTAATGATGTTGGGATTCCCTGGATATCAGAGCAGGAAGTTCATTTAAAACTGGATTCTCTTCCATTCCCAACCAGGATGGAAATAGGACAGGGTAGTGACTTCTACCCTGACAATGCCACCAAATTTCTTTGGGATTAAAATGACCCTGTCAGCCCTGGAAACGCCACCAGTCCCTGAGGCCATTTCTTCTTGGAAAGAGATGTCCACTCTTGCCTATCAAGAGGACTTTCAAAACCAGGGACAATGAGAAGAGATTTAGGTTTGAGAGCTCCTTCCCCAGCAAGATTTCAACCAGTTTGTACTGAGCTGGCCTATTTTTGGCAGGGATTGGGCAGTTTGCCATGGTAGATTTAAGGGCAGGGGACCAGTTCCAGTGTGGACCCCCCTGTAGGGATACAACCCTGAAATCCCAGCTTTTGAGGCCTGTCCTTCTGATCTATCTGGCGGAGACTAGGAGAACTGGGGCTCCTGGATTCCTCGTTGGCTTTGGGAAAGGGTGTGTGGAGTTTGTGTGGACTCTTCTCCTTGTCTTTATGTCACAGGTACAAACTGTGACATGCTTGTCTCCTCTCCTCCCCTTCCACCATCATTCATTTTCCGTAACATTCCCATAGATCCTTTCCAGGTGCTTGATCTTCTCCCCATTGTACCTCTTTTTCCAACTTCTCTTCCCAAATTTTCCTCTCAGCTGAGAGCTTCCACAGCCAACATTTCCATGGGGGTGTGAGCTCCCTCCTGAGGGGAGGATTATCACCCTGGGAAACATGATGCCAGTCAATAACTATTGACTGATAAACCAACAATACATTCCAGTGCCAGCCTGTCGATTTCTAGGATTGATTTATCTGCCCCTCTTCCCTGATTTACGGGCAGGGATGGGAGGCTCAAGACAGCCAGGCTGCTGCTCTCCATCCCTCATGGATTCAGCTACTGAGAATCTTTGATCCCAGAGAGGGACGGCACAGGTGTTTGTGGTTGGAGTGAATCTGGGGAAAGGGACGGGCTCAGAGGTGTGGATCTTACACCGAGGTCTTCAGCTGGGTCTCTGGTAGCCCAAGGCTGGTTTTCTTCTCCTTCTGGATTGTGTTGAGGGCTAGAATTTCCAAAAAAGTTGCATTTCCAGACAGCTATTCACCCATCTCGATGGAGGCCTCGAGTTTCCACCACTTACTGGGCATGGAATCCCTGGAGGACAAGGAATGGCTGCTATTCCTGGTGATGGGAAAAGCTCTGCTTCCCTTCCAGAGATGATGTTGAGGAATGAAATCCCAGCCCTCAGGGTCTGGCAGGGTGGGAAATGCCAGATCCCTCTCTAAGCCAGGATGGGACAATACACCACCAGAACGTCAGGACCATGTGGACAAACCATCTGTCCCTTGGCATCCCATGGGAAAACTTCCATGGTCTCCAGTTCTGTCCCTGAAGATGCTTCACAGTCCTCTCCTGCAGGGTCATAAGCACTGGGAACTTTGGCTGTAAATTTTGGTCGTAAATTCCTTTTACAAGAGCCTGTGAAATGAGGGATGGGAGGATGGACAATGCCTCGTCCCTGGAGATGTTCAAGGTCAGGAGCTCAGCCAGGAGAGGAAGTCCTGAGTTTTGGGACAGAAACACCCAGGCTCACTTCCTCATTCACACAGCAAACGGGCCACTCAGGCTACCTGGCAAGGGAATGCAATCCATCTTAGGAACTGCTTCAGGATTTTCCGTGAGCAGGTGATGCCGTGATGTTAAATACCCACAATGCTGGGTAAGTGAATTCCGATTCTTTCGAAGTTGCATGGGATTAACTTTGAACTAAATCCCTGGAAAACTACACGGCTGCTGACATTTAAGTTGATCCCTGTTTTCCAGGCAGGTTTCTGCTCCGAAATTCTGGGCTCAGGTGGTCATGGTCATGGCTGAAGAGCTGGAGAGATTTCTACTGATCAATACTTTTATTATGAATAATTTGTCTTTTGAGTGTTTCCCACCTTTCTTCCCTCCCTTAGAAACTTCTCTCTAAGTTGTTACATCCTAGAAATATTCCTATTTTCCGCCCTCTCCAAGCACCTATTGTCTGGACTTTTCCTTTACTTCTGGTCTCATGGAACAGCAGAAGGAACCTGAGGCTGGGACAGATGTTCCTGTTGGAGCAATTCCAGAGGAGGCCACTCATTTAATCACAGGGCTGGAGAGTCTCTCCTATGGAGCCAGGCTGGGAGAGCTGGGAGTTTCCCACCTGGAGAAGAGAAGGCTCCAGGGAGACCTTAGAGCCCTTCCACCGCCTAGAGGGGATCCAGGAGAGCTGGAGAGGGACTCTGGACAAGGGATAGAGGGACAGGACAAGGGGAGATGCCCTCCCACTTCCAGAGGGCAAGGGCTGGATGGGATACTGGGAAGGAATTCTTCCCTGGGAGGATGGTGAGGCCCTGGCACAGGTTTCCCAGAGAAGCTGTGGTTGCCCCTGAACCCCTAGAAGTGTCCAAGGCCAGATTTGATGGGATTTGGAGCAAGCCTGGATAGTGAAAGGTAGAGTGGAATGAGATGATCCTCAAGGTCCCTTCCCATCCAAACCATTCCAGGATTCCATATGGAGTAACAAGAATATCAGGGGAGGTTGCAAAGGTTTGGGTGAAGATTAGGGAACCATGACTTTGCCAAAATCCAACAGCATAAGCACATGAGATGCATCTCCCCAGATTTCCTGGACAACTTCAATCCTTGCCTTTGCCGGGATCCAGAACAGACCTGCTCCTTCCCAGACTGCAGAACCCAGACTGCAGAACCCAGACTGCAGAATCCAGACTCCAACCACTGGAGAAGGAAAAAATCCTGTGTCTGGTTTCTCCCATCCATCACTTTCCCTGTGTCTGAAAACAGAATTATTCATTTCCCCTGGAGCTTCCCAGTGCTACTCTTCATTCCAACATCTCTACAAACACAGTTTCCCCTTCCCAACTTCCCATCAGATAAATTGGGTTTTTCCAGGCAAATCTCATTCAGGATTTCCTCTCTCTTACCCTTAGAAGAAAGCAGTTCAGGGCTTTTTCACAATGCAGGGCATTGCATTTTCCTGCCTCTCAAGAAAATGCACAGGACCAGTTTGGGAAGGAAAAGGGAGGGAAAAAGGGATAGGAGACAGAAGGGAAACTGGTGCTGATGTTGGGGGAAGGAGAAAAGTGGATTTTCAGGAAAGAGGTGAGCTCCTGGAACTGCAGCTGATGCCAAACACAGCTTATCCCTTCCACAGGGATCTGATGTCACCAAAGCAAACACTTAGCAGGATTTTTTACCCCTCCCATTTGTCCACTTTGAAAATCCTTCACTAAACAGGGACAGATACACAGCACCACCCCACCACTAACTATAGGATTACCTCCCTCCCTCAGCTCCGTCTTGCTCCCACCCCATTCCTGCTTCAATCATTCCCTAAATCAGCTCTTCAGGAACCCAGGTTGATCACGGTTGGTTACTGCCCTGTCTCCTTTTAATTGGAGCCTTAATCTCCCCGTCGTCGTGAGGATGGGATGGGTTTCTCCAGGCACTTTGGGAATGTTTAACTGCCCATGCCCTCCATAGCTCATTAGACATAAAATCTGCCAACTGCTCAAATTAGTTGGGAAAAAGTTTAGCACAAGGAATTACTGCAGATATGGGAACAGGGGGACAACATCCCTGGGTTTTTTCCTTACCATGGTGGTCCCAGAAGGAAGAAAAATCTGGAAGTTCACTTTGCAGATCCTGGGAAAAGAAGCAAATAAAGAAAATGGGCACTGGAAGCAGGATTGAGCAGTTTGGGATTCCTGGGACCTACTGTCTGTTCTTAGGGGATTTGGGATTTAGGAATTATCTCTGGGAGTTAATGTCCAGGCAACTGTCAGGTATGAGGGGTATGGATGAGAGGGTGGGATGTGGGAGCAGCATCCCAGGTTTCCACCATAAATCCATCAGTGAAGCTCTTTCTCCACATAATCTCTCAAGGGATTTCACCCTTTCACTGGTGGTCCCAAAAAAGAATCATGGAATCATTTAGGTTGGAAAAGACATCTGACATTATTGAGTCCATCCATTAACCCAGCACTGCCAAGGCCACCACCAAACCAGGTGCCCAAGTCTAACACCCAATGGCTTCTAAATCCCTTCAGGGATGGTGACTCCACCACCGCCCTGGGCAGCCTTTACCGGGGTTGACCCCCTTTCCATGAAGACTTTTTCTCCTCATATCCAACCTAAACCTCCCCTGGCACGGCTTGAGGCCATTTCCGCTCACCCTGTCCCACATTCCCTGGGAGCATAGCCCCATTCCCACCTGGCTTCACCCTCCTGTCAGGGAGATGTGGAGAGCAAGAAGGTCCCCCTGAGCCTCCTTTAGCCATTCCTGATTCTCCAACCCTTCCCAGCTCTGTTCCTTTCTCTGGACATGCTCCAGCCCCTCAATGTCTTTGTTGTTGTGAAGGAGCCAAACGATTGGAGGTGCCCCAGCAGTGACAGCACAGCGGGACAAGCATTGCCCTGGCCCTGTGACCACACCACAGCTGGGACGAGCCAGGTGCCCTTGGCCTCCTTGGCCACCTGGACACACCTGGGCTCACTCATGTTCAGCTACTGTCAACCAGCATTCCCCATTTTCCAATGGGAAGCTTTCCAGCCACTATTCCCCAAGTTTGGAGCATTCCATAGGATTGCTGTGACCCAGTGCATGACCCATCACTTGGCCCTGTTGAATCTCATTGCATTGGCCTCAGCCCACAGATTCAGCCTGTCCTGAACCCTCTGCAGATCAATGCCCTCCAGCAGATCAATGATCCAACTCGGTGTCATCTCCCACCTTGAGGTTCCCCTCAATCCCCTTATCCAGATCATTAATAAAGATTTTGAACAAGATTGTTCCCAGTACTGAACCCTCTGGAACACCACACCAGTCCCAAATGGATTTAACTCCATTCCCTGCCATTTTTTGGGCACAACCAGTTTTTTTTCCAGGGAACAGTGCATCCATCCAAACTATGAACAGCCAGTTTTTCCAAGGAGAATGATGTGGGAAAGAGCATCAAAGAATTTACTGAAGTCTAGCCAGACACATCCACAGTCTTCCTCATCCACTAAAAGGTTTGGGAAATAATGAGATTCAGGCAGTGGAAGAATTTCCAGGTGCGTTTGTGGGAGTGATCCTTTGAGCAGCAGCATCTCCAGGGTGGTTTTGCTGTTCTTTATCAAGTCAAGCGTGGAGATGAAGCTGGGTTTTCTTCTGCTTTTCCAGCATGAAGCTATGAGGATGCTCCAAGAATCTCACAATCATTAAGGTTGGAAAACACCTCCAAGGTCATGGAGTCCAACTTTGGCCATCACCAACCAGAGCATTAAATGCCATGTCCAGGCTTTCCTTGAACTCTTCCAGGGATGGAGTCTGGTTGAATTTATCTTGGGCAGATTGGGAGGTAGAACTTCCTGAAAAAAACCTTCAAATCCACTTTAAAAATGGAGATTGTCCCCCTAATGTCAGGAATTTCAGCGCAGTCCTACTTAAAACCCTCACAAAGGAACAGCTTCCCATGGGAGCATTTTAGGAAGCCGGGCCCTGATCCTGGCAGCAAATCTGACAGCCCTTGGTTTTAATGAGGGAATAATCCAGATGAAAGAATCCCTCCTCACATGCAAAACATCGGAAAAGGGGAAAAAAAACCTTTCCTGGCTGTAAACGTCTCTGATGAATGTCCTATTTTCCCAGGCTCAAAGCTTATTGATTTAAGTCTTCCCCTGGAAGGCTCATCCCATGCCATGTTTTGATGTCCTGGAACAACAGCTTCCATTATCCAGTATTACACTGCAGCTTCTTGGAGGAAAAGAATCCCATTTTTCATGTGAATTAGAGAAATGGAGAAAAAACCCAGAATTTTGCTACTGTGTTGAAAACATCTTTATTTTTTAAGTGGTTCTAGAGTATTTTTGTTGTGTTAAGAGCAAAATCAGAAATTGCAGCTTAAAAGGTGAAAAATGTTAGGGAATTACAAGCAGGGCAGGTCGAGAATAGTTTTGAGGGGTTTTTTGTTTGTTTTCGCTTTTTGGTGGGTGGGGTTTTGTTTGTTTTCTTTTTGATGAAATTGTTTTTTGCCAGGAAATTTCAGCTATTGAAGGCAAACCTCACACTTGATCTCCCACTGTGAAGAACATTCCCTTCTGCTCCCGTAAATCCTTGATCAGATCAAGGTAAGCAATGCCTGTAAGGATCAGCATCAGGAGTAAATTCCCATAGGGGAATGACAGGGAACAACCAAACTGGTTCAATATTTGGCAAATATCCTTTATTCATTTCCCTAGAAACATATCCAGAGCCATAAGCTCTTCAGCCCATGGATTATCCTGCCCCTTCTCCCTTTTCCCTCCTACCTGGGATGTGTTTGAGCTCAAGTCTTACACTTGTTCCATGTGATTTATATTCCCACTGCAGAGCACGGGAATGACAAGGCAGGAAAATGCCACAACAGCCTCTTAAACAACTCAACAGAGAGGCCAACGTTTTTGGTTTATTGTGGCCTATAAAATTTTATGGATTGGAACTCACTGGGTTTGTTCCATGGAATTAAAGGAAAGTGGTTTCTTCATTTCACTGTTATTTTTCAAATCTGCAGTAATGGAAAAGCTCCCAAAGGCATGAACCTGATTCCCCTCCTCTGCAGGAAAAGCCGGAAGGGAAAGGAATAAAGGAATCCTCTTCCCTTGGAATTCTGCAAGTGAGCTATGGCAAAGTCCCAAAGATGTGGGACCAAATTTAATTTCGTGGCTCAAGAAGAGGCCACAACTTCTGGAGTCACCCAGGGAAAGATGCCAGAGCTGGGATTGATATCCATGACCAGCAGGTCCCCACAGCAGAAACTGGGATGGGTTCTGGCCCCACTGACTCATTCCAAGGCTGGGTTCCATTGTCACCATCCTCTAGGGAGAAAATCCAAGTTGCAATGGAGGAGAATCCAACCTGACACAAGGAAAAGTGACTGGATGAGGAAGGTGGTTACAAGTTGAAACAGGTTGCCCAGAGGCCTCTTGCTCTTTTCCAGCCTCACTTATCCCAGGATTTTGGAGAGGAAAGCTAGGCTGAGCACAAGGATTGGATCCAGAAATGCTTTCCCTGTGGCTGTCTGTCCCAAGCACACAGTACTTTTGGAACTGGAAGGACCAGTAAAAACACATTTGGGTGATGCTTAATCCCCAGGCAGGGATCAGAATTCCCATCAGAACTCAATGCACAATTTCCATCAGGTTCATATCCATGGTGACACATCCATTCAGCTCCATTCCCTCTCCGTTCCTCTTCTCCAGAAGGGCTGAACAGAGGGAATAAAGCCTTCAGCTGAGGGCTCTGCTAGGCCATGCTTTGAACTTAAATCACTTGAAGGAGCAACCCTCTGATCCCAGGAAATTCTCCCCGAGCCAGGGAAGATGTTCACCTCTGGCACCATGAAATGTCACCCCAAAGGCAGCAGGAAAAGGACTAAAATCCTGAATATCCAAGGCAAGAACAACCTCCAGCTTCTAAATTCCAAAATACAGGCATTTCCCATCACCCACCTTCCATCAGACAGAGCTGCCGGAAAATAGAGCTGGAGCAAAGCAGAGAAATTAAACCCAAATTGACTTTGTGGCAACACAAGCCATAAATTGTGGTTATTGTGGCCAGGGCTTGGCATTATCCCACTGCCAATCCATCTTTTCCTTTGATTAAACATCCCACACTAATTCCATTTCCAAAGACCAAGTTTATTTCCGCAGAATCAAATCCCCTCCCTCGCTAATCCATTCCCATCTCCTGGCTGAAAAACGCAGCCCCGAGATCTGACACTGAGATGTTCCTGGCAGGAACGTGGCATTGCAGGGAAAATCCTGTGGACTGGGGAGAATAGAACAAATGCCAGCATTCCCCACATCCTGACTTACTCGGGGATGGGTTTTTCCTGCTGGATTAGCGAGTGTTGCTCCCTCATATTCCCACCAGCTCTGCAGAGCTTCTTGCCCTGATTCGAGGGCTACTGCACAGATTGGAATATCATCCCAGATCTGTACACCTGTTCATCCTCACAGGTTTTCCCATGGTCTCAGAATTCCTGGTGTCTCTTGGCCAGCCTGGCCCAGCAGCAAAGGATCCTTCTCCAAGTTTGTTCTCCAGGGAAAGCAAATCTCTGTGGCATTCCTAAACCACTACTCGTGGTTGTTCCTTTTTTACATCTCAGTTTTGACCCGTGCCCCTCCCTCAGAATATTTTTTGTGAATCTGAAGGCAATTAACACAGAGCCAATTTCAGGGCTGGTTGTGGACACAGGGATATTTCTTTTCTCTTGGAGAATTTAATAATGGAGGATGTGTCGTGCTCTTTTGGAAGAGCTCTAAACTGCCCCTGCCCTCCCTCCATCCCTTTCTCCTCTCTTTTGGGTGGCCAGAAGGGAATTAATTCTTCTTGGGAAGGAGTGAACACGGCTGCCACATTCACCCTCAAAGCCCCACCATGTCACCACCTCCAGCTTGGAACAGGACCTCTCCCATTCCTGCCTCAAAATCACCCTTCCCAAACCAGCCGGGAGTGCACGGCTGCAAATTTTCCCGCTGCAATCCACGCCTGGCTTCTCCATTAATCCTCCCGCTCTCCTTGATACCTGGGCTCGTCCGGGTGCCTGAGAGGATTTGGAAAAGGCAGGGGAAATATAATTAGACGAGATGTTGCCCTCAGAGTTCGAGTCGGGGCCGGCTCATTGAAGGGCAGCGGTCAGCAGAAGGAGCGGAGAGGAGTCAATTTCGCACGGATAACGGAGCCGTTCCGGCTGATTAGGGATTTGATGAGGGAAGGGGTTTGATTTTGGTGGAGTGACAGAAGCCTTACGGTCAGTTGAGATCTTGTTTAAGGAGGGCAAGCGGATCTGGACTGGGGATGACAGATAGGGAGACAGGGACGAGCGGGACAAATTGGCCTGGTTTCCTCCTGTTTTCCTTCTTGTTGTCCCTGACCTCATCCAGCCAGGGCCGGGCACCAGCAGGGAAAGGCAGCCAGGAATGCTGCCAGGAGCTCAAGTAAACCAGAGAGGGAAAACAGCAGTGATAAAGAACTGGAGGAGGCAGGAAAGACAGGCAGAGTTTGTGGGATTGTCCCTGGGATCGTGTCTCAGCCTCAGTCATTCCGGTACTCTGGTTCCATCACCTCCACTTTCATCCCAAAAATCTCTGTGTACCAATGAGGAAAGCAGAAATGAAAAAAGAAACCCAGCCTCACACGAGGCTTGTCCAACATTCCCCTTCCTGGTTATTGCTCTGGGAATTCCATTCTGGGAATGGGAATGGAAGGGCCATTTCTCGTACATTCTGCTCCTGTCTCCTCCTGGGCCAAATCACAACAGAATCAAAGAATCCTGGAATGGTTTGGGTTAGAATGGATTTCAAAGATCATCCAGTTCCAGCCTCCTGCCACGGGAAGGGATACCTTCCACTATCCCAGGCTGATCCAAGCCCTGCCCAGTCTGGCCTGGAACACTTCCAGGGATGGGGCAGCCACAGCTTCTCTGGGAATCCATTCCACTTCCTCACCACCCTCACAGCCAAGAATTCCTTCCCAGTATCCCATCTAACTCTGCCCTCTGGAAGTTTAAAGCCATTCCCCCTTGTCCTGTCTCTCCATCCCTTGTCCAAATTCCCTCTCCAGCTCTCCTGGAGCCCCTTTAGGTACTGGAAGGGGCTCTGAGGTCTCCCTGGAGTCTTCCCTTCTCCAGGTGAACACCCCCAGCTCTCCCAGGCTGTATCCAGCCAAACCTTCACCTGGGGGTGTCCAACCTCCCCATTAGTTGTGATCCCACCCTCAAACTTCCCACCCTCATTCCCCTCTGGAGGCCAACCTGGAGCAAGGCAGAGGAGACTTAACGGAATTGATGGAGGAATTTAGATGCCACCTGGAATTTTATGTGAGCCTTGAGATCATGTGTCATGAACAAGGTCACACCTTCGGTGCAGGTAATTAATCCAAACTGTTAATTGCAGCTGTAAAGAGAGAAGAATTCTTGCCCTCACTTGGTTGCACAGGTAAGAGACAAATTCTGACACCTGGGAGACTCCGATCAGGCAGAGCTGCTGGAAATTCAGCCCCAACTCCCTTTCGCATTGTCACAAGGGGATTAGGTGACTTTCCCAGGTGCTCCAGGTGTCACATCCAATCTCCTAAGCCCCCACTGATTCCATAATCATGGAACAAGCTCTCCTCCTTTAGCAGAAAACCCAGCAGCACCTGGGAAGTGAAATTAAAATGTGAAAGATCAGGAAATGGGGTTGACTTCACCTTGCCAGAGAGGGAATCCTGTCCTGGATGTAATTTCAGTTTTACCAAGTGTTTAAGAATTTTGCCTGGGAAGAGGGTTGGGACCTGTAACATTCCATAAATCACTCCCATGAAGATGAGGGTGCTCAGGGATGGAGGCCACACCACCAGCAGGAAAAACAGAGCCTCCAGAGTCCCAAAAAAAGCAAAATCCTCACAGTTCTAGTGCTCTAATCCTCACTCTCCTGCACCCAACAGGGCTGAAATGAGGCTGGAAAAGACGTTCAGTGTGGAAGTCAGCAGGAGTTCAGCACTCAGAAAGAAAGGAATAGCAATCTCCAGCCAGAATCCAAAGGAGGGAAACGTTCCATGTTAATAAACAAAATAAAAGGGGAAGTTAAACTCATCCTTCTCCCTCTTGTCCTGGTGATGGGTTTGGCTTTCAGTTCTCCTTGACAATCCCTAAAAATTAACCCCGGGAGTTGTACAATTGTCAGATGTGTGTGGGGCAATCAAAGCCTTTCAAATCCATGTTTTGTCAACAAAAATACAGGAAGGTATTTCCATGAACATTTTCCCCAAATATTTGCCCTTTTTCCCCTGCAAAGCTCAGAATCTCATTTTATATCAGCTCTGAAGTTCTTTTTTATCTGTCATCATATCTTAAAATGATAAGAATTAATCTCAGTAGGGAGTTATTTCTTCGCTTCTCTTGCAGCTCAAAATAGAAAACACTTCTTTTTTTCTCCCCTCCTTAATCTGAAATAAGTTTAATTTCATCAGGGAAAATTCATCACTGGAGCAGAGAGATCAAATCGTGCCTCAGAATAAAGCAGGGAGCTCTCACCTGGTACCTGCTGCCCACCAGCTTCCAAAGGCAACTCCAATATAATTAAATAATGATAATCCCGAAGATACAAAGCCTGGAATTCTGCTTAAAGCTGTGCCGCCTCCACTCCAGACACCTGGCTGTGACTGCAGGTGATTTATTTATTATATATTTGATTAATTAGCTCAGGAAGGATTCTAGCAACCTTTCCCTGCTTTTTCCAGAGGCTTCATCCAAAGCCCACTTAAGCCAGTGTAATAAAATCCTTTGCCTTCAGATAAATCCATGGGCATGTGCCAAGGGTTAATTTCTGTTTCGCTTCCTGCTGGGTTTGCTCCTCTGTCATCCCTGGTGACTTCCCTGGAGTTATTCCAGATTATCCAAAATGAGTCAGCCCCAGGAACACTAACCTGGATGAGGAGGAGATATTGTCAGTCGGCTTCCCTCGGACACAACCTCTTTTCTGGAGTAACTTTCCCCTGCTTCTCACTCTTCCCAGGGTGGGAGAACTCTGGAAATTAATTTTGGGGGAAAAAAATGGTGAAGGAGGGGAGCTCTAAGCAACAAAATTCCCCTAGAAGTGTCACACTGGAGCAGAGTGGTTTGGATGGCACAAAATGCCGATCCCAAGGGGGCTGGCATCCCTCCAGAGCCGTGATCTCATTCCCAGCACCTTCCCAGAACTGCCCTGTCTGATTCCCAAATCTGCCCCCTGAGGGGGTCTGTTCTTGCAGGCATCTCCCTCTTCCCTGAAATTAAAAAGCTTCGGGATGGTTGCACCCAGATGTCCCAGAGTGGCACATGTGGTTCATCGCTCCCCGATACATCCCCATGTCCCCACCCCACCACCTTTCCCCTTTTCCTGCAGCTGGAAAAGGAGGATAATAAATATTGATCCATCCTGGGCAGCGATTTGGGGATGGAGAAGAGGGGCTTTATCTAATTTTTATTGGCAGAGAAGGAAGAGAAACCCCCTCATCCCTCCCACGCCACGGAGCAGGGATGTAAGCTGCGCTCCGAGCCCAGGAAGGAAATTGCCTTTGCTGCTCCAACCCCTGGGAAACATTTAATAAATGTCTCCACCAACTTTGAGGCCTTGTCCAATCTTCACAAATTGGAGTGGAACAAATCCTGTTTGGTTGTAATGGAGAGATTCCAGGGAAGATGGATCCGAGGGAAGATGGATCCAAGGGAGGTGGGAAGTCCCACGGAGCCGTTTAACATCTTTTGGCTGGGGGTGACAGTGGTGAGGAATCACCGCTGGAAAAATGTCCCCCTCCCTGGGGAGGGACAGGATGGGACCCCATCCTGGTATTGGTATTCTGGAGGGGGTTTAGAGACATTCCTCCCTGGAATACCAACTATATTCCCAAAACAGGTGACCCCCACAAGGGCAGCTCTCACCTCACCAGCGAAGTGTGAGGTGGTGGAAATTCCTTCCTCAATCCATCTCTGGAGGACTTAATTCCACCCTCTGTCCAGCCTGGGATCCCCCAGCCACCCTGGGATTTATTTTTAAACTCAGCCACCCCAAGGGGATTCCTGGAGTGAGGAGAGGCACTGCCTTCAGCTGTTTTTCCAGGAAAAAAAAAGCATCCATCAGGTGGGAAAATTATCCCTCAAAATGGATCAGGGATTTGGTACCAGGATATCGTTCCACCAGCTGGGAACTGAAGGATATCAGGAATCCACTGCTAGATGCAGTTTTATTTCTTATCCCAAAAATCATGAATTTGGGAAGAGGCAGTGAGAAATTTTTCATTCCCAAATACACAATGATATTCCAATAAACTGGAATTTGATTTTAGGCAATTAAAATAAAGTAAAGGATTTCAGGAAGGGGATAATTCCACTTTAAAACACTCCCAGAATTCACTTCCAACAGCCTCCCGCATCCAGGTATAACCTATTTGTCGGGAGCTGAATTGCAGAGCAAAGAAAAGAAAATCCCAAAATGTACCACCTCAGGAATTTGACCAGGAATAAGCTGGTTTACTAAATCTAGGACTGAAAATACATAAAGAAAGGGATACTTTGGAATTAGGCTGGGTCACACTATCAAATTCTCTCTCCTGCTTCATCCCAAGTCAAGATAGTTATATTTATTTTAACAAAAAAGACACAGAGAAATAAAAATGCATTTATAATTATATTTTTAGGTGTGTATATATAGAAATACATGGAATTTTTATGGAAGGCACATTCCTAAAAATGCCCCTCAAGCCATCCCTGCTTTGATGTCTCTGTCCATTGGAATGTCCTGGAAATCATAAAATCAAAAGGAACCTTCCTGACTGATCAAAAAACTATAAAAACCACATAGGGATGTGTCCTGGCAAAAGCTTGGTTTTCCCTGATTTCTACCAAGCTGCCCTATCCCAATGGAAATCTCCCACTGAAATATGTTCTGCAAGCTCGGTTCAATTAATGCAAATTACATTTATTTGTTTGTTTTTTATTTAATAGATTTATTTAATGGGTTTTTTAATCTGTTTACGATTGATTTTCCACGAGGAAAAAGTGGACACATCCAAGTGGATTTTATGGCAAATCCTTAAATCAGGATCATCTGGCCAAATTTTGGCATTGTTAGACCCAAACAGGTATAAAAAAACCTATAAATAAGTATAAATATCATTAGTATGTCTAAGACCAGGACTTACATCCTCATTTTGCCTATCCCATTAGGAAGAAGGAAAATTATCAGGAAAACCTCTGAACTCCTCATTTACACAATTCATTTCTCCCTAAATTTTAGGACATGGAGAATACACAAACCTGATGTCTCATCCCCAAAAGTTTTGGGTTTGGATATTTTGGGAGACAACACGTGGAACAGGGAAAGTGCAGAGAAATCCTTGTCTGGACAGATCATTTCAACTCCATTCAGTGAGTGGATTAAGGATCATGGGATGACTTTGATCCCTTCAGTTGTCAGCAACATGGAGCCAAATTCCTGCTGTTCTACTAAAAAGTGAGGATTTTTACTGTGAGGAATTTGATTATTCCTTTTTTCAAGGAATATTCTGTGAGTTAGGGATAATCATGGAATCATGGAATGGTTTGGATTGGGATGGACCTTCTGGATAATTCGGTTCCACCGGCAAGGACACCTTCCTCTATCTCAGGTTGATCCAAGCCCTGTCCAACCTGGACTTCAACACTTCCAGGGATCCAGGAGCAACCACAGCTTCTCTGGAACACCTGTGCCAGGGCCTCAGCACCTTCACAGCCAGGAATTCCTTCCCAATATCCCATCTATCCCTGCCCTCTGGCAGTGGGAAGCCATTCCCTGTGTCCTGTGACTCCATTTCTTATCCAAAGTTCCTCTCCAGCTCTCCTGGAGCCCCTTCAGGCACTGTAAGGGGCTCTGAGGTCCCCACGGATCCTTTCCCTCTCCAGGCTGGACATTCCCAGTTCTGCCAGCCTGGCTCCAGAACAGAGGGGCTCCAGCCCTCGGACCATCTCCTCTGGATCTGCCTCAGCAGATCCACATCCTCCTTCTGCTCTTATTCCTCAAAAGTCTTGGCCTTGCACAGCCATCTCAGCCAGGAGTTTCTCAAAATAAGGCAGGCATGGGAAGTTTCCTTACAGAGGTTTCGTCCCTGCCTGCTCTCCCAACGGAGCTGCCAAACTCCAATGAGAAACCTGCCAAAATAAATACTGGAGAGCAGGAGTTACAGACTTTTATGGATGCTGCCCCCCAAAATCAGGGCAGGATGGATGAATCCTTCCTGGGCACAGAATTATTCCAGCCAAATTAGGCCCAAAATCTCATCACTTGGAATAAAAAATGGGATGCAAAACAATTTTTTTGATGGGAAAAATTCCATGTTTCTAAGCATACGAAGGATGGAAGACGGGATAAGAGATGAGAGGCTTTTGACTCTATTCTCCTTGAGCCCAGAAATGTAGGGAATTCTGTAAAAAGATCTCCCAAGGAAATGGCAAAGTCCACCTCTATGATGTGGGAGGCTGTAATCCTGAGGAATTCTTGCATCCTCAGCTCCAGGATTACTCCCGGATTTCCAGCTGCACTTCCAACACTCATTTTTGGCCTCCACAGATCTCACTTCTCTAGTTTTAAACATTCACAAAGAAAAGCAAAGTTGGAATAAAAATGCCTCACTCCCTACACAGGTACTGAGCTTGGCCTGGTTCTCCTTGGGTGTCTCCAAGGGGAATTCTCACTTCATTCCCGCTGGGAATGCTCCAATCTTCATGCTGCAAGAAAGAGAATTGGAAATCCATATTAAATATTCCTTCAATTCCTAAGTGCACTCCCTCTCTTCCCAATCTTGCCACTCATGTAAACAAACTTGAGAGATCCTGAAGGATTTCTTGGGCTTCTGTTGGTTGAGAAACTGGGATACAACACTGAAATTCCCTAAGGCCAACTTCCCTAAAATAAACTGGAGACCCAGTGAGAGAGCCAGGACTTCATTCCAGATCCCAGATGAAGATCCTCCTTCAGCTGCATGATCCCAATTTTTTTCTTTATTCCTTACGAAAATCCCTGTCCTGGTTTTGGGTATAAAAAGACAAATCTTTTTTTTTTTTAATGGGCGATGGAGATAGGTCAGGAAGTTCCAGAATTCAGGTCAGGTTAGCGCTTTCTCAGGAAAAAAAAAAAAGGGGGGGGGGGGGTTAAGAGGATTTGAGCATTTGGAACTAGAGGATGGAAACCAGATAGGGCAGGAAAAGCCAAGGAACTTCCACTCAGGGAATTTCCTATGTAAATATGAGCCATCAGGGTCCCAGATTTCTATTGGAAGTCCTGCTTTGTCTGAGCAGGAAATGCAGGAATAAGCATGAGACACCTGAGTCAGGGCTGTAGTGATGGATGAACTCCAGGAATGTGTGGAAAATGGGAGCAAAGGCTGGGAAACCTTGGCCACGCTGAAACAAAGCCCAGCACAGCCCTGCTCATCCCCATCTCCCAATCCATAAATCTCCGGAGTCACGGGTTTTCCTGGAGAGGGAAGGGAGCTGCGCTTTACTCCTAGTCCCAGTGCTTTTGATGAGCTGCAGTATTGCCCTTCACCCTCCTCCAGTCTCAATAAACCTGGCTAATTAGCATCCTGACCACTCAATTAATTAGGCAGGACACTTAATTATGACAAACTCCATTATCCTCTGGAGCCCAGAGTCCGATGGACATCAGCGTCGGGATATGTTCGGTAACAATTTTATTCGAGAGGGAGTTTATTGACCAGAAAAGATGGATGAGGAGATTAAAATCATCAGGAGAAGCAGCTCCGAGCCGTGGGCTCGGGTTATAAAGACATCCAGGATCCCAAATGAGTCGCTCCATCCTCATTAAGAGCCACAGTAGGAACAGGAAGATTTTGGGATAAGAGAGGCAGCTGAGCTTTGAGAGGGTCCCAAACAAGGTGTGACATGGACGGTTTGGGTTTTCTCTCAGTCAGGATCCTGCCCTTTCCAAAAGAAAAGCCCAGAGTGGAAAAAGAGTTCACCATGCCCAAGCATCCCTTGGGAAGGCAACTTCTTTTTCCCCCAAAAAAATAAATTTGCCCCAAATAGCAGCATCCCAAAAAGGGTCACATGTGAGGCTTCCTCTCTGACAAAGAGACACTTAATGGATGATGGAAAAGCTGTGGAATCTACCTGGATTTTTAGGGAAGCCTTTGATGCACCTCCCACACTATTCCCACTGGAGGAAAATGCTGAAGCATGTCCCAAGAAGAGAATGAGCTGGGAAAGAGGCTGGAGAACCAGAAATTCCTGAGGGAGATGACGGGGAGGAAAGCCTGGAGGAAAGGAGGCTCAGGGGGGACCTCCTGGCTCCCCACAACTCCCTGACATGAGGGTGGAGCCAGGTGGGATCAGGATCTGCTCCCGGGAAACAAGAAACAGGATGAGAGGAAACAGCCTCAAGTTGCACCAGGGGAAGTTTAGGTTGGGTATTGGAGGAAAATCCTTCATGGAAAAAGTGGCCCAGTTCAGGGTAGAGGTGGAGTTACCATTCCTGGAGGGATTTAAGATCCATGTGAATGTGGCACTTGAGGACATGGTTTAGTGGTGGCCTTGGCTGTGCTGAGGAATGGTTGGACTCAACGATCTTAGAGGGCTTTTCCATCCTAAATGATTTCATGATTCTATGGTCATTTTCCTCAGAATCAAGAAATCAATGGAATAAGGCTCCTTCCTTTGAATTCACATGATGGATTTGCTACCCCAGGATTAGTCCAGAGTCAGTTTCCTGATTTTCCACTTGTCTGTTGAAAGAAATGAATGAAATGGCCAAAGCTCAGAGAGCTGGAACCTAAACTGGGAGATATTTCATAGTCAGCATGTCCATGGGATAATACCCATGGGAAAAAAACAAAACTAACCCAAACAAAAAACACAGAAGAACAAATAAACAATACTCCCCAAACAAAACACCTAAATACACAAAAAAAACAAACAAAAATATGGGGAAAAAAGCAGATCCTCGGTGTGGAGAAAGGAAAAGGAGGGATCCACTGGGAAATCTGGCATTTCCAGCACAGGTTTGTTTTCCCAGTTTGTCCTGGCTGCGGTGGCCAAAAAAGTGGAAAGATCCCACATTTGTGGATCTCCTGCATGTCCCTCAAAGCCCTGGAAGTTAAAGTTTTCACTTTAATCAGATGGGCCCCAGATGGGCCTTCCAGGCTGAAGAAGACACCCCAAAATGCCACTTTCCATGCAGATTGGACGGGATCATCCTGCTCCAGGATTTAGCTGCACAGATATGGATTTCCCTCCGGAACCAGCTGTGTTTATTCACCATTAAGGATTTAGTCCACCCCAGACTATATCCAAGTATCTCAACACACTTCCAGCCTGTTCCCAGCCACTTTTAATCATTTTCCACCTACTCCCACTTCCTTCCCAGGAGATGTTTACCATCCAGATATCTCGGCCTGGGATGTGCCAGGTGGGAGATTTCCGTAGGACAATGAATCAGATTTATCCAAGGACAGTTTCCCAAAAAACCTGCTGCACATTCCCCCAATTCATCCTTTCTCCCAAACTATGGCAAATTTTAATATATCCTACTTGATGAATTTTATTTTTTTTAAGCTTCTTGGGAATTTTTTTGCCATTATTTGTCATAAAAATTAGCAACATTTAGATTCCCTCATCGGGAACCTAAAAATCAGAGAAGAAAATTAACTTAATTATTTTTAAAAGGCTTTTCCAAGTGAAAATGTAGAGAGGGAGACTATTCCTATTCATCTTGCATAAGCAAATATAGATTCTATCCCAATTTCCAATGATTTGAAATGTGATTGGAGCTCCAGAGAGGCTGGCCAAGGGCTCTGGATCCTGGGAAATACCACCTTAAAATATTGGATTTCTTTAAAGTTTCACATTAACTCTGCGTGTCTGGGTTTATTGCCTTTGGCTCTGGGATAATTGTACCATCCCTATAATTTATTTTCCCATAATTACTGATATCCACCGCCAACTTCCACAGGGTTTTAGGACTAATGCCACAGTTCCATGGGAGAAGGTGATGATCCCTTTTGTTGTGAATGGCTTGGTCCCATTTGGAAAAAAAAAGGGCATTCATAAACTTTTTTTTTTTTTTTTTAAATTACTCTGGGCTAAAGGCAGGCATGGCTTTAGTCTTGTCAGAAGCAACAAAGGAGCCTTGGAAAAGGCTGTATCCTTCAGCCTTCCCTGAAGGAGAATCTTCCAGTTATAAAGAGTAATGGAGAAGAGGAGGAATAACCATTAATCCTAAAGAAATCCTATTCCAACAGAGCACACTCCCAGTTTTGAATGGAATTTCAACCATATATGGGGTCCAGATCTACCTTTTGCCATAGACATCACCAAAGGCCAAGATGAAAATAATTGGCATCCAACTCCAGACTAAATTCCTATTAAATTCCTGGGCTAATGAACAGGTTTCCTATTAATTCTTGGAAATAGTGCTGGTTCCCACAGAAAAAGCACTGGGATTTGGGAGGGACTGGTCATATTCCAGGCATGGAATGGGAAAGGAAGATGTTTCCCAAAGCAAACAGTAGCTGCTGCCTCTCCCATGAGGAGTGGATGCATTGGGGATGGTCGCCCCCGGAAGTGCTCAAGGCCAAGTTGGATGGGGTTTGGAGCAACCTGATCTTGAACAATTTCCACCATCCCAGGTTGCTCCAAACCCCATACAACCTTTCTGTGAACACTTCCAGGGATGAAGAGTTGAGTCTGGCCGCCTCAAGCCGTTCATGCTTGGCAGATGTTTGTCCCAGGTGGAGAGGACACTTGTCAGGTCTAATCCATGCCCAGTCTTTCCAGGAACTCCCTGAACCATGAAGACCCCACTGCAAGTCCCAGGGCTCCTTGTTTCAGGATCTGTTCCCCAAAACACAGAGGCAAAACTCAACCACTGTCTCCAAGAGCACTACATTTCATTTCCCCATGATTTATCTCCCATGGATAAGGAAAGCTGGACCAAACAGCTGCTGTAGCTCTGTGAAATGGAGAGAGATGGATGGGCAGAGAGTTGGATCCACACACAGGAGAAAATCCAGGAGTTTCATTCCTCTTAACAGCTAATTTCCAGAAAGAAAACTTGGAGGCAATTCCTCAGTGAGAATGAGGCAGAAATCAGGAGATGGGAGGAGGGTTGCTCTTCTCCCAGATTTCTCCACAAAGACCTCCGTTCGTCTTTCGTAACTGCAAAATTTATGATTCCAAATTTCCAAGAGAGCAGAGCTTGGGGAGAAGTTTTCTCTTGAAAAATCTCTTAGAGCCAGGGAAAAAAAAAAAAAAAGAATTTTAACAATATTGAAGCATTTCTCAGCCACATTTCAATTCCATTGAATTTTCGGTGCTTAAATTGCCTTCCTGATTCCAAGAAATTAAAAATAGAAGGAAATGCATTAAAAGAGATATTTTCATTTTGCAGCTGAGAACCACTCTTGAAATTCATCTTGAATTAAAAAGAAAAAAGAAGACCAAACTTGGAGTCAACTTGGAGCGCTCCTGACTGAAACAAAATATTGCAACAAATTGTTGGGAGCCAATTGCTCAATTGGCCTACATTATTTTTTTCCAAGAAGTCAATCTACTGGAATGCATAGAGAAATATTCATTTCCATCCCAATCCAATTCCAAGAATACTGATGGACCTGATGTCTTTATATCTGTTCTGCTTATAGGAGATACATGGATCCTCTCCCTGCCCAAATTTCCCTGTTCTCCTTGTAGCCGCACCTCCCACTGGATGATCCCATGGATTTGGGCAGGCTGGCTGCATCACTACCAAGAGCATCCACGTTCATCCCTCCACAACATCATCCCATCTCCAGCTTCAGGTGATCTCCTGTCCATGGAGAGTTGGAACTGGATGAGTTTTACAGTCCCTTCCAACCCAAATCATTCTGGAATTCTTGGATTATTATCATTATTTTCCCTTCCTTTTCTGTCCTATTAAACTTTTTTATGTCAATTACCCAAATGTACCTTTTTTTTCCTAATTCTCTCCCTGTCCCACTGAATTGAGGGGGACTGAGGAAGTGCCTGGGCGACATTGACAGGTTAAACCAGGACACTTCCAAAGAGACTTAGACCAACAGGTTCAAATCCAGGATGGGATGTTTCCCAATTCCCATCTCCCATCCCAAAGGATGCCTTCTACTCACAGATAATCAGATCATTCCATGCCTTATCTTTCCCTGGAGCACAGCTCCTTGTTCTGGCCACAGCCAGAGCTTTCCCACGGAATTCAGGGCTGGACCGCAGCAGGGAAACATGTTTTTCCACCAAGGTGCTTTCTAGAGCCTCATTCCTCCTGCCTGCAGAGAACGACCCAGAGGGAAGGACCTTCAGGATGAGATGATGGTGTGGGGAGTCTGTGTATGGGCCTATCCCAAGGATATTTGGTTTTTTAAAGGAAGACAAAGGTCTGGAGCACAAATCTAATCAGGAGCAGCTGTGGGACCTGGGGAAAAAAGCGTGGAGAAAATGAGGTTCAGGAAAGACCTTCTCACTCTCCGCAATTCCCTGAAAAGAGGGTGGAGCCAGGTGGGGTTGAGATCTGCTCCCAGGCAACAAAGGACAAGAGGAAATGGCCTCAGGTTGTGCCATTGCAGGTTTAGATTGGATATTAGGGAAAAATTCCTCACTGAAAGGCTCTCCAGCCCTGGCACAGGCTGGACACCATCTCTGGAGGGATTTAATATCCATGTGGATTCAGCACTTGGGGACACAGTTTACTGGTGGCCTTGGCTGTGCTGAGGAATGGTTGGACTCAATGAACTTGGAGGACTTTTCCAACCTAAATAATTCCATTATTCCATGACACATCCAAGAGAAGAACGTGCTGGTAAATGATGGGGAAAAGCACTCAACAGACAATGCAGAAATCATTCTGGAGCTTGAAAACTGGGAACATGGAGACAGTAGAATGGACAATGCAAATTTGGGAACTGGTAGGAAAGGGAAGGAAAGAAAAAGGCACAAATTGACGTACTGAAGCAAATCCTACAGAGGCAGAAGAAGCAATAATTTGCTCTGCTGACCATTTGGGAGGGGAGAGAGGCCTGTGGGATTGCTCCCTCCCCCTCCTCCTCCCCGGTCTCCCTTCTCTCCCTACCTTCCTCTCCGACAATGGAGTGAATTAAGTTTGCAGAGTTCCGTAGGAGGCATCGGGCGTCAGCTCCAATTACTCACCCTCTGCATCATAATTACTGCAAATGGTCCATTAAAGGAAAATTATCATCAATATGATTTTATCAGACAGCAGGGAAATGAATAAAGGAAAGTGCTTATTCTCCCATTGTCCTGTTAATAGAGATGTCTTTGAAATGGAGGATGTGAAGGATTCCACCTCTCCCAGGAACATGGGATGCAGAGGGGAGCTGCAATGATCACATACAAGCAGGCTCCATCTTTTGGGATGGAAGTGGAAATTCGGATCCCTGCCTCCATCTGATTGTCCAAGCAGTGGATGAGGAGCTGGGATTCTTGTGCGAGGCGTCAACTCTGCTCAGGACACCCTCACAGCACCGTTCCTTCCTCCCAAGGGATCCAGTGTCACCTTCAGCTTTAAGCTCAGCAACAAAATAATTTTAAGGGAGTTGAAATCCATTTGATGTGGTGGTGTTCGGTCAAAGGTTTCATTTGATGATCTTGGAGAGCTTTTCCAGGCTGAATGACTCCATGATTCTACGAATCCAACCCAAAACGCAAACCCAGGTCAGGGCCAGATCACCCTCATCATCCTCACTTTGCTGTGAGGAGGCTTTTCAGTGGCTGCATCTGGGATCAGCCACACCTGGAGAAGATGGGATCAGAATCCCTCATCGCAGAAACATTTTGGTGTTCATGATGCTGAAATTAGGCCACAACTGTAGAAAAACATCAACTAATTCCAGCTCTGGATCGGAAAAGGTGATGGGTTTGTGCACTCTAGGATTCTGGGATGCTCAACCTCTGCCTTCACAGGTGGGAATTGCTGTTTTGGAGGCTGGAGAGCTCAACTTCTGCTTCACAGGTGGGAATTGAGGTTCTGGAGGCTGAGAAGCTCAACTTTCATTTCACGGGTCGGATTTGCTGGTTTGGAGGTTAAGAAGTTCAAGTGTCCCTCACTTGAAGGGAAAAATGAGAAAAATGAGTCACCAAGAGGTGTCCTGGATGGTCAGATCACCTGAATTCATTCTCTCTGCCCAATTATCTTGTTGGGAAATGCCAGGATTTAAGCAGGGATGGGGATGGAACCCCCATTGTTGTGGTTGATCTTCTTAACAGTAATCAAAGACACAGAGTCATGAAGGGAAAGGCAGTGGGGTTCTTCCAGAGTTGAAAACATGGAACACAAAAAGCTTTGGATTTTTAAGTTATTGCAGCCGAGAAGTAATTCAAGAAAAGCTCTCATTTGGTAGGAGAAAGGATGAAGCTCCATGAGATTCCTTGTACATTCTCTTGAACCTCCCTCTGGAAGAAAAATTTCCAGCTGAACTAGTTCTGGGTCTACAAACAGATCTTTGAGGAAAAACAGACCAAACTTCATCCAGCTTCCAAATCTTTGTGATTCCTTTACAAACAGATGGATCCAATCCTACAGCAGGTGTGTTTTCCTACCCATGCTATGGAGATGTGGATAAAAGGTGTTTTGATGGGATTAAACAGGGTGTGTGCAGTGGAGATACCTCTTTCCCATGGCTGCACAAGAACCTGATCCAGTTACTGGAGCTGAGGGAATTTTTCCACTCTTCCTAAGGCAGAAAACTCCATCCAAGTGGACAATTTATTCCCTCAGCTTCGTGGATGGCACAGATCTAAACTCCTGGATGTGCAGGAGCATAAAAGCACCATTCCAATGGCTACACCTGTGTGACAATTCCCAAAACAGAAGGGATGAATTCCAGCCTTTAAGTGAGTGGGACAAGGACACATCTGAGCTCCCCAGCTCCAGGGGAGTGACATCCAGCTGAGGTGACTCCTGGCTCACTGACAGGAAGGCAATAACCCATTTTAGGAGTAGGTTACAGATCCAAAGATTGGTCGCAACCCTTTCCTCCAAGTTCTATCACCTCCAAATCACTGAGGTTAGAAAAGACTTCCAAGATCCTTTTTAAACATTGTTAAGATTATTTTTAAAGACCTCTCAGATCTTTACCTGGCTATTTAGAGTTTCCTTCTCTCATCTCCTTCTACAAACTTCTCTTTGCATGAGAGGATATGGGACTTGTGGTCCCAAGTTATCCCAACACTGCAACATCCTTTTGTGTAAAAGAGGTCAGAACCACACTGGGACAGTCGTGAAAGATGAAGTTGCACTGGTGGGATCACCTCTCGTGCCAGGAGACGTTGTCCATGTCCCTGGAGCTGTGACCAGTCCCAGACTGGGACACCCATGAACAAGCAAGAGGTGCCACTGCAGGGTAAAGTGTCGTCAGTGAAGCGGAAGGACCAAAGAGCATCCTCCATTTAGTTGCCTGACAGATTCCCAGGAAAAACAGGAGAAAACCCCACCCATTCCATGCTGTTGAGGTGACCCGGCTGGAACAGGGATGAGTTTTCCCTCCTCCAGCACATCGATGGCCACACACCACGGCAACACGGAATCTTGCAAGGCTTGGCGAGGTGGTCAAACCCCTCCCAGGGAAACCAACCCCACTCTCCTACTTTTCAAGAATCCTTCATCCCAAGATGTCCTGGGATAGGGCCCAACACGGAAAAGGGAGCATCCAGCCGGAGCAGGAATCCGCCTGCAGGGCCAGGCTTGGTAAAGCCGTGCGGAGCTGCCTCGGCCTCAAGGGTAGGAAATAGTCAGGGAAGGGAGTAAAGCCGATCTGCTGCTCTTCATTTCACAGCTGTAGTGGGATTAGCGGAACGAGGGCGCTGGGGTAAAGCTGCCCCTTTTATCTCATTCAAACATGTTGCTAATTCAGCACAGCACCGCAGCCAGGAGCAGCTCCCGGCCTAATCCACTGTAGCGTTCTCACCCAGCGTGAAGAAACGAGAATTTTAATCCGCTCCCCACCCCCTCCCCGCCCCATCAGATGCTCCAGCGGGCCCTGCCTGGCCTAACCAGGCATGGGGACCCACTTCACACCTGGAATTGCTTTTCCTGGACTCTTTGACCAGCTCTCTGGGACCTGGGAGAAGATGGGAGCTCCACCTCCCACCTTCTGCTCCATGACCTGTGGGTGGTCCTTTGGTGGCCAGAGGAATAAAATACTAAGAGCATCCACGGGCAATGAATCTTGAGGGAGTTCAACTGATTGCTCTGGGTTGGTCTGAGGATCTTCTCCCAAATGAAGACACCATTGGACAGGTGATTTTACTGTAACAAACAGCAAAGCACCACGCAAGGTGCCACATAGGCCCAGCCAGGCCCCCAAACCTGGGAATTTAGGAAGAGAACCAACCAGCAGGTGACAGGAGATGGGCTAGTTTGGTCTCAACACCCTATGGGATCCCTCTGAAGGACAACTCTAATTCTGCAGGGGGTCAGAGCTCCCCCTTCCCAGCAACTGCTGCTTCTCATGCAACAAATTGTGAAACGTTCCTTCCTCTGCAAACAGCCCCTGAACCAGCTTCCACCACAAGAAATGCTTCTTGAGATGCCTCCTTGTTGAAAGCCAGACCTTCTGCACTCCCAAACCTTTCTGTGCCCTCTTTCCAAGGAAATACTCATCCACATCCCCATCCCATGTTTTCACCTGTGACTCTCAAACTGAGGTAGCGTGGCCTGATGTAACAAATGACAAAAATGAGCTGGAAGAGGAGGTTCTGTCTCATGCAATTGTCAGAGTCCACCAGTGTGGACCAACAACACATTCCTCAGGTCTCACCAGATCCAGACTTAAGCATAACTTACTAAGACTCATTTAGGCTTGTGTAAAACCAGTTAGAGACACGAGCACCACTGGACCCTTATTTGCTACCAGCATCATCCCCAAACAAGCAATAACAGCAAGGCCTCCAACATTTATGGACCTTAAAGTCACCTTCAACCTACTCCACTTCTGTCAGGAATTTTTCCATATCGATGAAATCTAGATTGTTCTTCTTGTTTCTCCAGCAAAAAGTTTGGATGTGCCACCCGGTTCACACCAAGTGAAGCCCTTGGTCTTTCCTCCCTGTGCAGGAGTTCTCCAGATCTTCCATGGATCGAGCCAAGCATGGAGCTGTCAGACCTAGATTTGGGGCAGCCTGAAGCCCAGCTAAACTCGTGAAAGAACTTCTTCTCAAGGGACATATTTGCCCAGTTTATCTTCCGGAGGAAGCAACAGAAGTGATTTCTGGTGGAAAAAAAAGAGAAAAAGAGAGAGATAAAATAGAAAAGTGGGAAAAAATCAGCATCAGCTGAAGGTCTGATTCAGGAAAAATGACCCAATTTGGTGCTCAGAAAAATTCAGTTTACCCAGAGGACCTAAAGCAGAGTTGTCCTCCCATGTGGTGGGACACAGCAAGGATCCACAAGGTGCCACTAAAGAAACAGGAGCTCTCATCCTGAGTTGGGCATTCCTGACTGTGCAACGTGAAATCACTCTTTTCTCTCAGAATTCTCACAGAATCTTGGAAAACTCCTCCAAGACCTTGCAGCCCAACCTGTGACCGATCCTCTGTCATGTCCAGTCACTCCTTGAACACATCCAGGGATGGTGACTCCACCACCTCCCTTGGCAGCCCAACCCAATGCCTGACAACCCTTCCCATGAAGAAATTCTTCCTGATGTCCAACCTGAAGCTCCCCGGGCAGAACATGAGCCTGTTTCCTCTTTTCCTGGCACTAATTGCCTGGGAGAACCTTTGCATCCCTTGGGGATTGATCTGAAGAGACAGCCCTCCCACAGGATAATGTGGCAGGGACACCCTAACTGACTGACCACGGGACATTCCCCCATCCCTCTGAGGATTTTTGGGATTGAATCTAAAAATCTCAAACTCCCCATCCCTGATCCCATTCCCCCTGCCTGGTCTAAGGCTCCTCCCTCTCCACAAATTCCCTGAACCTCTTCCAACTGCTCGGCAATAAAAAGTGCATTATTAACACCCCTCTGTCTCCGCTGCCTCGCTCTCTCCGGCAATGAAACCTCCCTGAAATTATCCTCGGCGTGCCTGCGATTTAATTACATTTAGAGTCAATCAAGAGCCTCTGGAGCTGAGTGGCTGTTAAAAGGTTGGAGGGGAGGGGTGGGAGGAGAGGACGAAACAAAGACCCCCACACATGACCATCCATCTCTTTTCTGTCCCTCCTCCCATTCCCCCTCCCTCCTGCCCACCTTCCTGAGCTTCCTGGAGAGCGGCCCCGCAGCAAAGTCCCACAGGGAAGCAGGGAAGGAGGTCTGGGGAAAGGGGGAGGATAAGGCAGAGCAGCCGCTTTCCCTGTTCCCTGGCTTCCCTGTTCCCTGCCGCCTGCACCGCCGTGTCATCGAGGGATGGCACGCGCCTCGGTTTTAATTAGATGGCGGTAATTGCCTCGGTGTAGAAAAACATTGTTCCTGCTGCTGGGAAGCGAGAGGGGCTTCGGGCTTGGCTGCTCCCAGGAACTGGGGGAGGGAGGCTTTCCTTGGATGCTGCTCTGGGGGTGGAGGACCTGGGTGGAGTGGTGAGATAAATTCCTTGCTCCTAAAGGACGAGGGCTTAACCCTTGCACCCCCACACCTCAAATGAGCCTGGGTGTGTCCAAAAACAGGAGAGGGCTTTGGTACATGGGCAAGGCTGGCACCTGCCCAGGGTCCCCCGGGGCTCTGCTGTGCCTCCCCACTGTGTATCCCTTGAGGGGGAGGCTCAGAGCACCCCGGGGATGAAAACAGGGAGCAGAAACCAAAGCGATATTCCCACAAAGTGGCAGCAGATGGGAATGGGAGGATTGTCCCAGGTCCCTCAGCCTGGGTATTACAAAACACGGCAGGGTCCTCTGGGACAGGACAGAGCATTGCCATGGAGCCCAGGGAGTTCCCACACTTTGCCAAAAGAACCTTTATACCAGGGAAAATGGGGATTTTGGAGCCCCAGCCTCATCCCTGCTCCCTGGCCTCCCAGTCCTCATGGGCAATCCCCATCCTGATCCCTGGAGACACAGAGGCGGAGCCCTGGAGGGTGACATTTGATGGCACGGTGGCGTCATCCACTGCTGGAGAGATCACCCTGGCCTCTGCCAGCCCCTGTGTCCTCAAACCATGAGGGTCTGGGGCAGCCAGGTAGAAAAGGTGTCAAACCCTGTGCTGACAATTAGGGACAGTGACTGAATATTCCACGCCGTGATCCTGCTTAGTATTCAAATCCAGAGGAGCCACTGCACCCACACGTGTTCCTGGGTGCATTTCCTCCAGGGAGGTTTCCCTGGCAGCAGATTGGAGCTGACTCAGGAGCTGCCCTTTGCCCTGAGCACACGGGGAGCTCTCTGAAACAAGTGCTTGGACAACTCCCACAAAGGCTGGATGTGGTCAAACATCTCCTTCACTGCTCCAGCAGCTGGGATAAATATTTATGAGGGATGTCAGGGTTGTGTTTCAGGCCACATGCCAAACACAAACCACTTGAGGTTAGCAAGAAACTGCCCCCTTTGGCAAATTATTGGATAAGTGTCCATTACAGGGGCTGACTCCTTCCTCCCAGGCAGCTGGGAGGGGATGCTCTCAGAGACAGGATATTGGATGAGCTCGTGGCATCCCTGCGTTCCTTGATGATTGCTCATAAAATCAGTCATCCCTTAAAAACAGCCCTCCCTTGTCAATATTTAACTGCAGGCTCCGAGGGGGAGAGGCCGTGCCCAGCTTCCTGCTGCTTCCAATGCCTGTGGAGCAGGTTATGGGTTTGGATATTCCTGTTCCAGCATGGTCAGGATCTCCCCCACCAGCTCCAAAGCCGCCCGGGGTGTGGCCATGGTCACTGCTGGCTCATGCCAGGTATTGGAGTGATGTCCAATCACAGAATCATGGAATGGGTCATGTTGGAAGGGACCACAGTGGAATCATCTGATCTCACCTCCCTTCTCAAGGAGGCCATCCCAGAGCACCCAGCACAGGATTGTGTCCAGAGGGTTCTGGAATATCTCCAGTGGGGGAGACTCCACACCCTCTCTGATCCCTGTTCAGGGCTTGGTCACTGCCCAGGGAAGAAGTTCTTCCTCATGTCCAGGTGGAACTTCCTGGGATCAGTTCCTGCCTGTCCNAATCATCTGATCTCACCTCCCTTCTCAAGGAGGCCATCCCAGAGCACCCAGCACAGGATTGTGTCCAGAGGGTTCTGGAATATCTCCAGTGGGGGAGACTCCACACCCTCTCTGATCCCTGTTCAGGGCTTGGTCACTGCCCAGGGAAGAAGTTCTTCCTCATGTCCAGGTGGAACTTCCTGGGATCAGTTCCTGCCTGTCCCTCCTGTGCCATTGCTGGACCCCAGAGCAGAGCCTGGTCCCTCTCTGACCCCTCCCTGCAGACAGGGACAGACAGGGATGAGGTCCCCTCTCAGCTGTGTCTCCTCTCGAGGCTGAACAGCCCCAGCTCCCTCAGCCTTTCCTCGTAAGGGAGGTGCTCCAGTCCCTTCATCATCTCTGTTTTCCTCCTCTGGACCCGCTCCTGGAGCTCCATGTCCCTCCTGTCCTGAGGAGCCCAGAAGTGGACACAGCACCCAGAGTTGCCTCACTGGGCTGAGGAGTTGCTAAGGAGCATGGCTGGATGGTGTGAGCTGCTCAATGTCACTGCGGTTTGGGGACATCAGGTGAGGGGACAGCTGTGTGGGCAGGATGCCCTGGGACAATATCTCCCACTCCAGAGCCTGGTTTGTACCCCAGACACCGGCCGAGTCTCCTCAGGACAACCAGAATCCATCAAGATTGGGGCCAGGACCTGGATGTCCATTAGCTGAGCTCCAGCAAGGAGGAGGAGAAGGGAAGGTGGTGAAGTTCAGGGTTTTTTGTTCATCATGGAAGAACCAAACTCTCTCAGGTAAGGATGAAATGGAATATGGAGTTCATCAGCACTAGGGATGAGGGAATCGGGACCAAATGAGCAACGAGCAGGAGAAACCCACCCTGTGCTTAGGAGATGGATTCAGGCTCAGAAAGCCACCATCCAGGTGGAAAGGGAGGCTTAGGGAGACAGGTGGAGAAACAGATCCCACCTTGACTTGCCAATCCAGCTGGAGAGGGAGATTTCACTGGCAAAATATCCCATAGGAATGAATCCATGCCTGACACTAGCCTTGGTCAGAGCAGGTGCAAGGTTCAGGTGTCCTAAAAGGGTCTCATGGGGGCAAAGGGGGAGAGGAGGCACATTCCCAGTTGTGATCCAAGCATGTTAATGGAGCTAAACCTTTACCACAAGGAATCTGTGTGGAAATTCTTCCAAAATCGCTGCATGGTGGTGTTGGAAGGAAACAGTTCCAGTGGAATCCCAGGCTTGAAGATCTGCTCTGTTCAGACTTCTTCTGTCTGATAAAACCACGGCCCTGGAGATCTTTCCTATGGATTTAAATGTCTTTCCTTAGTAGAAAGTAGTGGGTCATAAAGTCAGATGTAAATATCTATCCATAAAATTCATTTGCAACAGTAACAGAAGTGATGACCCGGCACTTTCCCGTCTCTGCCTGTCAAAACATCCTGTGCGCACTGAGAGGATGGACTGGAGATGGTTTGATGGATGTGTGTACGGGGGAGTGGGAAAACTCTCCAGAAATGGATGGAGACGGGATCGATGGATTCCCAACCCCACCCCAACTTGCATTTCAGTTCTCACACAGGCCTAAAACATTCAGGGTCCCTAAAGATTTCCAGCTTGGAAAGGGTGGGAAAACACAGAATTTTTCCAGGAATGGGGCATCCACCTCCCTGGGATTGTGCTGGAGTCTGGTTGGATGGGGTTCTGAGCAACCTCATCTGGTTGAAGGTTGCCTCACTCCTTGCAGGGTGGTGGAACCAGATGGCCTTTATAGTTCCTTTGTAACTAAAATTATTGCAGGATTTTAGGACTCTATCCCCATTCTGATGTGTGGAGCAACAGGACAGGAGCAGACAAAGCTCAGGAGCTGATCTCTCTTGGAATGGAGAAGAATTCTCCTTTCCAAAGGATGGTCCTATAAAATTCCTCTTGTGCAAACCCTAATTCTAACCCGAAGAGGCTCAATATACCTGAAAATTATCTCTGCCTCTCCAGTTCCTCCACTCCCACTGCAGGGACACAAAACCACCACCGTGGAAAACCAGGAAGAGAGAGAAAGATATCAAGGGATGAGTGACAGTCCCATCCATGACTAATTGCCCATTCCTTGGATTCCTACACTAAGCTGAAGATGCTGCATCTCACCCAGCCAAGCATCAATTTTCATTTCCCAAATTAAGCTGGACCAGGCTATGGAGGGCTAAAGCTGGATTCATCCTCAGGATAGTCTGGACAGCACATCCATGAATGTGGTGGGGAAAGGGATACGAGCTCTTCCTCTCCCTGAAGAATCTCCTGGAAATCTCCCTCACTGATCTGCTGAGCCCAACTCTACTGGAATAGCTACAGAGGGGATAGAGATGGGAAAAGGAGAGGGAGGCAAAAGACACAGGTGACAAGGCTCTGGGAATGCTTGGACTAATCCCACATATCCATAACAACCCACAGATCACCCATGGTGCACCAAGGAAGTGTCATGTGAGAGGAAAGGGACACTTGTCACCTGATGGCATTTCCATCTCATCCCCACTTCCTGCTCTTCAGGCCACCAATTACCCAAATTAAGTTTGGTTCCATCCCAGGAGAATTTTTAGCCAGCTTAGATCTTTCCCAGAGTTTTATTGTTGACATTTTTCCAATGCCTTGTCCCAAAGGGTTTTGCAGGGATTGGATCTAGGTGTCTATCCCTGGAAATTCCAGCTTTTACAACAGCCCCCAGCAACAGAGCAGACCCAAACAGGCAATCAAAACCATAAACCATAAAAAAATCTTCCCAAAGAGAAGTTTTGGGGCAGAATGGTGTTAAATCTATGTGTATCCATGTTTTCCTTGTTGTATCCATCAGCTTGGGATGAAGCCACTGATTCCAGGTGTTCTTGCAGCTGATGTGTGTGAAACAGGGATATTCCTCTGGAAAGATGGGAAGCAGGAAGGGCTGTGCAGGGTAGGGATGTTCTCCCTATTCCCAGAGAGGCTGGGCACGAATCCTTCCAGCACTCCCAAAGCTCTGCCAAGCCTCTGGCACGGAGCTCCATCCACCTGCAGCAGTAATACAGTAAGTGCTCTTCCATGTAGTGTTCCTTTGGTCTTCCAGGATCTGAGGGCACTCTGACACACAGCATTTCTCTCCAGCAGTTATTGATCCCCAGCTCTATAAAAATGATTACACTTGACCCAAGGCTGCACTCGCCTCAGCTGGAGAGCAGGAAGAGCCAGGCACAAGCTGCGGAGGGAGGAAAAGGAAATTCCACAGGGTGTTGGAAGGTTTATTCAAAGATAAAAGCCGGAGGTTTCTTCCCTTTGGGCAGGATGGAAATGGGAGCATATTCACATGATGGAGCCACTCAATAGTTGTGGGACCACAGGGATTTGAGCTGAGGGTTTAAAGCGTTTTGGGTTTTTTTTAACCAGTTTTGGCCAAAGGTAGCGCTTTCTAGGCAGTTCAGAAACTTCCAGCAATTTAATAATGGAGCTGGACATGGTGGAATTGTTGGGGCTGTCCTGTACAAGGCCAGGAGTTGGACTCAGTGATCCTTGTGGGACCCTCCCAGTTCAGGAGATTCCGTGATTTTGTGCTATGAATTCAGGATGGGAATGTGGGAGGATGGAGACGTGGCTGGTGGTGGCCCTGGAGAAGCTTCAATATCGTAATGATTGCTTCCCATTCCATGATTTTGTGCTATGAATTCAGGATGGGAATGTGGGAAGATGGAGAGGTGGCTGGTGGTGGCCCTGGAGAAGCTCCAGGACTGTAATAATTGCTTTCCACCAGCACTGAAAACCTGGGAAGAATGAGGGAGAAGAAACAGGAATCACCATGGAAATCACAGAATCCTTTAGGATGGAAAAGACCTCCAAGTTCACCAAGTCTGGCCCTGAGTGGCAAGGCCAGAAGAGCAGCCAGACAGCCCAACTCAAGTGTCCCTCCTTGGGAGGACTCCTTGGGATTGGGAATGCTTGAGATGATTGGAACAACATGGAAGAACAGAAGGACAGCAGGAAAACACAAGCAACAATCCACTGTGGAATGCATGGAATTGTTGTGAGAGGGAATGTCTCTCTCTCCCCTACTCCTTCAAGCTCAGCCTCAGGATGACGATCCCAGTCTCCAGCAAACACTTCTGCAGGACTTTCCTTTGGATAAGAACGGTCCTCGCACTAAACACCGGAGCCCAGATGAAGATGCCTCTGGAAAACATGGAAGTGGACTTTCTCACAGCCAATTTAGTGTCCACAGGCCTATCCTTGGAATTGCAATCATTTATTCTAAGGATACATCCAGCACAAGGTCTGCATGTAGGGCTTCGAGCCAGGAGTTTCCACCAGAAGCCAACAACGAGGGAAAACAAGCCATGGATCAATTTATGGTTTCACTACTGGATTTAATCTTGTGGATGGAGATCCGTGGAGATCCAACACGAGACCATGTGCTGTGCCCAAGAACGTGGATCCCTCTCTGCTGGAAAAAGTGAGAAGCCTGGCTTGCAAAGCACGGAAGGTGCTTGGGCAGCTGCGACTATGGATAAAATCTCTGACACCACTGCTGGATGGGTCTGTTCCCAAAAGGGAGTTTGGAGCTGTCCCAAGAGGCCACGTGGATGGAGCCACTGGGATTTGGGATGCGAAGCAGTTTGGCAGCACCGAAATGAGCCGGACCATGCACTTGGCACCAGGGTCAGGGCACAGTTGATAGGTGCTGGGAACAGAAAAGCAGCAGTGGGGATGGATAAGTCACATCCAGGGAAAAATGAAGGGTGAGAGGATATGGAGGGACCTGGAAGTCAGCTGGAAGTGGCTGAGGTACAGCTATGTTGAGTTTTCATCCCACTTTTTTTCTCACCCACCCCAAGTCAACCCTCAGAGAAGAGTAGAGAGAAGATCTTGGGTCCGACACCCTGGTCCCACTGATCCATCCCAGGCTGCTGGTTTGACTGGGAAAAGGGAGCAGAAATGGACTCCATGAGGCTTCTCTCTCATTTAGCTGACTTCTCCTGCCTGGATACTACCCCGGAGCCAGAAAAAAACCCTTCAAACAGAAACTAATCCTTTTGCAAAGGGCCCTGAATCAGGACCTGAAGAAAGAGTCTGGCTCAGAAGTCTGTCCCTTGCCTGGAGCTCCTGAGAAAAAGAGGGAAACAGAGGGATATCACGGAAGCTGATGTTCTGCACTTCTTGGTGCGCTGAGTTGGGGAGGGCTTTGCTTCCAGCACAGGCGGGTTATCAAGGGATTTGCTGCTGTTGCAAAACTTCTGCATGGATTGGGAGGGGGAGGGAAAGGTTTTCCAGCAGTCAGCAGAGCACGATTTAGCATCTGCAGAGGCGAAAATGACCCTTGCAATTCCACTTCCTTCAGGAGACCTGGATTTTAGACTCCCCTGCTGGAGACAGATGCTGCTGGGGGGGAGGGTGATGTGGGAGCACAAAGGACCGGTGAGGGGACAGGGAGAAGTCATTACTCCAGAGGGAATTGCAGCTGTAATTAACAGTCTCCACACAATTCCAGTGTGAGGATGGGATGATGGGGACACCCCTCCAGAAGGAGCCAGGAGGGATTAATCTGGTGCTTGGTTTAACCCTGATGAAATCTTGAATGGGAGGGTCTGGATGATCATAAAACAAGGAAATGAGAAGATTTTGGGGTGACCTAATTGCAGTTTTCCAGTACCTGAAGGGATCTACAAAAAGACAGAAAAGGCCTGGAGTGACAGGAAAAGGGAGAATGGCTTCAAACTGACAGGAAGTAAGTTTAGATTTAATATCAGGAAAAAATTCCTTTGTGTGAAGCTGGTGAGGCATGGGAACAGATTCCCCAGAGAATCTGCGGCTGTCCCATCCCTGGAAGTGTTCAAGGCCAAGTTGGACAGGACTTGGAGCAACCTGGGAGAGTGGAAGGTGTCCCTGCAGGGAGACATGCCAGAGGGATGGAGCAAGATGATCTTCAAGGTCCCTTCCAACACAAATCATTCCATGATTTCTTGAACAATTCACTTGAAGCCAAGAGGGTTTGGGGTTTGGAATTACATGACCTTTAAAGGTCCTTTCCAACCCAAATGACTCCATTATTATGATTCTAAAGAAACCTTGGACTTATCTCATGGGAGAGGGTCTGCTTCAGGAATACAGACTGGGAGAAATACGGGAAATGGGGTGAGGATAAAAACCTTCTGAGCGACAAAAAGGTTTTGGCAGAGAAACATCAGCACTTCAGGTGGACCCTGTTGAACACAGGCAAGTCAGGGATGGTAGGAGAAGAAAACAGCAACAAGAGGAACCTTCAGGTCTTATTTTCAGGGAATTGTAAAGAACATGATAGCATCCCAGACAGGATTTGTGGGGAAATCTGTGGGATTTTGCAGAGAAACCCAGGCTCCAAACCTAACATGTGACCGACATCAGGGGGAAAGCTGCTCCAAACCATCCTCCAGACCCCTGGACATTCATCCAAGCTGTACAAAAAACCCTTCCGGTCCTTTCCTAGTGCTGGAGAGGGGAGATGTCCATCCTTCCTGACCTGCTTGGCAGCTCCATCTCGGCCAGGGCCCCCTGGGGTGCAGGGAGCTGGTTCTCAAATGTCCCCTGCCTGTCCCCCAGCTGTTCCTCCTCTCCTGAGGGCACCTCACACGGGGACTGCTTGGCTCCCTCGCCCCAAGGGCAGCGCCAGGTCCTCAGGGTGCTGTTAGAAGACACCTTGGCTGGCACCCAGGCCTGACACCTGATGCATCCCCACCTCCTGCTGGGACCTCAGCCCCCACCAACGGGCTTCCCCCAGGGTTACCAGTGGTCCTGCAGCGAGAGATCCACCAGAGCCTGGAGTTATCCCAAAGGAAGGACCCCAACCTCGAGGCATTCACGTTATTCCCACCATTCCTGCACTGCCATAATGAAGTTTTACATCCCCAGGGTAGAGAAGGGTGAAGGTTTCAAGGTGCAGTTTTACAGCAGGAAATGTGATGGTCTTAAAGGAGTTCTCCAGCGTAAATGATTCCAGGATCTGCACTGGGGCACGGAGCAATTTGGCTCGGGAAGGGCTTACGTCATGGGGAGAAGATGCCATGTCTTACCCAGGGGCCTCCCTGCTGGAAGGAGCATCTCCAAATTCCTGGAGGTACAAATTAACCGGCACAAACTGTGCTGGGAAACATAACGAGCCGTGAGCTGCAGGGATCCGCTTACACCGCCGAGACCTGGCACGGGGAAGCGCGAGGCTCCGGCAGCGGATCCCTGCTCAGGCATGGGGGACAAAATCCATCAGGCTCCAAACGAGCACGGCCAGAGGTCCCAACACCGAGCTAAGGTTTCATCCTGGAGGGACAGGTGGGGCTGGGATCAGTGGAATTCCACCTGATTGGACCATTCAGCGCCGGAGATGGGGCTGTGGGATCAGGACAATTGCTCATCTGGAGGGGATGGTCGAGTGAGGGTCACTGCAATACTGAGAGAGAGCAAATCAGATCTCACCACATCCCTCTGTCTCCCTGCTTTCCATACAATCATTATGGAATTATTTGGGTTGGAAGGGACTTTCAAGATCACCAAGTTCCAACCTCCTGCCATGGGCAGGGATATCTTCCACAGTTGCTCTAAATCCCGTCCAACCTGGCCTTGGAAACTTCCAGGGATGTGGGAATGGGGCTTTAAATGCTGTGTGTCCCTTTCCCAGGCTGTTGGATCTCCCATCTCACCATTCCTACACGTGCATGGCTGCACCATCCTGTATCCCACATCAAGGATGCATGGGCAGCCCTTGGATATCCCTCCTGCCAGAGCCTTTGCGCTCCAGTGCTGTTGTGCCAGTCCTGGAGCTCTGCCAGGAGCCACTGTCTCCCTTTCAGGGCCTGGGGCAGCCCAAACTGTCCTTGGCAAACTGGTACCAGCACCAGTTTTCCTGGCCTTTCTCTGTTCCACAGCCACTTCTCCTCTGGGAGCAAGTAGGGATCCTGAGCCAGGCTCTGGCTGCTGCTGGAAGTGTCTGCCTCTGACACTTTGTACAGTCGAATTGTCTATTCCTCGTTATTGAACGATCCCCTTTACTTGGGCTTTTGGGCTGTCCAGAAAATCCAGTCAATAGGGATCCCAAGGTAAACGCTGGCTTTGCATCCCCGTCCTCTCCTGCCATCCCTCTGTGCCTGACAACCCCATTGGCATCATTGGAGCTAAAAGTTTGGGAGCTGGAGGGGATCTCTGGCTGTTTTGAATGTTGTGCCAGTGGGAATGTTGCCTTCCCAGACTGGGAACTGATTCTCCAAAGGCAATAACCACTCAGTGGGGGTTGTGGGGTGCTGCTGATTTGGGGGGAAGGATGTGCAGGGATAGGGAATGTTCTGGAGACAGGCTGGGAGGACTGGGGGTGCTCACTTCTGGAAGAAAAGGCTCCAGGGAGGACACAGGGCCTCTTCCAGTGCTCAAAGAGGATCCAGAAGATCCAGAGAAAAACTTCAGACAAGGGCCTGGAGTGACAGCACAAGAGAGAATGGCTTCCCAGTGCCAGATAGCAGAGGTGGATGGGATATTGGGAAGAAATTCTTCCTTGTGAGGTTCTGGAATGGAATACCCAGAGAAGCTGTGTCTGCTGCATCTCTGGAAGTGTCCAAGGCCGTGTTGGATGCGGCTTGGAGCAACTTGGTCCCCCTGCAAGATCAGGGATATCTTCAACGAGATCAGGTTATTCAGAGCCGAACCCCCACCCCAAATTCCTGGAGACAGAATGTTCTGGCCTGGGCCCAATGGAAAAGAACAGACGATCAAATTCCGCTGCCCAGGAACGTTGTCTCCCGCTGTTGGAATTGTCACTCTGGACGCGGCCAATGGCAGCCCCCGAGGGGATAAAGCAGGTGAATCCCTGCCCTCATGTCATGTTTGGAAAGGTGCACAATCCCTGCTGTTATTCCCACTCCCAGCCAGTTCATCCCACTTTACTGAGCTCATCTCAAGCTGGACAGTGCAGAGATTGAATTTGGGATGTCCTTGGAGCAGTACTGCAAGGTTTTCCATCCCAAAATGACATCGGCATTGAACGCCCTGGATTGTTCATCCTTTGCCTCCTGGAGCTGGGGAGGATGCAGTTTCCATCTGTCTTCTTCCTCAGGAAAAGAGAAGGGAAGAATCATGCCCAGGGAACACCACAGGAAACTGGGAATACTCAGCACAAGACACGCTGGGACGCCAGGAGTCCTGATGCCACTGCTGGCTCTTCCAGGACATTTCCGCTTTGTGAGGCTGCAGGGAAATGATGGAAATCTTGCTAGGAGTGACCCCTAAAGGCTGCGAGGCTGAAGAAACCCAAAGAGAGGGATTTTCCCAGGAAAACGAATGTGCTTGAGCAGAGGGAGGAGAGCAGAGACAGCTCCTGTTTTTTTTGTGTATGGATGTGGCCCTACAGGGATTCATGTGTGCGTGGAATTCAAGGGGATGCAGGACAAGGATGAAGTTTTCTGGGACAGGGCTGGCTCTGATGTGTTTTTAGAGGATGCTGCTTCTTGTCATGTGTCAGAGCCCTTTCCTTTACCCTGAACAGGACGTTCAGAGCCACCAGCGGCGGCATACAGGGCAGAATTCCATCAGATGTGACCTTTAAGTCACCTCCAAGGCTGTTCCTATGCAAAACTGATTCTCAGGGATCTGGGGTCTCCCCTGCAGAGTGTAGAGTGAAGGAGTAGGATCCACCCACAGGGAGGCTGCACCTCGATCCTAAATGGGAAAATCAAAATGCCCCAACCCGGGGACGTTTTTAAACCTCCTCACGGCTCAGGGTAACCCGAGAGGCAGCAAAATTAAAATCACTCATCAAGGACGCTGGCGGGGGGGAGATTAATGAACCTCAACCATGACATGTGCTCCCAAAACTGTGAAGTGAGGAACTCATCACCTGGAGGCCCCAGCTGGGAGAGTCCCGGGAATAAACAAAGCCAAGGAGCCCGGCCAGCCACCAGGGTGCTTCCCATTCCTGCTCTGGGGGTAATTTGCTCTTCATTTTCTCCTCGTTCCTCATTCCTTCTCGTTCCTCATTCCTCAAAACTTTCTGTTTCTTTCTGGGCAGGGCTTTTTATCCAGAGCTTGATTTTGGCTCTGCTCCATGAAGTCCCTGTTCCCCCCATCCCTCCGGGATTCATTTCGTTCACTGGTGCACAGGGAATTATTTCAAGGCCCTAATGGAAGGAACAAGATTTGTTGCAAAATCTGAGTTTATCAGGACATGGAGCCCCAAAACTCTGTGCAATCTGCTCTGGTGCAGGGCCCTACAAGGGTTTTGGGAGAAATGGGGGAAGTGGAGCAAAAAGGGAAGAGAAAATTCCACTTGGAGAGGTCACTGCCCTGCAGAGGGAAAATCAGGTGCTCTGTGGGGCAGAATGCCACAAGGATGAGCACATTTAAATCTCAGATGCAGATTCCATGTGGCCCTCCACACAAATTTGTGAGGATTAATCCTCCTGATGAAAAAAATCTCATTTTAAAAACTTGGCCTGAGCTTAGTTCCTCCTGAGGGATTGTTCTGCCAGGCTCTGCATCTGCCAGGGGCCATGGCTAGGGGTGACATGGCCTTGTCACAGGACCTTGGCACACCAGGAGAGCCCCTCACAGGGGGGCCTTTTCAGGCTTTCCCAGTGAGGCACAGAACCAGACCCGGAGCTATTCTGGGTGTCTCATTTTCTCTCCCATGTTGCGTTGATCAGTTTTCCTTTGGCTCTTCCCCAGAAAACACAGCACTCCCCTTGACAGGCTGGAGCTGTTCTTCCCCTCCCAAGGTCATCCAGTCTCCAAACCATCCCTCCCATGGGTCCCAGGAAGCTCTGAGCACCCACCACTCACGGTCAGCATTCCCTGGAGCCAGAGGTGCCTCCATCTCTGAGCACTGGAAAAAAAAGAGCGGCCGCCAAAATCAGAAGGAATCTTGGGAAGATTAAAGGTTCTGCACTGCAGGAGTAATTGAGGATCATCTAAACCATGCCAGATTTGTGAAATATCCTTCATTCTCCTCATGTCATTCCACTCCTTCTGCGAGGAATTAGAGACCAAAATTGGTGGTTAGATTGGATTTGCCTATAGAGTTGCATGAACAAGGTGAGCACCCTCAAGTCCCTCGGGATGCTGCTTTTCAGGGATGTCTTCTCTTTTTTGGAGCCATCAGGCTCGTCCTTCCATCCGCATGTCAAACTTCCTTTCTTCCCAATATCCCATCTAACCCTACTCCTTACCAGTGGGAAGACATTTCCCCTTCTCCTGTCACTCCAAGTCCTTGGAAACAGTCCCTCTCCATCTTTTCTGTCACCTTCTTCAGGTTCCGGAAAGGCCACAGTTAGGTCACCCTGAAACTTGTCTTTTCCAGGCTGAACATTCCCAACTCTCCCAGCCTTTCCAGAGGTTCACCATCCCTCTGATCATCTTGGTGCTTCCTCTGGACTTGATCCCACAGCTCCACGTCCTTCCTGTGCTGGGACACCAGAGCTGCATGCGGCATTACAGGTGGGATCGAGTCCAGAGGAGAGCAGACTCCCTATCCACCTTCTCAAATTCCCAGGGATCAGGTCACCATGATCTTCCTGCCTGGACAGGCAGTTGAGCAAAGGCAAAGACAAAATTCCTTCTTTGGATGGAGTGATCTTCCATGTTTTTCCCTTCTGCCAGCCATCTAGACGAGAATTCTTTGCACCTGAAGGATCAGTGGGAAGGCTTTGAGCATCCTGGAGGACAGACAGCTCCTTTAGAGACTCCAACAAAACTGTCTGGTCTGGGAGACAAATCCAGACCCGTTCAAGGCCAGGTTGGAGGGAGCTTGGAGCAACCTGGGATAGTGGGAGGTGTCCCTGCCCATGGCAGGAGGTTGGATGGTCTTTAAGGTCCTTTCCAACCCAAACCATTCCAGGATTTTCAGTGTTCCAGACCTTGGAACTCCCAGCTAACCATCCAGGAGTCCACAATCCACTGGAAATGGGAAGAAATTGTAGTTTCTTCCCCAAAATGGGGGTGAGAGCTCCCAGCTCCAGCTAAATGGGATCAAGAGGATTGATCCCAAATGGCTAGGTAGATAATGACCTCTTCCCAAAGCATCCATGAGAAAGGACCTGGCCAAAAACATCCAGAGGGAGCCCAGCAGCCCCATCCCAGCATCCCACCCCATCATCCCTGCATTTATTTCCCTCTTCATGGCAGCCGTGGTGCCTCTTCTTTTGTGTGGCCAAGAAATCCTACTTAGGGTCGATGGACAATTTGTGTAGGAGCCAGAGCCTGGCAGGAGGGAGGTCCAGGCAATCTGAGGATTAAACTTGGAATTGTTGTTGGGAAGCAGAGCCAGAGTTGGTGTTTCCGTGGAGGATTTACCTCCTGCCATGTGTCCAGGATGAGCCTGGCTGTGCCAAGTCTCTTCCAGGTGGGATTATCCCGGTTTTGCTGGTCTTGGAGCAGGACCTGGCTGCAAGGTCCTGGCCACTGGGTTCCTCTCTGGTAGAGAATATTGGTGTCCAGCTGCTTTAGGCTTTGGAGAAACTGAGGGATAGGAAAACACCCCCTGGAAGAGCAGGCAGAGGTGTTGGGGAATGCAAGGAAAAGGGTAAGGATAAAAAGGAATGAGGAAAACCATCCCATTGAGGCACAAGCTTCAGACCAGACCTTGTTGCTAAACTGAGCCTTGGGTTGGACCAGCAATTTACGCCTAAAGGTTTAACAGGGTTTGAATTTAATTGACAGCTTAAATTAAAGAATTTAATAAAAGATTCCTATAAAATTTACAGCAGTGACTCACAAATCCAAATCCAAGTACTGAAGGATCTATGAGAGGAACATTCAGAATACCCTCAGCCCCCAGGATGACAGGAAGGGAGAGTGGGGGGGAGATGTTGCACAGGTGATAATCATTAAAAAAGTGTGGTTTTGTCACTGTAAATGTGAAATCACGATTTTTAGGGAGTGGGATCACACTTGGAAAAATGCAAATTGTCCCTGGAGCAGCACTGCAGGAGCGGTGCTGGGCTAAGGCTGCAGAAACATCAGGGGGTGCAGGGGGTGGAAATGTCTTTTATGAAAACATTACCAAAAAATCCCCAAAAATCAGGTGCACCAACCCTTCCCTCATTCCCACCTGGATGAAAAGCCCTTCCAGTGCAGGATTAATTTAATAAACCAAAAATCTGGATCTCCCCCAAAAAGTGTTCCAGTTGGATGAACCTGGCCCAGGGCTCCACTTCCAGTCACATGGAGCTGGGAAGTTGCTCCATGACTTTCTCCTCTGGCCTTGAGCTGGTCTGGGTGACATTCCAAGGTTTGGCATGGAAGTAGAGGAATGTTTTCAGGGAAACATCCTATTGGACATGATTGTGACAGGTGACAGATTTTGGGACGGCCCAGGCTGGCATCACTGTGACATTGAAACAGGGCTTGGCTCCGTCGCCTCAGGAATTACCTGCTTTTGACCGCTTAAAATCCCACTCATCCCATTTTTTCAGAAAGGCGCTGGAATTGCATTGCCACCAGCAGATGCAGAATATCCAAACAACAGCTTTTCACATCCAACAGCTTTCCAAAAACCGATTTTCCAACAAAAGAACCTCAAAAGGGGAGGATGGAAGAGCTTGACAACCGTCCCAATGTGGGATCATGGCATCATGGGAGGAATTTGGGAAAGGGTAAAGGGGTAAATCAGCAAATGGACAAATAAGGATGGACCAGAGACACCCCACAGCCAGATGATAGATAACCAGTGGGCAACTGGACGCAATCCTGGAATAGTGCACAGCCAAAGGAGCGTGTCAGGGAGATGAACAAACAAATGGAAGCTGCCTGGTGGAGGTGGAGGGATGAGTGATGGATCCATGGCATTGGATGGATAACACAGAGAGGAGGAGGGATGTGTTTAATCCCTTTCCCGCTCTCTGAGTCACTTCCCTTCAATCCCCCTGGATCCCCTTTAAAAATCATTTCCAGAACCCGCTCCATAAACATTCCAGGGGGGGTTCAGGAGGTAAGGAGTTTGTCACTGACAAGAAAATGCTCCTTAAACAAACCAGGCTCGGGTTAGGGGGGCTTCAAACACTCTCACACAAAACCTCCAAAACTAAACTGAAACCTGGGGGAAAAAAATCAAAAAATAAAGAATAAAGAGGAGAATTAAAAAAAAAAAAAAAGCAAAAAAAAAAAAAAAGCCCCATATTTTCGAGTCAGCTGAGAAGTGACAAAGTAATTTGCTCCTGGCAGTCTATCCCGGCAGCCTAATTCCCAGTGACACCATTCAGCTGCTGACTACACGAACTGTCAGACTCAATTAGCCGGGAGCCAGCGGCGCAAAGTGTTTACGGGTGCGAAAATTCCCTCCACACGCTGCGCGGAAGTGGGAGAAAAATCACTTTGAGGGAAAGGGGGGAAATTCAAGTGGCTGCTTCCACGGGAACGACCGCCTCTGGAGTCCTCTGACACGGCTGTGAGGGTAGGAGGGTGGCGAGAGGCAAAGAGGGAAGAATTCAGGAAGCTTGGGGGTGTCATCGGTGCCTGGAAGTCCCCAAAGCTCCTCAGAGCTTCCCGGAGCTCTGGATATCCCCTTGCCTGAAAAAGGGGTTTGGAAAACCGAGGAATGGGCACACACAGCTCTGTGGATGGTATGAATTCACCCTGGGATGATTAGGAGAGGGATTATCCGTCTTTCTACCATCACGGCCATGGAGATGCATGGACACCATTCCCAGGACACCCTCAATTCTCTTCACATGTCATGAGGGGAGCAAAGGGAAGAAATCTGGGCAGAGCGATGAGAGCAGCGCAATTCCCAAAAATCAGAATTCCTTCAGGACCAGTGAGAAATAGGAAAAGTGATCCCGGAGTACCTCTGGATGAGGAAAACATTGTTGTGACTGTATGGAAGTGGTTCCCCAACCCAAAAAGCAGAGGATGAGCAAGAAGCCTCCAGTATCAGGGGGATGTGGAGTTGCTGGAGCAAGTCCAGAGGAGACCATGGAGCTGCTCTGAGGGCTGGAGCCCCTCTGCTCTGGAGACTGGGAGAGCTGAGAATGTTCAGCCTGGAGAAGGGAAAGCTCCAGGGAGAACTGGAGCCTAAAGGGGCTCCAGAAGAGCTGGAGAGCAACTTTGGATAAGGGATGGACTGCCAGGACACAGCCAAAGGCATCCCGCTGCCAGAGGGCAGGGATAGATGGGATTTTGGGAAGGAATTCCAAGCTGTGAGGATGCTGAGGCCCTGGCACAGGTATCTCAGAGAAGCTGTGGCTGCCCCATCCCAAGGCCAGGTTGGACAGGGCTTGGAGCAGCCTGGGATAGTGGAACGCGTTCCTCATGGCAGGGGGGTGGAATGAGATGGTTTTCAAAGTCCTTTCCAACCCAAAACATTCCATTATTTTAAGGTTTCCCTTTTTGCTGCATTGTCCACTGACAAGGATCTTCCCATCCCTGCCTGAAATCAATTCCGTGGAAACGAATCTCATAGTCTGAGGCCATCAGACTTTCCTGAATCCTTTAAACCCTGGAGATTTTTGCCATCATTTCTTCTGGCCAGGAGGTGGGATAAGCACTTCCAGAGGGACTTTTGCAGTGGGATTCGTCAGTGTAGAAATCAGCACGTAGGAGCAGGAAGATCATGGCCAAACGTTTCACATGTCCCAGAGTGCCCTAGAACTGGGCTCTGGGCTGAGGCTGGATGAGAACCAGGGAGGCAGGGAGACAACTTTTTATCCTTCTAGCAAGAGCAGGTGGTTGAGGGAAAAGGATTTTGGTCTGGATCCACCCCATATCCCTGACCTTTAAACTTCCCAGGGATGCCTGGCCCCTCCCTATGGAGGGGAATTCTCCTTCCATGCAGAGCAGGGGGATTTCAAAGTGCAGCTCCGTGCTGGTGTTTAGTGACATTGCCACCAGCTCCTACTGGGATGTACCCAGCCCTTATGGGATGAGGAAAATCTTCCCTTGCTCCATGTAGAGAAACTGAGGCAGGAGATAATTTTCCGTTTCCCACATGCACATTTTCCTGCCAGGTGAAACTTCAGGCAGCAAAATTCCCCCCTGGAAGAAGTTGTGTCCCAGTAGAACAGGAGGAGGGGTATGCCATTCTCAGGATGGCTTTTGGAGAGAGATCTTGTAATTGCAGAGGACACAAAACACCAGGCCCCACCCTGTGGATGTGACCTCAATCTTCTGGCTCCAAATCCTGAAATGCAACTTAATAGGAGCTATTTCTGCCCCTAAGCAGCAGTAACTTAAAACTGGACCCCGGGCTGGCTCAGGCCCTGCTGCCTGCCAGGTTTTCCCAGCCTTCCACAGATCCTGCTCAATGAGTGCTCCCAGAAAAATGGTTTAAGTCCCATCTTTGATGATCACAGAACCATGGAATGGTTTGGGTTGGAAAAGACCTTAAAGATCATCCAATCCAACCCCCTTGCCATGTGCAGGGACACCTTCCACAGGACCAGGTTGCTCCAAGCCCCATCCAACCTGGCCTTAGACATTCTGAGGGATGGGGCAGCCACAACTTCTCTGGAAATTCTATTCCAGCCCCTCAGCACCTTCACAGGAAAGAATTCTTTCCCTATATTTCATCTAACCCTTCCCTCTGGCAGTGGGAAGCCATTCCCTCTTGTGTCACTCCATGTGCATGTCCAGAGTCCCTCTCCAGCTCTCATGGAGCCCCTTTAGGCACTGGAAAGGGCTCTGAGGTCTCCTTGGAGACTTTCCTTCTCCAGGTGAACACCTCCAGCTCTCCCAGCCTGGCGGCTCCAGCATTTGAAGTATCTCCATGGACTCCTCTGGATCTGCTCCAGCAACTCTGATGTTGGATCCCAAGGGTGGAGGCAACTCTGCAGGTGGGGCCTCACCTGAGGGGGCAGAGGGACATAATCCTTGCCTGTCACTGGACACCAATTTCAGCTGGGCACTAGTCCAAAACAGACACACCCTGGAGCAGGACTCCTGCCTCTCCCACACCGAGTATTGCAGTTTGGTACGAAAATCTCCATCCCTGCAATTGTCCACAGCCAGGTTGGATGGGGCTTGGAACAACCTGGGATAGTGGAAGGTGTCCCTGTCCATGGCAGGGGGTTGGAGCGAGGGAGTTGGAGCGTGGTTTGGGTTGGAATGAACCCAAACCATTCCATGATTCTGTGAAGCAGAGCAGTGCAGGGAGGGGACTGGGACTCCACTGACCTGAGGAGATCCTTGGAACCTCCCTCTGTGTGCTCCAGCCCATTCCAGCAGCCTGACTCCATTACCGAACACCCTTGGAATTATAGGATGTCATTGGCCCTGTAAGACAAGAAGAAAAACATCCCAGAAAAGCACCAGCTGTGTTGGAAGCAGCTCCTAAATCAATTTTCAGGAAGAATTTCCTCATGGAAAAGGTTGTCAACCATTGGAATGGGCTGCCCAGGGAGGTGGTGGAGTCCCCATCTCTGAAGGAATTCAAAATCCACGTGGATGTGGCTCTGGGAGACATGGTCAGTGGTGGCCTTGGCAGTGATAGGGCAATAGTTGGAATCAATCTTTTCCGACCCAAATAATTCCATGTTTCCCTGATTTCTGACTGGATGGACCTGAATGCCAGATCCATAAATCCTGGTGGAGACTCAGGAATAAAAGGCTCTTCACTGCAGCATTTTTGAGATGAAAAATGGAGAGCAGAACAACACAAAAGTCTCTGTGTCACTCAAAATTCTTTTATTCTGCATCAAAGCAAAGCAGGGGATTTTTGGAGATTTCACTGTCAACAGAAAAAATTATGGGGAGTATTTTTCTTCCTTTCATAATTATTTTCCTCCCTTTCCCCCTCCTTTGCTGTTGGAGAGAAGAAGGAAGGTTGTTTTTCCTTTTTCTGAGGGACAAAGAATTAAAAAAAGAAAACAAAGGACAGGTACAGAGACAATCTCTGGCAGTGTTCAAAAGAAAAAGTTGCTCTTTTGTTTGGGGTATTGCACAGAAATTCTTCCCTTTCACCAGCAGAACCCTAATCCAGGAGCATCCCTGGCTGCTGCTGGGATTCCAAAGGCAGGGGCTACCTGGCCTGCTCTGGAATGCACTGACCTTCCATTTTTTTATGGAATTGTGAATGGTTTGGATTGAAGAGGACCTTAAAGATCATCCAGTCCAAGCCCCTGCCATGGGCAGGGACACCTTCCACTAGACCAAGTTGCTCCAACCTGGCCTTGGACACTTCCAGGAATGAGGACAGCCACAGTTTCTCTGGGAATTCCATTTCAGGGCTACCCCACCCCCCCCAGGGAATAATTTCTTCCCAATATCTCATCTAACCCTGCCCTCTGGCAGTGGGAAACCATTCCCCCTTGTGCTGTCACTCCAGGCCCCTGTAAAAAATTCCTTTCCATCTTTTTTGCCACCTCCTTTAGGTCCTGGAAGGCCACAATTAGGTCTCCCCAAAGTTTCTTTTCTCCAGGCTGAACAAACCCAACTCTCCCAGTTTTCCCTCCCAGCAGAGCTGCTGCATCCCTCTGACTACCTTAGTGTCTCCTCTAGACTTGCTCCAGCAGCTCCACGTCCTTCCTGTGTTGGGGAATCCAGAGGTGGAGGCAACATTCCAGGTTGGGATCTCACCAGAGAGGAGCAGAGGGGCAGAGCCCCCTCCCTATTCTGGCACAAGAATGTGTTGGGGATTCCCCTCTGTGGAGCCATTCCAAGGACTTAGCAGAGCTTCCCCTGGAGGTCCCATGGAGAGAGAAGAGCTGTGGCAGGATGAGCACAAAAAGACAAAATTTTTTAATTACAGGTTCCTCACTGGGTTATCCATAATGAACAAATTCTACCCTTTTATTCCGTTAGAATGTCTATCCTTATCCTGAGAAATTCAAAGCCAGAACTCGGATCTGTGTGAAACTGCGCCTGAGTCATCCTGGAGCTGTGGGAATCTGGCTCCATGCTGACATCTGGGTTTGATAAAACTTCCCTCAGAACAGACCAGGCCTCCAAAATCCAAATGCAAAGCTTGACCATCAGATACTGGAAATGCAAGTCGTTAATGAAGGGGGTAATTAATGGTGGCAAGAAGGAGGCAGTGCTTTCATTTCTGTCCCTTCAGCTTTTGAGGATGTTGCTGTTTTCATGGGACAGTACCTTGGAGGCAGGAATGGGTTCAAGGGAAAGCTTGTGGTGAGGGAAAATGACAAAAAGAAATGAGTTCATGGAATCAGGGAATATCCTGAGCTGGAAGAGACTCACAGTAGTCACCCAGACCAATTCCTGGCCTCCAGGACATCCCAAAAACCCCACGCTGTGCCGGAGGGCATTTTACAAATACTCCTTGAGCTCCATCAGGCTTAGGATTGCAATCACTTCCCTGAGGAGCCTATTGCAGTGTCCAACCGCTGTCTAGGCAAACAACCTTTTCCTAATACCGAGCCTAAACCTCCTCTGACCCAGCTTAGACTTTGAGCAGCTTAGTGAGGTATCCACTACCCTCTGAGCTTTTTCGCTACAGCTCTGTGAGGTTTCATCAAACCCAAATCACCATCATTCACGCAAAATTTTGGGTGACTTGAGGTGTCCTACAAACCTGGGTGAAGATTTTGGTACCAAGTCTCTCTCCCAGTAAAGCATGTGAGAATTTAAACCTAAAGCCAAGCAAAAATCCAATTCTATGTCCAAACTCCAGGCTGGTGTCCAAGCCTCCCCATTCAGGGACGATCCAACACATCCAGATGTTCATCCAAAGCCATTTTTCGGCCCTGGAATTGTGGACTGAGACTCAGATTAAAGAGAAAATCACCTACTCTTTGCAGCTAGAATGGGGGGATATTCATTCCATAAACCCACTTCATAAGCCTGGAAGGCCAGGACAAGGAGGAGGTGCCGGGGGCAAGGAGAGATGGGATATTGGGAAGAAATTTTTCCCTGTGAGGGTAGGGAGGCCCTGAAATGGAATTCTCAGAGAAGCTGTGGCTATTCCTTCCCTGGAAGTGTCCAAGGTCATGTTGGACAGGGTTTGGAATGACCTGGGATCATGGAAGATGTCCCTGCCCATGGCAGGGGGTTGGAACTGGATGATCTTCAAGGTCTCTTCCAACCCAAACCATTCCATGGTTCTGTGGATGGATGGATGGATGGATGGATGGATGGATGGATGGATGGATGGATGGATGGATGGATGGATGGATGGATGGATGGATGGATGGATGGATGGATGGATGAACGGTCACACAGAAAGATGAGTGGATTTCATACTTCACAAAGGATAAGATATCAGGAATAATTCCCCTTTAGGCTCCAAGATCCCACCAGACAAACCCCATTAAAAAGGGTCATGTCCCACATGGTTGGTGCATTTGAAGGGGTAACCAGGCCAACTGGCAGGGCCCAAACTGCTCCCAGAATTTATCCAGGAGCTGCCATTCCCACCCAGCAGCCCTAGGGAGCTCTACCACTGTCCCTAATCCCTAAATTGAGGATGCCACACACCTGACCGGGGAGGGTCCACATCACCTCTCCGAAGATATCTGTGGAGCAGGAGAACACCTTGGGGAGTCACTCCAGCTTCTCTTGGAGTCACCTGGGAGAAGCAGGAATTTTCAAATGTGATTCATCTGCTTTCCTGCAGACATCAAAGTTCACAGGAGATGAATTGACCCTCCAGCAGGGACTGTTTTTCTCTTTGGAAGCAGAGGCAGCCACAATGAGCACAGAAATCGGCTTTTGGACGGATGATTCCCTCCTGGAATCTCCTTTTTTTAAAAAGAAGAATCAGTCACTGAAAACACCTATCACTTTCAAAATCCCCCAGGAGAAGAAGCCATTAAATTTCACTGTCACCCCTGTTCACACACAACTGTCCTCCAGCCTCTGGAAAACTCAGCTCCAGAGGAGGTCCTGCCTAGGAGAGGGGTTTTGTCACCTCCCCCTCTCCCACCAGGTGTTCATGTGGGGAAGAAAAGAGTCCCAGCCCCACAGCAGAGGGATTGCATCCCAAATTTTTGCTGGCATATGACATTTATTGAAGCTCCTACATCTCTTCCTGGATCTGGATCAAAATCCAGCAGCACCTGAACTCTCACCTCCTGCATCCCAAGCTGACAGCATCACCAAAATCCCACCTCTCTCCTCCCTGGAGTGATGCTCGCCCCAAGAGGAGACAGGAGATAATCCTCCCCAAATTATTCACGACGGCAGGAGCTGGGAAAAGCAGGCGGGAGCAAGCAAGGGAAGGAAAGAAGGGAAAAACACAGACGACAAGCTTGTCACTTGACTTCTTAAGCAAAAGCCACCAAACCGTGCAGTCAGGCACCGAGTCGGGTTTCTCCCAATTAAATTTAACAAGTGACGCCCCTGAATCTTTCATGAGCATTCAGAAATTTTAGCCCATCTGTCTTCACGCTCCCACACGACTCTCGCTCCTGCTCCCGCTTTTAAACGCCCCGAGCCTCCAGCGATCAAGCTCTGCCTGTTTGTCCCTCACCGACGGCACCCGGGGGACTTCAAAGCCGGCTCGGGAGGTGGAGGTGGCCGCTTAGCCGGGCTGGAGGTGGCCAAAAAGGAGCCACCGGCCCGGCACGACTCGCCCGGTGCTGCCGCGCCGTCCTCGGGGGAGGCATCGCTGCATCCCCCGCGTGCGCGATTGTCACTTTAATTATCTGTCGCCCCGCGTCGCGCCGGCAGGGTCCCCATCCTGAGTCAGGCTTCAGAGTGGCTCCCGGGTCTCGGCGTGTTTTGTGTGCAGCGGCGGCTGCTTTCAATTAAAGCTCCGAGGTACCTGAAAGAGGCTCCTGGCTGCCGGCGGGGGCGAGTGCCGAGACGGGGAGAGGAGAGGAGAGGAAAGGAGAGGAGAGGAGGGAGGGAGGGAGGGAGGGAGGAGGATGCTCCCGGGTTAACCCGGGGGGCTGCAAGGCTGGAAATGCTGGCGTGGGATGATGGAAGCAGAGGGGATCTCATCCCGTGGGACAGGGAGGGACATCAGCGTGTTTGATCCCAGGATGTTTCTTCTGGGTGGAAGATCGGTGTCATGACTCCCACGGGCTGCCCCATCCTGCTGCTTCAGCAGCAGCGTGATGCCACCAGCACAAGGCTGGCAGATGTGGTCCCAGAGCTTCTTGATCCTGAGATCAAGGGATTGGGAGCCGTGGGGAGCCCTCTGGGATCGCAACCACGGCATCCTGGCCTCACCTCACCCCTGGTGGGTCTGTGAAGTGATCCCAGAATTGTAGAGTGGATTGGGTTGGATGGAACCTTAAAGATAGTCCAGTTCCAGCTCCCCTGCTGTGGGACACGGGAAGGGATAAATGTGGTGCCAGCAGGTGATGGAGCAGGATCCAAACCAGGCAGGTGGAAGTGGCTCCAGGGATTTGGGACACAGCTAGTTGTTATCTTCACCTTCCTGTTGCCCCATGTTGTATTCACATTCTGTGGGACACAAACAGCCTCTGGATCCCTCAAAGCTACCATTCCAATGTTTTCATGAGGGTTTTGGTCGGCGATTGCTGTCCTTGTCACACATGGAGTGACAGCACCTGGCGATCCCCTGGAGTGCTCCATGCAGCACTGCGGGGCAGGTCCTTGTCACCAGCAGGCAGCTTCCTAAACATTTTACAATTTAAATTGGATTCACAGAACACATTCACAGTCTAAATCCACCTTGGTTANGCCCCGCGTCGCGCCGGCAGGGTCCCCATCCTGAGTCAGGCTTCAGAGTGGCTCCCGGGTCTCGGCGTGTTTTGTGTGCAGCGGCGGCTGCTTTCAATTAAAGCTCCGAGGTACCTGAAAGAGGCTCCTGGCTGCCGGCGGGGGCGAGTGCCGAGACGGGGAGAGGAGAGGAGAGGAAAGGAGAGGAGAGGAGGGAGGGAGGGAGGNTGTGGTCCCAGAGCTTCTTGATCCTGAGATCAAGGGATTGGGAGCCGTGGGGAGCCCTCTGGGATTGCAACCGCGGCATCCTGGCCTCACCTCACCCCCGGTGGGTCTGTGAAGTGATCCCAGAATTGTAGAGTGGATTGGGTTGGATGGAACCTTAAAGATAGTCCAGTTCCAGCTCCCCTGCTGTGGGACACGGGAAGGGATAAATGTGGTGCCAGCAGGTGATGGAGCAGGATCCAAACCAGGCAGGTGGAAGTGGCTCCAGGGATTTGGGACACAGCTAGTTGTTATCTTCACCTTCCTGTTGCCCCATGTTGTATTCACATTCTGTGGGACACAAACAGCCTCTGGATCCCTCAAAGCTACCATTCCAATGTTTTCATGAGGGTTTTGGTCGGCGATTGCTGTCCTTGTCACACATGGAGTGACAGCACCTGGCGATCCCCTGGAGTGCTCCATGCAGCACTGCGGGGCAGGTCCTTGTCACCAGCAGGGAGCTTCCTAAACATTTTACAATTTAAATTGGATTCACAGAACACATTCACAGTCTAAATCCACCTTGGTTATTTCTGGATTGTGTTTTTGTTGCCAGACTCCAAAACTGGAGCTTTCAGTTCTGGTTTTGTTCAGCACAGGAGCTGCTGGACCAGGGCATGGTTTCCACGCCCAAGCAAAGCAATGCTTGTAGGAGTGTGGGTCATTTCCCAGGTGGAAGGAGGTGTGATGGGAGCAGCTTTTCTGTGAGAGGAGAGGCCTCTGCCAGCTCTGCCAAGCTCTGGGTTTGATTGGAAAAAATTCCCTCCCAGACTGGGGTGGCTACTGGATTATTTCCAGTCATGGTGAGCCCATATCCAGAGGTTGTACCAACATCCCCTTCCCCGTTCCTCCAGCTCTGCACAGCTTTCCAAACCCTCTGGCAAACCCACTGCAGACCCATTATGTCTCACTTGAGGCTTCACAGTTCCTTTCCCTCCTCTCTTACAGAGAACCCATCTTTCCTGCTTGTCCAGAGGAGCCACAAACCTTCTCACCCCAAATTTCCCTCAGCTCTGGGGTTGAACCATCCTCACCCTGAGCCAGTCCCCATTCCCAGCCCTCCACTTTGACACAGGCTCTGCATCCTGATCCCTTTAGTGGCAGAAGCTGCCTGTTGGGAAGCAAATACATGAACACCTCTGCTGTCTCACAGGGAATGAGACAATCCTGGCTTCCAGCTCCTGCACAGCTTGGCAAAGGTGGTGTTGGGCCTCGGGAGGACGCAGCTTCACAGGCGCGTGGAGACATGAAACTGCCTGATGTGTTCCAGGGGAATTCCTGAGCCAGAACAATCCTCCTTGGACACCATTTCCCTTTGTTTGCATCTTGCCCAATCATTCAATTGCTGTTCCTGCCTCTTGTCCTGCCCTGGGGGCTGCCAGGACCCAAAGGCTGGGAAAAATCCCTTCCAGGTAAGCACCGACCTGCAGAGTAGACAGACAGCTGGGAAGGCAGGTGGAAAAAAAGGTCTCCTGTACCTGGAGGGCAGAAATCCCCCTGGGAAAAGATTAGGCTGCACTAACGAGAAGCAGAAGGTAGAGATTTCACAGAGTTTCCTCCACTGGCAGGGAGCTGCTCCCAGAGGATCTCAGTGAAAGCCCCACAACAGCAGGATTTCCATGCCAGCCACCTCGGGGGGACGAGCCCGCCGGCCCTGCCGGGGATGGAGCAGATGATTTAATGGCTCTTTTAGCATTTCCCAGCTCTCAGTTTCTCCTCCTCAAAGCTGAGCTCCCGTTCAGAGACCAGGCTCTGGCTCCAAGTCCCATCCCAAGCCAGCAGCACTCGGGGCTCCTTTCTCTGGAGCGATGGAGAAGGCAAAATCCAGCCTTTGAGTAAGGAGAGGGATTAATTTCCCCAAGCTCAGCTCGTTCTGTGATGCCCCATGGAGTTTCTTTATGCTGCCTCTTGCCACCAGTGGTTGCTGCACTGAATATTCCCAAAGATTTTGCGGATGCAGCCGTTTCTGGGGATACAGCCTGATTCCATCCTCATCCTTGGAGTGCCTTGTGGGAATAAGCAAGGTCCTGGAGCCCTTTTTGCTCCGCTGGCATGAGAAACCAGCTCTGGCTGCACTGGGTCTTATGGCTTTGCCCCACAGTTTTGAATTCCTGATCTTCTCATTCCCAGTCCTCATTCCCTCTCAGTCCAGGATAAGGACATGGGCACTTCCAGTCCAGACAACTCTTTATTCCAAGAGCTGCTATCCCTGATGGAAAGAAATCCATGTTCCCCAACCCACATCCCCTCCAGCCCTCTGAAAGAGCCTGTGGGAAATCTCATCAGGGAGCAGAACCCTTAAAACTCCCAATAGGAAAAAAAAAAAGAGGATTTTTTCAGTCAGAAAACCCTTTGGAGCAGCATGGGAGAGGAAGAGGAAGAGAGGAGGAGAAAATGTTGGTAGGGAAGGGAGAAGAGCAGCGTGATGAAGAAAATGGAGGAATGAAATCTTTGAAATCCATTTTTTCCAGACCCATTTCAGAATCAGTGCCCGGGGCTGAGGCCACTGCTCTGTTTGCATCTCCATCCTGATTATTTCATAAGGCAAAAGCTCCTGGAAAGCCCTGGAACGGTGGCTGAAGGGGCTCTGAACCATTAACATTGATGAGAACTTGGTCTTAATTAATTCTTTATTATTTTCTTGCAGTCCAGCAGTGGGTTCGGAGCGCCAGCCAAGAGGGAGCTGAGGTCATTCCAGTGCCAAGGAAAATGACATGCTGGACAATCCCTGGAGCCATGGTGATGCTCACATGGAGGAAACATCTCCACCAGTTGGGGAATTGTTTCCTTCCTCCTCCTCCTCCTCCTCCTCCCTCCACCTCTCTGCTGAGGTTGCCAGGAGGGGCTGTTCCTTCCCAATATCCCATCCAACCCTGCCCTCTGGCAGTGGGAAGCCATTCCCTCTTTTCTTTCCACTCCAAGCCTCATCTCCAGCTCTCTTGGAGCTCCTTTAGGCACTGGAAGGGGCTCTGAGGTCTCCATGGAGCCTTCCCTTCTCCAGGTGAACATCCCCAGCTCTCCCAGCTTCTCTCTGGAGCAGCAGAGCTCCAGCCCTTGGAGCATCTCCGTGGCCTCCTCAAAAATTCCTTTTTGTGGAAGTTTTATGTGCCCTTTGGAGCTACGTGGCTCCTTTTTGGGGTGGAGATGGTTTTAATCCCTGTGCTGCCTCTCTCTGGCACATTGGAGCAGAAGTGGACGCTGATCCCATATCCCGTGTGGCTTTTCCTTGTTCCCACTCTGCCGGCAGAGATCACCCAAACAAAACCGGGAAAAAGAGCAGGAGGGGAGCTGCTGAATGCTCACTGTGATGTAAAATCAGCCACGGCTGTGTAGGCAAAACTCATCCCACAGAAAAGATGCACATCAGGAAAGCGGAGCTGCCCCTGGACACTGCCCGTGTTCCGGGGGGAGGATTCACATCAAGTCCTTTCTAGAGGAAACTGCCAACCTTGACAGGCGACAGCTTTGACCTCCCTTGACAATTGCCCCAATTTGCTCAGCTCTTTGCTTTATGGATTCTGGCCAGGTTTGCTGCTATTTTTTTTCTTTTCTTTTCTTTTTTTTTTTTTTTAGTTGCTTAAATATTTTCATGGCTGTTTTTATTTTTTCATTCTTTTTCTCCAGGCGAATTTAGCTCCATTAGAGTGACAACCCTGGTGACTTTTTAGCCACACACCACTTGTGTCACCACGAGGTGCAGAGAAGATTTCAGTATAAAAAGTGGCTGCTTTCAAAACCATCAGCAAATATTCCAGTCCCTCCACCTCTCTTTTCCTCACAATTCAGGCTAGGGAATCCTAAAAATTGGATATTTCAGCTGTTGTGGCTAAAGAGGCCTTGGGGGTTTATCTCATATCATTTTATTTGCTTATCAGGAGATCTGCCTTGTTCTTCACTTCCATGGATTTTTTTTTTTTAATTTCCTAAAAACACTGGTGATGGAAAAAAATTTAAATAATAAAAAATAATAGATATAAAATAATACAAAATCTGTTTAAACTGAAACTTCCTTGATGCTTAAGAACTGATCCACTTTTCTGCATCCTCTGATGAATTTTTTGGGAGCAGATCAAAAAGGTTGAGATTGAGTGCTCCCAATAGCCTTGGGTGCCAAAAAAGTCAGGAGAGAAACACACACCCCCAAATACTGGGAAGACAGCCAGGCTGTCTTTGAATGTGATGGATTTTTCCCTGCTTCTCCATATCCTTATGGATTTATTCCTTCTCCTTTTGGGGACTGGTGACAAAACTGTAGGGAATGGACTTTTCTCCATGGGCTGGAGGAGCTGCAGGGATTGTGGGACAAGAGGAGTTTGGTGGGGACATGTAGGGGCCAACAGTTCGCTGTCATCCATCCATCATGCAATCATGGAATGATTTCAGTTGGAAAAGCCCTCCAGGATCAAGTCCAGATCCCCCCCAGCCCTGCCAAGGCCACCACTGACCACGTCTCCAAGTGCCACATCTACATGGATGTTAAATCCCTCTAGGGATGGTGACACCACTGCCCTGGGCAGCTGTGCCGAGGCTGGAAAATGCTTTCCCTGAAGAAATTTTCCCTGATATCCAACCTAGACCTGCCCTGACACCACTTGAGGCCATTTCTTGTCGTCCTGTGCCTTGTTCCCTGGGAGCAGATCCTGACCCCCACCCAGCTCCACCCTCCTTTCCAGGAATTGCAGAGAGGGAGAAGGTTCCTCCTGAGCCTCCTTTTCTCCAGCTCCAGCTCCCTCAGCTGCTCCTGGTGCTCCAGACCCTCCCCAGCTCTGTTCTCTTCTCTGGACACACTCCAACCCCTCGACATCCTTCTTGCCCTGAGGGTCCCAAAACTGTACACAGGATCCTGCAGGATCCTGATGCTCCCTCTCTCTGTGCTGGTCACAGCTTTCCAGTCCCATATTTGAGGACCAGCCATTCCAAAGCAACATCCAGGAGCCAGAACGTGTCTTCCAACATGGGCTCTTCCAAACAGCTGCTTTGTGCAGCTGGGACAGCCCTTCACCCCCAATATCCCATCCCAGCAGCACACCTTCCATCCCACCTTTTATGGCAGACTGTTGTCGTGCCCTAATCCCACCCACTGTCTCTCTGTGGCCAATAGGTCTAATCCTGGAGTTCCCAAACCCCTCCCTGATGCCCACATCCTCACATCTCCATCCCTGGAAAGACTTCTGCCCCAAGTTCTGCTCTGGTATTCCCCACTCCATTAGTGCCCTTGAGTCTGTCCCCAGCATCCCAGGAGGACTTGCTGCTGGCAGCATCAATTTGCCCATTATCCCATTCTTTAAGTGCTTGAAACTCTTCCCAAAGCCCCAAAATTTCCTGTTTCTCTGGCTTTGCCCATAGGGCTGTGCTGCCTGCAAACCTATGCAAACACCTTCCGATGTCCCATCCCCGTCCCAACCCCATTCCACCCACAACTGGTATTCCAAATTCCCAAAGGTACGATAATTCCCTGTGCCATCTCCCAGCAGAGCGTCCAGCACTCCAACGGCCACAAAGCCATTTTTTTCAGCTCAAATTCACCCAAACCCATCCCATCTGGCCCTTCTGCCTGAAGGACTTCAGGCTCATCAGGGATCTTTCCACGGGAATGTGTGTGGGGGAAAGAGAGATGTGTGGAGGATTCCTCTTGTGGCTTGGGAAGGGTTAAGAGCTTGGAAGCTGGAAGATGCCATCTAAGGAGACTAGTGACCCACTAACAGCCCTTTGCATCCTGAATAATTCCCAGTCTCAGGTTTCTGGTGAATCACAGGGGAAGGGGGAGCTGGGGAGAGACTGGGGAAGAAAATGCCGACACAGAGGAAAAATGAAAAATAACAACAAAAAAGGACCAAAAAACCCCCCAAAACTAATAAAAGAGAATAAATCACAGCTGATTGCACCGGGACACTAAGGGATCGTAAGAGAGAGAGAGAATTACCCCCCTTCCCTGCACCTTTCCTGCTTCCAACCCCTGTAGAGAGCCCGTGTCCATAGGGAAGGGAGCACAGCACAAAAGCAAAACGAGTGGGGCCAGCAAGAGTTGAGCAAAATCTCTCCCCAGCTCCCACACCCCGTTTTCCCATCTGCCCCTAAACACAACTGCTGTTAGGATGTCAGGGAAAGGTGGTTGGAGACCCAGGTGATGGAAAACAGGGATGAAAGAACAGGCACATGACAGTCCCTGCCTCAAAAGTCCCTTGGAAAACGTAACATGACCCTCAGGATGGGCCATGTCACCGATCCACCCCACACATCCCTATTTGCCTCCAGGGAAACTGAGGCACTGGACCAATTTATTCTCCACGAATGGGATTAGAGTTTCTTAGTGGGACAAGATTCTCCCCCAGCCTTCCCACTATTCCCACCGAGGCTAAACACTGACTTAGGGCAATTAATTATCCTAATTATCCACCGGAAAGTCCTCATTCAGCTTGATGAGGAATGTGTGATGTCAGGAGTGGCGTATGGGATCCCATGCTTGGAAGGGAGGTCCCCATCCTAATGGAATATTGGGATGGAATAATCCTAATTAGGATTTCCCATATTCCATAACACCTTACTCCCCCACTCCAAGCAGTGTGGGGAGGGTTTGGGATCGGAATGATGCTGCTGGGTCCAGGATGTTCTCCGTGATGGAAACAACATCCAAAGATGCTTCAAGAGCACCAAGGAGAAGGGGGAGGGATGAAGCTGCATAATGCAGGTGCCAGGACAGCACCCCCAGGATTAGGGAATTAACAGCATTTCCCCTCTTTTCCAGCTCATCCGTGGGAGGGGACACATCTGTCCCCACAGCGCCAAAAGCTCCTGGGGACGAGGCATGTTCCCAGCCGGCAGCGCAGGAGTCACCGGAGCTGATTTCCCAGGGCGCAGGCACAGCTGCGAGTGCCGAGAAGCTGCCAAAGTCCAGGAGAAAAAAAAATCCTGATTAATATCGTCCTCCGGTGGATCCCGCGCTGCAGATGTGCAGCCTGCTGACTCGGCGGCTCCCGGCAAGGAGACACGGAGCCGGGAAAACCAACGGGAGCGAGTGTGTGTGCACGGATCCAAGTGTCACAATGCTTCTGGGGGACACCACAGCGCAGGGGCAAGGCAAGGATGTTGCCCTCCCATTCCATAAATTCCCAAAGAGTTGTTCCATCCTCTGCTATTCGGTGTCACTCACCATTTTGGGAACAGCATCCTGACCTCAGCTTCCTGTGGAAAGTCCTGGGATAAGTCCTGGGATAAGTCCTGTGGGCTCAGGCAGGTGGCAATGAAGCCGCTTAATCAGCTCCCAAGCTGGACACTGTCCTGATAAGCACAAAGCCTTTTATTCCGAGTATTTTCTTTTTGAATTTTATTTTAGGAAAGGCTGAAACTTCTGGCGGTCACCCACAATAACCACTGGACAGCTGTGGGATAATCCACACTCATATTACCCATTCCTAATTAAACCGGAGAGCCTCCTTCCCTGCTGAGGTGACCCATTGGAAATTAATCAGCAGGGGACCAATACTGGAGCAAAAATCAGGGAGAAGGACGTTGCCTTCCCTGATTAGACAGGGAGGAAAAGTCTCCTGGAAAACAAGAATCGACTGCCGTGCACTGGCCCAGCACCTCATCGATCCGTGCGGTCGCATTTAGGAATTCTAATGAGCTTCCACGGAGGCAAAAGGAAATAATTTGTGTAAGAAAATGGGGTGTTATTTCTGGGAAGAGTTAGTTCAACACCGACTCAGGAATTTCATCTCCAGGGTGGTCGGGGGCTGTCAGGAGATGTGGTGACCAGGAAGGAAGGTGATGGTCCATGGGCAGGGGGCTGAATTCCCAGCTGGAGATGGGATTTGGGAAAGCTGCCCAGTGCAGAGCCTGTGGGCTGCTCTGACAGGGCATGGAGGCACCGAACAGGACACAAAACCAATCCCAGCCCTTTGCCCATCCCTCCAACTCAACCACATCCATATCTCCAGTTGCCCATCCCACTGCCCATCCATCCTATCCAACCACGTCCATCCCACTCCCCATCCCTCCCATCCAATCATCTCCATCCCAAAGCCCATCCCTCTCATCCAACCATCTCCCTCCCTCCCATCCAACCCTCTCCATCCCAAAGCCCATCCCTCCCATCCAACCACTTCCATCCCATCCCTCCCATCCAACCCTCTCCATCCCAAAGCCCATCCCTCCAATCCAACCCTCTCCATCCCAAAGCCCATTTCTCCCCGTGATTCCCAAAGGGCCCAGCCCACACTGTGGCCACCAAGTGTCCCCTCCCAGTCCCACCACCCACCTTCTACAGAGCACAGGAGAGGAGCGCCAGGGGGATGTGGTGCCAGATGTGTCCAGCTGTTGCACAACTGGGCTCATACATCTTTAACCACTGCCCCAAACTCTGCTGGCTGAGCACTGATGACGAGAGAGAAGGAAGGCAGAGCGGGGTTTCCGTAGCCTCCCCAGGACCTCCGCACCTGGCTTCCAGCATGGATGGCTCCATGAATATTTCATCCCTGACCTTGTGGCTTTGGCGGCTTTTGCTTGGTTTTCATTGCAGTTTTTTCCCCTTCCTCCTCTGCTGTCTGTCTGATGCTTCCTCATCCTGCACTAACGACCCATCCCAGGAGACCCTTGGGACCCCCACAGTGCTTCCTGAAATATTTATGGAGCAGGAACCTCTGACCAGGGAGGCAACCTTGTGGTGGCAGCAAGAGCACGGCCCCTGCACATGGAGAGGGGAAAGATCCTTCCCTCCTCTCCTTCCCCAGCCTGTCCCAGAAGAGGGAACATGAGGAGCCATTTTTAGAGATAACATTAAATGACCTCCTAAATGCAATTAAAAAGGAGCTCCTGAGCATCACCTCTGTGCACTTGCAGTGAGACAAGAGGAGGGGAGGGAAGAAATAAGCAGCAGAGCCTTTATTTTAGGGACTATGGATAATTAGAAAGGAAAAGTATTTTAATTTTGGTTAATTCCTTCTTTTTCCCAATGACAATGCTGTCCCTCTGTTGAGGCAGAACCTCAGCGGTCACTAAACTCTCTAGGGATGGAAAACCTCATTCAGGTCACCTGAGGCCTTTTTCCTCTCTATGTTCATGGTTTGTGTCTCCTTTCCCAAATTCCACATTTTCTGGTGTGCTCTGGATCTGCTGTGGATCATTACCTTCCCAAATATGAGCCAAGCCCACCATGGATCCTTCTCTTCCCACTATTCCAGGATTTCTTGCAGGGATGCAAACCAGGAGCAGGGAAGGAGCAAAACTCTCCCCATTCCTTTTCCAGAGCAAGCAGAGGGGGCAAATCCCAACTCCACGGCTTCCCACCCCTCTGGGCAGCTGGAGAACATCGACCCACCTGGGCAACACGGCCCTTCCTTAAAACTTAATCAGCAGCCGATGAATTTTTCACGAGGACAAACAGGCCAGGTAGACAGGGTCCATCTTTTATTCATGAGCAGCAGGGGAGGGAAGGCTGTGGGCGGAGAGATGCAGGCTCAGTCGGGTTGTGGATGTCTCCCAGAGAGAAGTTCTTATGGCCAAGAACTCCATGGCACTGGCTCCAGGGATGAGGCAGCAGGAAAACCCTAGGGAAGCAGGGTGGAGTGAGATGATCCCAGGGCCAGGGAGCACTGGAAAAATTCCTGCCAGCTTGGGAAGAAACCCAACCCAAACCTTCAAATTTGGGCTAAGGCTGAGCCTAAAATTTGCCTGAATTTTAACAGGGATAGGTTTTGGACCACTTTCAGGCTTGCTGGGGAATGTGATCACAGATGCTCCCAGCACTTTCCCCACTGTTCATGTCCACATCAGGGAGCCCATGGGTTTTGCCACTTTCTTGGAAGACCATCCCTTAAACCCAAACCCTGCTCTGAGTCAAGCAAGATGGATCAACACTGACCAGGACCATATCCTGTCCTTCCTGCAAAGCAAAAAAACTCTCCTGTGTCCAGCCTTGGAACAGCCCCTAAATCCCATTTCCAACCCATCTGCAAAGCCATTTTGCATCCAAAGCCCAGCCAGGGCAGGAATCACGTGCAGCTCCTACCTGGCTCCATCCACATGTAACACCCATGAATCCCTCTGTAATAACAAGTTTAATTAAACACAGCCCGGCCACAAAGCCTGGCCTGACATTTAACTGGCACCTGAGAAGATGCTAACGAGAAAGACGTTAATTATCCAGCTTATTAGATGTCCACATTATTAACATAACCCTGACGGAATTAACTTGATACAAACTATCCCACAAATATTAATTGCCTCAAACTTCCTCGTAACTCGGAGGTATTAATAAGGCAGTAATTATGTATGGATTGGAGAGCTGGAAGTTAATGACGTGGCAATTTGATTTGTCTCGGAGAAACGCGATAAACCCAAGGAAGTGTTCTCCGAACAATCAATGGATATTTAATTAACGGACAGGACCTGTCGACGTAAATCGGAATTAAACGTCCGCGACGTCTCGTTCCAAGCGTTATGACAAAGGTTCCCAAGATGTGGTGGCATGGAAGGGGTCTCTCTAGTGCTGATGGTGCAGGTGACAGCATCTCCAGCCTCCACTCCATCCAATACATGAGGTCATGGATGTGTTACTCATAAGATCCTGGAATGGCTTGGGTTGGAATGGACCTTAAAGATCATCTCGTTCCAGCCACGCTGCCATGGGCAGGGACACCTTCCACTAGAGCAGGTTGCTCCAATCCCATCCAATCTTGGCTTTGGACACTTCCAGGGATCAGGACCCACAGCCTCTCTGGGAAACATCTTCTCCTTCTTCCTCTCTGGTCCAAGGAATCCTTGGGCTGCACAGAGGTGATGAGAGAGGAGCACTCCCATCCCCCTCTGCTATTTATCCTCACTCCCATCTCCATCCCAAGCCTGGATCCACAAACAAATCCCCACCAGGTGCCCTTCAGCAACAGTCACTTGGGAAAAGGGTTAAAGTCTCAAAGACCTGAGGTTTCCCACTGCCAGAGGGCAGGGTTAGATGGGATATGGGGAGGAAATTCTTCCCTGGACAGTGGTGAGGCCCTGGCACAGGTTTCCCAGAGAAGCTGCGGCTGCCCCATCCCTGGAAGTGTCCCAGGCCAGGTTGGACAGGGCTTGGAGCAACCTGGGATAGTGGAAAGTGTCCCTGTCAATGGCAGGAGGTTGGATCTGGATGATTTTTAAGTTTCCTCCCAACCCAAACCATTCTATTATTTAATGCCCAGGCCCTTCTTTTAGATCCACACACCACGGCCAAAGTGAAAACTCCAAGTAAGTCTCCATCCATCCCTCAAATGTGTCCTGACACCAGCAGGTTGTTCCTCCCATCCAGCTGATGGAAGTGGTTGTCCTCTCTCTCCTGTTGCCCTGCACCTTCGTTGGGATGGGCTTCACACCTCTGGAAGTGGGCCCTGACTCTATGGTGAGGAAGATGATGGTCCAGTACCATCATTTCCATACATTTCAACTCCTCCAGCAACCAGTCAGGCAGGATGAGCCCCAGGGGAGCAGGGAGTGAGCCGGTCCTTTGGCACAGCCCTCCCAGAAGGAGCTGGCAGCACATTCCCTTCGCATTCCCGGCCTCCTTCTCCCTCTCTTCCAATTTCTCTTCCTTTCCCTTTATGTAAATGGAAAATAACAATTAGTTTATTTTTGCTTGTGCAAATTACAGCTCCCAGGGAGCCGCCAGCTGCCAGGGCTGTGCCGGAGCCGCGCTCCAGCCTCGGCCTTTTCCATGAATAAATAACCTGGTGGGGGTGGGAAGATGCTCCCTCTGCTTCCCCTCCACCCTCATCAATGGAAAGGAAGGATTGGAGTGGGGTGAAAACCCAAGGAACCTTTGGGTTTTATCGTGTGAGTAATTAAACACTGAGCTGATGATTTAATTGGGAGCTTGGCCAGGAGGGATACGGAGATGTGGGGATGGAGAGGGGAACGAGGGCATTCCCAGGCATTGGAGATGGTGACTCCAAGGAAAGCTGCACTTCCCAGACAGCTGAGATAGCAAAGAGCATGGGCTGGTGGGATCTGATCAGCTCTGGATCTGAGGACTGATGCTGTCCTGGAATATTTTCCCTGCACACACTTGGATGTGTATCCTGCATCCCATATCCCAGCTCCTGCATCCCTTATCCCAGCTCCTGCATCCCTTATCCCAGCTACTTTATCCTGCCACCTGCACACACACAGGCAGCAATGGGTATGAGTTGGAATTGCTGGGATTTGCTGGTGTTGCCTCCTTGATGGAGTTTATCCGGTCAGGGAAGGGTGGGCTGGGCAGTGCCAGGCTCCTTCGTGATCCTCATGATCCAGAGCATCCCTTTCCCCCCGGATCAAGGGGCAGTGACAACTAGCACACAGCCTGCTGCAGGGAGCATCCCATATCCCACGTTCCATATCCCATCTCCTATGCCCCGTATCATGCACCCCAATTATCATATCCTATTTGTCATGGCCTTTATCCCACATCCAATATTCTTCATCCTTGCGTCCTTCACCCTATATCCCACCATCTGCATCTCCTGATGTCCTGTATCCTTGCATCCTGCATCCCATATCCTTCACCCCAATATCTGCATCCCACATCCCACCTCCTGCATCCCACTACCTACATCCCACATCCAACGTCCTGTATCCTCACACCTGACATCCCACATCCTAAATCCTGCATCCTACTTCCTCCATCCCACATCCTGAATCCCCACCACCCCATCACGCTGCAAAGCCAATGTATCCCTGCACCCCCTATCCCACATCCGTATCCTGCATCCTACTACCTTCAATCCCACATCTGCTGTCCTGTATCTGTGCTTTCTGTATCCCATATCCCCACTCCTGCATCCCACACCCATATTCTGGATCCGACTCCCTGCGTCCCAATTCCCACAGCAGCAGCAGCAGCAGCACCACCCCTGGGTGACACAAACCCACCCAAATCCAAGGAATTCAGAATAAAATCCCAGCTGTGGTCCTGTACATGTTATGCAGGAGGGTTTTCCATGTCCTGGATTTCGGGAAGGACTTCACTTCCTGCTGAGTTTAGGGATGACATCAGTGGAACTGGGATGCGCTGGCTGGGGGAAGGCAGAGAGCTGGAAAAAATTCCAGCCTTCAGGATGAGCTGTGCACTGCCAAAGCCTTGATCCCATGGCAGAGCTCTGTTCTACCAAGGTGATAAATGGAGATAAATTTATTTTATATAAATATGTTTTTATATAACACGGGCAGGGCAGTGTTTGTCTCCCAGGGATGCAGGAATATTGAGGAGGCAGCCAGGCACAGAGCATGGAAAGGAGGTAATGTGCAAAAATCCAACTCTGGCCGAGCCAGAATATAAAGATCCACTCAAGCCAAAAAATTCCAGCTCCAAACCGAGCCCAGGCTCTGCTCACAGTGGCTCAGCCCCGAGCTCGGAGCCAAATCCAAGATTTTCTTTTGTCTCGGATCAATTTGGCTGAGATCCGAATTAATTCCTGCTTTTTAAGTGAACATTACCCCAAATTCCTCCATGCCCAGCAGCCCAACCTGCTTCCACCCCAGGACTGACCCCCAGGGCTGGAGTTCTCACCTTATGGAGATGCCAGGATTTGCAGAGACCTTGGGATTTGTGCGGAGCACCGGAGCAGTTTTGGGACAAACCTGTGTGGTGGGAGCATCAATAACTGAGGAGGAGGGAGCAAGGGATACTTTGGGGATGCCGCAGTGATCGTCTTCTGGTGGTTTTCCACCCGTTGCCAGCGATCCCGGTAATTCCTGCTTGGAGGTGGCACGGAGCACCCTGCAAGGGTGCTCAAGAGGGCTTTGCCAGGGGTTGTGACCCACCCCGAGCACCCGTGGATGAGGTGCTCCAGGGTACTGCCATGTTTGGGGGTGAGCATCCCCCAAAATCACCCCTCTGCCCTGTGGAAAACCCACGGGCTGGGAAGTTGGAGGAATTCCAGCCATTTCCCAGCTCGGCGATGCCCAGGGGGCCTTCAATGGGTAAAGCTTGGAAATGGGGTTAAGGAGCTCTGCAGGAGGGGGACATGAAGAGGACCCCCAGAGCTTGTCCCCTTGTCCCCATCCCAAGTGCCAGGCAGCCCTTGGAGCATCCTTTTGGACTGGGTTGCTGTTTTCACCCCTGGAAAAGGCCGAGGATGGAGTCGAGGAGGCAGGAGATGCCCAGGATGAGCAGAGGGACTGCAGATCCTCACAGGAGGGAGGGTGTGGTGTCCCGAGGTCCTGCTGCAACCCCATGCCGACCCCAAAAAGCAGCAGGAAGATGGAGAAGGAGGCTTCAGCCCCGCTCAGAGATCAGGAAAAATGAGGGGAAAAGTGTTGAAACCAGGTCAGAGCGACCCCAAACACCACACGTCCTCCTGCAGCAGACGTGGTGGCACCCGCGGACGTCCGCAGTCCTGCGGCACACGGGTGACACACGACCCTGGCCCGCCACATCCCCGTCTCAAAACATGCGCCAACATGCTTGGAATGCACACACATGGTCCTGCAAATACTGCAGCCATCCCAAAAAAAACGCTGCAAAGCCAAGCAGGGAGCACCCAGACACCCCCCAGAGCCCAGGGTGCAGGGGGGGCTCAGCCCCAAAAAGGAGATGAGTCATGAACCAGCCCAATTTAGGCTTAAACCACTTTAGTTTTTATTATTGATTCAGCAAAGCCAAATCCCAGAAAGCCGAGAGCTTCAGGAGGACGGAGAAAGTCAGGATGATGGGGCAGAAGGGTGCAATTCCACCCCCAAATCTCCCAAAAAAACTGTGGGATGGGGCTCCCCATGGAGGACCAACATTAATGGGTGACAGCAACACTTTGCATCCTGCTCCAGCTATTAGGGGATTTCAAGGAGGGTTTGGGGAAAAAAAAATCAGTGGGGAACTGAAAATAAATCACAGCGGCGCAAGGAATTGGGGATCCCTTCGGGATAAAGAGGGAGGGATAATACCTGGATTGCCAAAATAATCTGGGATCTTTCCCAGGTTGTTGCACCCCAAAATAAAACCAAAAAGGAGGGGGCAAAGGGGAAAATTTAGAATCCTAAATTGGTGCCTTCGCTCTGCCATGGAAGTGGAGAAAGGATTCCGGAGCAGGAGATGATCGTGGGCAGCGCGCTGGGTCCTGGGGTGACACGCCACAGGACAGCGCTCCCACAAAATCCCACACAGCCCCCAAAGTCAGCTCTGCTTTCCCAACCAGCCCCAGGACAGCTGGGAATAGGGGCAGTGACCCCCAGGAATAGGGGAGTAACCCCCAGGATGTGCCCACAGGGAATGTGGATCACGGGAAGATCCAGGAGTAAGGATTTAGACAGTGGGGACTGAGATCCCCAGGCTGGTTTGGGGAAGGTACCAGCCCCAAATACCTTTTCCTCCCCAAATTCTTTTTTGATCATGACCAGACAGCTGGATGTATTCTCCCCCTCAAAAAATATGCCAACAGAAAGGGATATTGGGAGGAAAATTAGGGAATAACCCACCAGGAAGCTGTGATTCACCTCCAAAAAATTCGAGGACGCGATGTCCCGTGAGCAGCTGCGCAGGTTAATTTTATTTAGAGCCAGGTTTGCAAAGTTTCCCTGGATCTGAATAAATACAGGAATAAGGGATGAATCCCCCACCTTCCAAACTCTCCTTTTTGTCCAGCCCTGGGACAAATGTCCCTCTTTGCATCCCAGCTCCCATCCCAAAAATCTAAGTCCGATATTGAGCAGAGCTCAGGCTGCTCAAAAACCCTCTGGTCACACCACAAGACACCAAAAAGCTGGAAAAAGATGAAGAAAACGGGGAATGAGGTTTTGGGGGGGGTGCAGAAAAGGCGAGACCAGAGGGTTGTGGAGTCGCGGGCACCCCACAAATCCCGGAAAAAGTCAGGGAGTTACACGAGCACGGCGGAGATTTATGGAAGCGGCAGGAGGGAACACGCCACAGCTTGGGGACCTGCCACGGCTGAGCCTGGGCGAAAATATAGGACAGAAAATACACCCAAACATTAATAAAAATCACATTAAATGCCCAAAAAAATATGTTGGACCAAGGGTTGTGTTGGAATTTGTCCCGGTGAGTCCGGGAAAAGCTGCAGCCGTGCCTGGGGTTTGCAGCAAAAGGAGAAATATCCTTAAAAACAGTCCCAAAACCCCCCAAAATCGCAGTAAAATACCAGCCCAAAAGCTGGGATTAGGGAAGGTGTGAGCTTGGTTTGTTAAGGGGTCCTTTTTAAATTAAAAATTCGAGAGGGAGAAGCCAAAAGAGGAAAGAAAAATAATTTATTACCATTGAAAATCAAGCCAGCGGCTCATCGGGATGGTGTCGGACAAGCTGGAACCAAACTGGATCCGGTAACTTTCCAGCAGCTCCAGGACCCTCCAGCCGGGAAAGAAAACCAAAACCACCCAGAGCCCGGCTGAAATTACAAAAAACAAAACCAAAAAAAAAAAGCAGGAAAAGCGAAAAGCCAGAGTTCAATGGGACAGAGGTGATGCTCAACACCGGACTTATCTCAGCAGGAGCTTGAGGAAGGTTTTGCATCAGCACCGGGAATCAAAGGGAAGAATAAACAACCCCTAGACAAAACCCCCAAAATGCTGTGAGACCCCCCCCAAAAGTTGAGAGAAAACCCGACCCAGGCTCTAGTTGAATATAAGTTTTTATCTTGATGCAACATCATTAAAACCGTCACAAATCGAAACAACAGGTCGTTAAAAACGCTTCTTCGCACGATCAGTCCCTAAAATGCACCAGGTTCCCAAGCTCGCTTTGTCCGCAGGACCCTTTTGTTTCCCCCCCCCGAAATTTGTTTTTTTAATTTTTTTTTTTCTCCTTTTTTAAATAAGCAACTCGTTTAAAAAAAACAAACAAACAAACCAACCCACCCCGGTCCTCCGCGCAGGATCGGTCCCGCTTTCGCTCCGACGATTGCACGAATTCTTAATCCTCTTTTTTTTCTCGTTTCCGCAACAAATAATGTGCATTTTCTTGCCGTCTGTGGTTTTTTTTTTTTCTCCGAACATCGAGGTTAAAATAATATTTTCCGTTTCCCGAGGGTTAATAAATAAATCTGGTGCATAGTGAGATAGCAGCCAACCGTTTGCAGTCCATATATTACTATATTGCCTTTCAGGTCGCCCTAAAATTGTTACCTCTTCCCCTCCCTCCCGTCCCCACTATTTTTAAGAGCATAGATAATTTTAAATCTCTATAAAACAGTATTATTTCACCCAATCGATTCCTGTATATAGTGCATTCGGCTTCTTCCCAACATCGTTAAATTAACTCGGATATTATTTGCATGCTATTACATACAAACTTTTAAGACTCGTGTATTTTTTTTTCTCTTTTCTAAAGGATTTTAGGGTTTTTTTGTTGGTTTTTCATTTTTTTGTTCGTTTTCTTTTTCTCGTAAATCACCAAGCAAAATATAGGCTCAAGGAAAAAAAAAAAAAAAGAAAAGAAAAAAAAAAAAGGCAAAAA
>VXBQ01006683.1:216637-236101 GCA_013400175.1 Phainopepla nitens
AAGAAAAAAAAAAAAGGCAAAAACGAACTAATTTTCTACATATTTACAAGGGTGAATAAGTTAAATGTGGCTCAGGTTTGCCGGCCGGGAATGGGGGGTGGGCGGAGGGGCCGGGCAGGGCGCAGCGCTGCCGGGGACCCCCCCGGCCGATACGTGAGGATCCCTCGAAGAATAAAAATCCCAATGGAGGGGAAAACCCGCAGGAAAAGGTGGGGAGAAGCCACCTGGATGGCGCCGATGCTCCCGGGAAGGGGGGCGGGTGGCCGTACACGTCCCGCATGCAGGGCTGCCCCCCACTCCCCCACCCCGGGACCCCCACCCCGAGTCCCGATGGGTGGGAGGGAGGGAGTTCAACTTCCCCTCCCCAAAATTTCAGTGGGGACTTCATAATATTAATTTNGGATCACCTCCTCCTTGCTGAAGCCCCGCAGCTGCCGGTTCAGCTCCCGCACGGACATACTCACCAGCTGATCGTCGGAGAACCGGTCCTCCAGGCGTAGGTGGTGATGATGATGATGGTGATGGCCGGGATGGTGATGGGCGGCCGGCGGCAGCTCCTCGCCCCCGAAGGGTTGAGGTCGGAAGGGCTCGTAGCCTTGGTGGTGATGATGATGATGGTGAGGGGCACCGATCAACGCCTCCACCGCGTCCTCCGGCGTCAGGTTGAGAGCTTCGGGGTTGAGGTGATGCTGGTAACCCGACATCCAGTACAGCTCCTCCAGCTGCTGTTTGGAGCCCAGGGAAGCGGCGGTGGTAGCCGGGGGGCCGGGGGCCGGTTGCCCGCCGGGGCTGGGAGCGCAGAAGCTGGGCGAGGAAGGCACGGAGGAGCAGGGCGTGCTGAGCGGGGTGGACGACAGGGACCCGGCGGGCAGACGGTGGCACAGCCGCTCCGCCTCCGCCGGCTCCTTCTTCACCTCGAACTTCATCAGGTCGAAATCGTTCACGTACTCGATGGCGAGGGGGCTCGTGGGCAGCTCCGCGCTCATGGCCAGCTCCGAGGCCATCTCAGTCCATGGAGGGACCGGGGGGGGAGCCCCCGGGCACCGCCGCTCACCGAGGGTCCCGCGGGCTCCGGGAGCCTCCTCCGAGCGGGCTCCGGCGCAAGCGGCTGCCCAGACCGGGCTCCGGGACCCTCCGATGGGGCTTTGCCGTGGGCTTCAGCGGGGCTCCGGGACCCTCGGACGGGGATCTGCTGCCGGGCTCCGGGACCCTCTGGAAGGGCTCAGCCGGGCTCCGGGAACTCCCGGCGGGACTTTGCGGTGGGATTTAGCCGGGCTACGAGACCTTCCGACGGAGCTCTGCGGTGGCGTTCAGCGGGGCTCCGGGACGCTCCGACCGGGATCCGCTGCGGGGCTCGGCCGGGCTCCGGGACGCTCCGGTGGGACTTTGCGGGGAGGTTCAGCGGCGTCCGAGATGGGGCTCTGCTGCGGGGCTCAGCCGGGCTCCAGGACCCTCTGCTGCGGGGCTCAGCCAGGCTCTGGGACCTTCAGCTGCGGGGCTCAGCCGGGCTCCGGGACCCTCTGCTGCGGGGCTCAGCCGGGCTCCGGTGCTCGCCTCCGACGGGACTTTGCGGTGCGGTTCAGCCGGGCTCCGGCACGGGGCTCCGGGACCTCTCTCCGTCGGGGCTCGGCTCCGCTCCGCAGCCGGGCTCCGGGACCCTTCTCCGGCCGCCACGGCTCTGCGCTCGGGCCGGGCGGGCTCCGCCGCTGCCTGCGGCCGGTTCCCAATGGCGAGGAGCGGGCAGCGCCCTGCCCGCCCCTTCCTGCCTCCCCTGGCACCTGCCCCGGCCCCACCTCCCCGGGCTCCGAGCTTTCTCCTGCCTCCTCCTCCCGCCGGGACACGGCGCCCTGGGGGCGGGGGCCGCTCCCCTGCCCGCCCCTGCCCGCGACCGGGTGGGACGCCGCCGGGAGCTCAATGGAACTCGCCGCCTTTTATACGGGGAAAACGAGGCACGGCCCCGCCTACTGAGGCGAGGCTAAGCTCTTCCAGCCTATCAGCACCGCGACAGCCCGCTTGGATTTGCATATCCCCATGGCAACGCCCCCGGGGCCGCTGTCAATCTCTGGAGGCGGGGGAATGCTCCGGGTACCCCCTGGACCCTCTCGGCTCCCGCATCCCAACGTGGGGCTCCATCTCCGACCCTCCGCCCGGAACTGAGCGTGGAGTGGGGAAAAACATCCTAGAAATCCTAATTTCTTACTTCCCAAAAAATGGGAAATATCCAAAAAGGAGTTACTAAGGCTTAAATCGGGTTTGGTGCCACCTCGCTGAGGGACCAAAGCATCGGAATGCAGCCCCTTCCCCACCTCAGGAACAGTCTAGGATCCTTCCCGGAGCACTTCCATCGTTGCAGAAAGTCAAATAAATATAATTCGGGGGATTTTTCGGGATTTTCCGTAAACTATCGGTGGTCAGGGAGCAGCCACGTGCACCTCTGTGCTCCAGTGCTGCCTCTGCTTTCAGAGGTGGCATCGCACCGAGTACAGGTGACATCCACACCCGACACCTGAACGGGAGTGTCACCAGATGGAGGGCCAGGATTGCCATCCCAGCACTTGGAAAAGCTGTCACTGGCAGCCACAGGCAGCTGGTCAGGGGGTTTTGGGGGTGCTCATGCCACCCCTGGATGAAGCCCTGTCTGGGATGTGGCTGTGCTTTTCCATCTGCAACCTCATGGCTGCTGCGGCCAGGGAGGAACAGGACTGGGAAACAGAGGCACGGGGCAGTCACCAGGGAGTGGTCACACCTAATCCCAAGGGACTGAGCAGCTTCATCCCACAGAGTGGGTAATACCCACCCGCTCATCCCCTCGGAGTGCAGGATTGTCTCTGTCACCCCCAGGATGCATCCTGGGTCCCACTCCATCCCAAGTCGGCTGCATCCCACCCTACTGCATCCCACAGACAGCTCCTCAGGATGTGAGGGGTGACATTCCCCTCATCCAGCCAATGGCTGCTTGGAGACTTGGGGACAGGGGACACTGCTCTGCACAGCTGCTAACTGACCCTTGAGGGTCGAATTAAGACAAAAAAGGTGGTTTTTGAGAATGAAAACATTTATCCCGCTCCAACTCCAGCAATTAAAATCCCACATTATTGCTTTTGCTGGATCTGGCCTCTGGGGAGGGTCCATCTTTCTGCTGTTAATTGAGTCATGGCAGAGGGGCATTTATTCCCCTTGGGAAGGGTCATGGATGCAGGCAAAGCCCCAAACATGACCCCCATTCCCTGGTGATCCTGAGAGTTATCCCATATCGGACACAGATATCCCACTCTGGAGACCCCAAACTTGGGCACCACTTGAGGGAGGGGGCAAAGAAGGGGACAACAAAAAACCCTTTTTGCGGGGTGGTTTTTAACCCTTTTTGCTTCATTTCCTTCATGTGTCGCCCTAAATCCATCAACACCCCACCTGCGTAGTGGGATACCGGGATCCTGCACTGGGAGAAGACAGGGTGCCACCTCCCTCCCCCGGCACCACGCTCCACCCCAGAGCTGCTCCACCTTGGGGGCACCCGGCCCCCACCAGCAGCTGCCACCGGCGCTGGGACAGGAGCCACCGAGGGATTAGGGCCGGGCCGGGCTCCAACGGGGCGTGGTTCCCCAGCGACACCCTCGGGGGTATTTTTAGGAAATGCCCATGGCATGTCCCCAACCCTCCCCGCCGCGCCGAGCCCGTCAGCTAAGTTTACTCACAGGCGGTCAAGTGACATAACCAGGTTGGTGGCCTCGGGATGGCGGCGGGATGGCGTCACCTTTCACTTTTAGAGCTCGTGTGCCCCATCACCCCTTGGAGCAGGGCCGGGTGCCCACCTGGGGCTGCCTCAGTTTCCCTGGATGGCACAAGGCTCCCAGTTTGGAGTGTTGGTGGCTTGGGGACAGTGACTTCACCCCACGGAAGAGCGGTGTCCACCACCCCATGGAGAGAGGGTGGGACCATCTTGGTGATGCTCCGGCAGCACCTGCCCCACAACCAAGCCTTGCTGCAGGGTCAGGAATTTTGATGTGTGGCGGAGAGAGGCTGGGAGGAGGATGAGGATGAGGCTGAGGAGGAGAAGGTGGAGAAGGAGGAGGGCAGGGAACAGCCACCCCGATGACAGGCAGAAAACTGATCCCGGCGGGTGACGTTCACCCGGCACCTGCTTCCCCGGCAGGGGACCAAGAGCGGTGCCAGCAGCACCCGCCCCAGGAAGGCTTTTCCGGGAAATGTTTACGGACCCCTCCAGAAACTCCACCCTGTGCCAACCTCCCAGCCGTGGCACCCCCAGGGAATGTCCTTGCCGGGTCCCCGAGCCCAGGAGCGCATCCCCGGCTTCACGGCGAGGACGGATAAATCCCATCGGAGCCCGCTGCCGAGGAACTGAGGATGTTGGAGACAGAGGGAGAACCCACTGGAGTTCAGTGACACCTCTCCAGGGGCCGCCTTTATCCCTGCTTGGAAATTAATCACCCCCAAGCAGAGCTTTAACGACAGCCGGCTGGAAATTCCAATCCTCCCCGGGAAGGGAGCAGCGGTGCCGGTGGGCGGCAGAGCAGCGGCTCCGAGCGGAGCTGCTCATTGCCTCGTTTAATTAGCGCAGCACGAGGATTATCCTCGTTTGGGATCCACGGGAAACCAAAGCTCCCGGCCACCACTGGCCGTCCCTGAGGATTCACAACAGCACCGTCTCCTCCGGGGTGGTTTTTAAGGAATTTAGTTGGGTTTTTTTTAGGGAACTACTACATTAAGATACATTGTTTCTGGGTGAAAGGTTTTAATAATTAGAAAAACCCAAGGATTTAGGGATCAGAGTGACTCCTCTAATGGATTTGGATGGATATTTGATGGGATGTTCATGTGCTGCTGAAAAAAGAGGAAAGCCACAGGGAGGCTCCTCCATCCCAGGGGAGGAAACTCTTTTATTTACATATCAAAACACAAGAGTTAACAAAAGACATTTTCATATCAACAAAAACCACGACATTTTTATTAAAAATCAACTCATTGGACACACTCTGGGGCACAAGTGACATCCCAGGGTGGGGATCTGCTGGTCCTCCAGCACCTGGGGGATGCTGTGGATTTGGGATGGTGACAAAACCCCTCCATGGGGGTCACCTGGGGAAGGTCCATGTGGGGGTCTGTTTCTGGGGGTGAAGCCACCACCCATTGGCATTTCCCACCCCATCTCTGATCACACCTGGATACTGCATCCCCAGGGAGTCCAGTTCTTCCCAAATCCCTCTGATGCCTTTTCCCCACAGGATTTTGCCTGAGGGGCTGTGGATAAGCAAATCCCACAAATCGCATCTGTGTAGGGGAACAGCACCTGACACTCCAAAATCCCTTGGAAATTGTACCTATGGATGCAAAACCCCATTGCTCCAGCGCCATAATGCTCTCCCTTTACTCTGCTCCTGCTTGGATTTGGAGAGTCCCAAAAAACCCCAAATCCTGTAGAGTTGGCTTGGCTTTCCCAGTGGAGCCCAAACCCCTTTGGGATAGGGAGAGGAGGGGGCCAGGTGCAACTGGGCCATGGGAGACCCTGAAATGCAGAGTGTGATCTCAGCACCGCTCCCCAACACATTTCCATGAGGGTTGCTCTCAGTTCCAGGAAATCTCCTCCCAAAAGCAAGGGGATGGAGCGGGATGGGCTCTTGGGATCAGGGCTGTGGGGGCTTTAATCCCATTACATCCCAGCACGGTGACTTGTCCCCAGTACATCCCAACCTGGATGTGGGAATGTCACCTGATGGCACTAAACCACCTCAGGTCCCCCTGTCACCTTGTGGCCGGGACAGCACCGGAGGATGGGTGGCGATGGGAAGCTCTTCCCAGCCCCACCAAGCATCCAAGGAGGTGGCAGGACTTTGCCTTCAACAAACCAGTTGAAAAGGTCATTTATTGGTCAACTCAAAGGATTCCAAACAAAGCTGCTCCCCTGCAGGAGCGAGCGGTGCATTCCCACGCTGCCACACGGCTCCGTGCCCAAATGACATGCCGGAAAAGCAAGAGGAGGGGGTGGGGGTGGGGGGTGCCATGTCTGGACATGGCATCCTGAGGTAGGTGCCAGGTCGTTGCCTGGCTCTCCGGTTCCTGAGCTGGTCTGGCTGCCACAGGATTGGGATGGACTCACAGCCGGGGCTTGATCTGCAGCCGTTTCCCTGGAGGGAGGGAAGGGAATGGTGATGGATATTCCCAGACTTCTCCTTGCCTGGTCATGGGCGGGGGGTTAAAGCACTGGGAAATCGGGAATGTGGGTGGTTCTCCGCCCTGGCAGCACCCACTGGACTCACCTCTGCCACCCACAAGGGAGTTCTCGGAATCCTGCAGTGATGCCCCTGGAAAAATCCTCCTCCTTTTGGTGTTGCCTGGGAAGGAGAGGAAGAAAAGAGGAGAAAGTCATTGAGGTTGGCACAGGTCACCTCAGGAATGCCTTGGAATGCAGCTGTAGGAGTGTCCTAAATTCTCTTCTGCTCCACATCTCCCTTGGCCATGTCAAGGATGGAGGTTCCTCATTCCCCAAATCCCTGAGCATCCTCAGCTCCCTACAAGTGGCACTCAGAGGTTGCTTCCCACCACGGAGCAGCAAATCTGCTGCAAAATTCCCAAGTGATGGGTGAAAAAGAAAATTAAAAAGGATCCAAACCTTCTCACTGGTGAATATCATGGCCTGCTTTAGTGCTGGGATGGAGCTGGAAAGAGCTGAGCACTGGCAATCCTCCCCCCAAGCATTCCCAGCATTCCTTCAGGATGCTCCAGGTGATGTCTTCTCCTTGCTGGAATACGGTGCTTCCTCCAAAGAGGGTTTTGGATGCTCATGTAGAGCCAAAACACCATAAAGTGCCTCTGGGAGGTGACCTCCTTGTAGGACAAGCCCAGCATCGTCCCATGGAACAAGGTGGACAGAGTGAAATCCTTCTCCATTTCAACCACAACGTTGGGAGTACCTTTCTGCAAGTTCTCCTGCTTTCTCTCTCCAAAGGGATTGGAGAGGTGTTTATGGGGTTCCACATACCAGAGTGATGGGTGGGAAGGAAAGTGGTGGCCACTTGGCCACCAAGATGAATGAGGATGGAAACAAGTGGAGGTTTCCCAGGACAAAAAAAGGACCCACAGGTTTGGTAGGAAAAGTTCTTTTTCACTTGGGATTAATGGAGGTGGGGAAGGTCATGGAGAAGATGGAGGGAACCCAGCCCAAACCCCCTCCAGATGTTCTGCTGCCCGTGTTCCCACAAAACTCTGCATGGCACTTCCCAAACAATGAACCCAACGTGGAGGCGGCACCAAGGACACCTTCGAGTAGCCTTGAGAGCCCAAAGGAGGAAGTTTTTGGGGCAGGGGAGGCAGGACAGGTGAGGACCCAACAACAGGGAGTCTCCAAGAGGTTTCCAACTTGGAAATCCTTCGCTTTCCAATCCTTCACTTTTGTTTTGGATAAACAAACTCGCTGGGAGCCGAAGCCGCGCTGGCAGTGATTCATCGCTCTGGAGTTAATTTATGGAAAATAAAGAGGGCTCATTTAGCACCTTTCCACCCTTAATACAACTCCCATACATCAGTGGGATGCACAGTAGACATGGCGGATCTGGATATTCCTCACCAGCAATGCAGCCCAATCCGGCTTTTGGGAACACGGAGCCAAACACCCCTGCGTCCCAACCCTCCCAGTTTTTCCCTCTGCCATCCAGCCAGGTGGTTTTTCCAGCCTGGGATCTGCAAATCCCAGCCTGGCTGCTGGAATGAGGGTCTGGAGCTGCTGGTTGTCACCTCAAGGGGTCAAAATCAGCATCTCCACATTCCTGCCCCATGGTGTGAGTTCAACAGGAATGGTGGGAACAGCTCAATTCCCTTTGGATGAGCCAGGGAAAACTTTCTTAGCTGATATCCATGAGGCAGCTCAAAGCAGGCATGATTTAAGAAATAGAAATATGGATTTATTTTTCTGGGAGGAAAAGAAAATCGACTGTAATTACCTTCCTGACTTTGGTACAGAGCGCACAGAGCCAAGACACTTCCAGAGCATCCATGCTTGATTTCCAACAGATTCCTCAAAAATATCAAGGTAGGAATGAGAAAATAAACCCAAAATAGGTTATGAGAGGGCTAAACTGGTTCAGTTTCTCCCTTTGGATAGAAGGAGATGGAGGAAGGATGGCACAGCCAAGGGGTGAACGCAGCATCCCAAAAAACCCCCAGGAGGGAAAACCTGGACCAAACCGGGGGTGTCACTTCACCCAACCCCGGCAAAGGAAAAGATATTTTTCCAGTTTTGTGCTTGGGAGATCCTGCAAATGGCGTGATCAATCTTGGGTCGCATCTCCAGCTCCTTCCCTCTCTCCCCCCGCCGCCTTTCCCGGCGTTCCGGGAGTGGCGCAATCCATCTTCCAAGGAACCAGGTATATAATTTCTAGTTAGCGAAAGCAACCCCTTTTTCATTCAGATGATTGAACAGCTTCCAAAGGAGAAGAGCCGAGGCCGGATCACGAGTTTTCCATCGAAACTCAGGCGGTTTTCGCTGAGCTTGTCAGGCTCGTCGGAGAATTAGGACTTCCAGCGCTCTTCCTCCTGATGGAAATCAACATTTATTTTGCCTAAGCCTAAGAAGGTGTCAGGCAGATGGAGAAACTTGCCACTCTGCTCCAGGAAAAAAGAGGGAAAAGAAGGAAATCTAATAGAAATATATTATCAAGTCTGAGGAGTGGACAGTGCAGTAAATCACACTTCAGGTGGCACCATTAGATTTTTCAATAAAACCTGGTTTTCCCCCAGCCGGAGCCGAGCGGCTCCAGCTGCATCCGACAGGGAAGTTAAAACCAAATTTGTTTCATCCAGATGCTGATCCGAGAGGGACTGAAAAGGATTTTGAGGTGGGGAATCCTCTCGGATGGAGGATGAAAGGAGGTGGGTCTGGTCCCGGGCCCCAAATCCTCTCCCTGCTCATCCTTCCTGATCCCCGAGGGATTAAAAAATTGGGTTTCTCTGCAAGGTGGGGAGGTGGAAGGCAGCTGGAGATGCCCCACATCAGGGGTGAAGATTCCCAAGCCCCAAAGCAGTGGGACGCAGGGAAAGACAACTCCCTTGCAGCTTTCCAAACTTTACCATCCAGCAGGGCAAAAGACGGAATTTTTATTGGTTTCCTTTCCTCAACAACCTCCGGCCTGATGGAATGTTTGGTCTCCATCATTCTCCTGATGCCACCAAAGGGTTTCATCCTGTCCTGCATCTTCCTCCAGGAAGGCTCAGAGCACCGAGATGCATCCCAGCATTTCCCTGCTAAACGTTCAAGGCTTAACACTGTGAGGAGAAATTCCCTCCAAACACACTCTTCCTCCTCATTCTCAAAAGGAAAATATCCCTTAACCATTTCCAGGACACCTTAGAGGAGAGGTGAATCTGCCTTGGAAAGGTCTTTTCCTTTCACTGCCAAAGTGCTCCTGGAGAAACTTGAGCTGGGAGATGCCTTTTAAAAAATATTATTATTATTATTATTATTATTAAATAAAACTTGACAACAAAAGATGGAGTGGAAAGCTCAGCAGCAAGCGCTACATCCCAGAATTTTCCACAAATTGTTTTTCATATGGAAAAGGATATGGGGAAGGTTGGATCTCCTTGGCTCCATCCTGCACCAAATCCACGTGATGATGACGTGCACTAAAAACTCATCCTGCTGTTCTTCCACCCAAACCTTCTGCCATAGAAGATGAGACCCTAAAAACTGAGTCTAAATGCATCCATCTCTCAAGCAGGACAACATGGATCCATCGAACTGGGGAGGTTCAAGCTGAACATCAGGAAAAAATTTCTTCATGGAAAGGGTAGTCAGGCAGTGGAAGGGGCTGTCCAGGGAGGTTTGGAGTCCCCATCCCTGGAGGTGTCCAAGGAATGGCTGGATGTGGCACTCAGGGCTCTGGTCTGGTGACAAGGTGGGGATTGGTCACAGATTGGACTTGATGATCTTTTCCAACCTAAATGATTCTGTGATCCTTCCATCTCCATCCCCTACATTTACCAGACACCTTTGGGTTTGGGACACCTTCAGCCTTTGGGGTGCCACAGATGACCCAGGTGGTGTTGGAGGCTGGGGTAGGATCTCCTCATGTCTTGGTGGCTCTGAGAAGCTTAAAAAATCAGAAACTTCACTGTGATTTAATTTCCTCATCGCTAAGTGTCCGGTTTAGGACCTGTCAAGTCTCACTCCTTTGCCAGGATCAAAATGTTTTTCTTCTATATTAATTTTTTTGCCCATTTTTTTTCACAGAATCCTGAAATGGTTAGTGTTGGAAGAGACCTTAAGGACCAATTCCCATGGACAGGGACATTTTCTACTAGTCCGGGTTGCTCCAAGCCTCATCCAAACTGGCCTTGAACACTTCCAGGGATGGGGCAACCACAACTTCTCTGGAAAACCTGTGCCAGGGCCTCACCACCCTGGAGATGTTTGTGAGGAATCATTTCCCTGTATTTTATCCCCATTTCTTCCTCCCAAGAGGAACAAACTCCACCAAGTCATGCTGGGGTCAAAGCTGACAGTGATGCCAGCTCCTGTTATCCCAGGACAACCCCCTTGTGTCCAAGCCCTCCATCCTCAACCATGCAGATGCTTTGTGGAAAGCTCCAGGGCATCTTCTGTTGTCAATTCAGGTGATCAAAGGCTTGGTTGCCTCATCTGGCTGCCAAAAAAAGTTCTGGAGCAAAGATCTGTTGGCAGAAGAAGCACTGAAGGCGTTGCTGAAGGTAATGAAGGGTCCCATGGGACCCAAGGGGGACTGGCCACCTCCACATGGAGAGTGGCAGCACTGGATATCTCCTAAAATAAATTAGAGTTGCCCTGTGCAGGACCAGGAGTTGGAATTGAGAGTCCCTTCTAAATTGGGATATTCTCTAATTCTCGGATTCCCGGAGCTGGGAATGGTTGGATCAAGACCCGCCACCAAGGCAGGCAGTGACAGTGGCAGTTCCGTGCCCCAATGGGGTCATCCCTCAATCACGGCGAGAAAAGAGGCGAAAACCCACACTCCCAAACTTATCCCTCCACAAGTAGAAGCCGTAAACAAACCCAGAAGCCGCGGCACCTCCCCGAATTCCTCGGAAGCCGAGGCAGTTGAGCGTGCTCAGCGGAGCCGTTAAAAAAGACTGGAGCGAGCATCTTCCATTAACGTTACGACCGTGAAATATGACAATAAAATGACGGCCGTATGGTCCCAAATTTGCAGCCCGCCGAGCTGCTCGGGGTTTATCGTCACTCAAACGTGCAGAGAGCTGTAAAATGTTTACAGAAAGGGTCGTTTGCGGCTATAAAATCCTCTTTTCTCTCCTAAACAAGGCTGAGCGGAGCCATTTACAAAGCCCGGAATGTTCATCGGGGGAGAGGGGAACATCTGTTCTCTCCAGGAGTTTGCAGTGATCTTCTCGAACAAATTAACTAAAATGGGTGCTTTCTAATTAAATTAGCACTCGATTGGAATGGTTTGCATTGGTGCAATTAGCGCGGGGAGGCCAGTTAGGCTCCAGCACAGGCGATTTAACTGGAAGGTGAAATATGGAAAAGCCCATTACCTGGAAAATGTCGGAGGGGTAGGGAAGCCTGCTTTCCCTCCGGCTCCATGCTCCTGGGTGGATAACACAAGGTGAAGGATGGGATGCCACCAAACCCACTCTTCCCATTGGGGATGCTCGACTGGGAGCAGTTGGCTGTCCCCGTGCTGCACAGACTGACTTTTTGGAGGATGCTTGGAAAGCACCAGCGCCCTCAAATTACAGAATCCTGTAATCATTTAGGTTGGAAAAGACCTCTGAGATCAACCTTTACCCAACCACTACCTTGTCAACAAATCTTTCTTCCAACTCAGATTTCCAGGCTCCTCTGGAGGGTTGGGAACACGACAGTGGCTCCGCTCCACACACGCAGACCACATCCCTCCTTTCCAGTCCCCTTTCCCTACATCCCGAGCCCAGACCCCCACTGAGACCCTGCCAGCTCATGCTGTTGCCCACGCTTGTCCTTAAAGGTCATCTCCAAACTCCCTCCCTGCCCCTCCCTGTTCTTCCTTGTTCCTCTTGCATTTCCCAGGATTAAAAGGGCATTTTCTCCAATTGTGACCGTTTAACCAAGGAATTCACCTCATTCCTTAATAACAATCTGTCCTCCTCCTTATTTACCATCCTAATAATTTGTGTGCCAACTTCAGGCTTCACAAGAACAAATCCAACATTATTGCTGGCACAGCTCCCCAGATCCCACCCCCAAATCCCACCACAGACTCCAACTACTTCCTAGAGCTGCACAAGGACTCATCCTGACTACCTGCTCAGCTCCAAATTCAATCTCAGGATGACCAAATATTCTGAAGGGATACAGGAATATTGGTAGGGATCCACAAGGATCATCGAGTCTAGTCCAAGTGATGTGGCCACCAAGAAATATTTGGTCCTTTAGAAGCATCAATCCCATGTCGTGTTGGGATGGTGGCCAGGGCTCCTCTTATCCCATTGGATTTGGGGGTCACATTTGGATTTTGTGCGCCCAAATCCCTTGGCTGGGACTAAGATGAGACCCAAGGATGGGCAAATCCATGGATCAACATTCCCGTGTCCATCGTTTCAACTCCATCATGGACATAAAAATCCCGGTTAAGTCGCTGCTTTGGGAACACTTCCCGAGATCAAAAGGGAGTTGAAACAGGGCCAAGGGAAAGGAAAGACTGGAGAAGAAATCCCTGGAAAGGGAAGTTGAGTGTTTCACTCTGTGTTGTGGAGAGGAGCGCTCCCAGCCGGAATGGTCCCCCTGCTGTGTCCACCACACTGTGATTCAACAGCACTCGTGCTCGCCTGTGACTTCGGGAATATGTTGCTAATCCTGGGAATTCTCTTTCTGACAGTGCTGAGGCATCTCAGCCCTCCCTGGCTTGAAGCGGCTGAGCCAGGCACAGCCTTGTAGATCCTTATGGATGATCCCGTAAATGCTTCAGCCTGGCTTTTGCAATGGAATTCATCCCTTATCCCAGTGGGACCCTGCTCTGCCTGTGTGGAAAGCAAGGATCAAAGATGGGAAGGGCTCACACTGAGCCGAATCTTGTGCCAGCAGAGCTGGTAACAGGAATTTAATCGTTACTCAAACAAAATATTGCGATTTCTGAGCCCATTCCCGGATGGTGCCCGGAGATGAGGCTGCGCGTCCCTCTTCAGAAGGATGGGAGAAGAAAAGGGAAGTGTGGAGCATCATCCAGCCAAAAACCTCCCACTCAGAGCTGGGAAGAACCAGGCACAATCGCGGCCTCGCCATCTCCATCAGCTCAGCTCCTGGGAGTATATACATGGAGCACCCTAAAATCTCATCCCTTTAGGGATTTTCCCATGGAGCAGCTGAATGAGGAGAGGAGGAAACAAGGAGAACACTGGAGAAGCAGAAGTTGCTTGCTCTCACGTGTCTGAATTCCTGAAAAGTTCTGCTCATCCCATTTTCCAAAAATTTTACTAACTTCCAAAGTAGATAATCCCAGACTAACAGCTCTTCCTTCAAACATCAAACCTTCAAACACTCTGCCCCACTTCCCACTGGAATATTTTTATTGGAAAGCTTCCAAGTTATTTCCTGGTGGGAAACAGGTGTGACGGATGGTCCAGAGGTCCTTCAGAGGCAGAGCATCCTTGCATCCAACTGAATACCTTCCCTATAGGGCAGTGCTGTGATTCCATCACGGAAATGAGACTGGATTCATCATTGGATAATTTACCGGATAAGGAAGGAGCTGACAAAACAAGGGGACAAAGTCCTCACACACAATTTTGGGAACAGACACAAGGATTTGTGCCCAGATGGCAATCCCGACTGCCATCCCAGTTTGGACTCCCAGTCTTAACTGGTTTGGTGACTCACAAGGAACATGGATCCCACTAAAACCCATGAAGAGCAGCAGAGAATAACTTTTTTTCTTGGAAAACCAGAGCAGCTCCAAGCAGAGGATGGGATTCCCACCTGGTTCATCCTCTGGCTTGTCCTCATCCCTCTCCTCTTTGCAGCCCTGGGAACCAGGAGATTCCGGGGATCGGAGGGAGATGAAGGATGGCAGCTTTTGCAGACAGCTGCTTGGCTTGGCGTCCTCCTCCTTCCAAACCTTCACCTCTTGATCTGCACTGGAGGGTCCGGGAATTTCCCCATCATCCTGGAGCTGAGCTGGATCATTCCTGCAGGAATGGGAAAAATAATAAGGAAAAATAAAACAATCCCACTTGGCAAGTCTGGACATGGCATCGTATGCAATGGAAGAGGCTTGGAGCTCCCAGGTCTCCATCCAAGGCCATGCTGTATCCCTCATTTCCCCAGAGCCAGCAGAGATTCAGCTGGAGTTTCTCCCTCCCTAGCTGGATTCCCTGTCCTGCACTTCCCTGCAAGGTTCCCTGCTCCTCAGATTCTTGTGGAGGTTCTGGGCTCCTGTTTGTGATCGAGCAGAGGGAAGGGGAGATGGAGAGTTTGGGGAGCTGGGATGGCTTGGAGGTGTCCTGCTGGGCTTGGCTCATTCCCAGCCCTGCCACTCTCTTCCAAGCTAACTTGACACTCCAGCTCCTTTGATATCTCCCATGACGGTGCCAATAAAGGAAAAAAAACCCTCTGGAGCAGCTTCCAAGCAGGGGCGTGCTCCCTTCCCAGCGGAGGACGCCAGGAGCCTCCCAACCAGCCAGGCCTTCGCTCATTCCTCCTTCCCTAAAAAGAGCAAGGAGCTATTTTACACCTCGTTCACACCGGGAACGTGAGCTGGGTGTCATTCCAAGGCTCTTCTGTCACCCGGGATAAGTTCGGAGAACCCGCGGAGCTGCTCGTCCCCCTCTGCTACCTTACAAGGCAGGGCCAGGATGAGGCCCAGGCCCAGACCATGGAGAATTCCAGGAGCATGGACCAGCCTGGCAAAGCTCCCAGGTCCCTCCCTTTCCATCCCACCTTTGCTCCCACCTTCCGCTGCAAAAAGCCACAGAGAAGCCAAGCACCCAAACTGATCCTTGCTCCTCCCACTGAGCAGGACTTGGAGATTTTGGCCTTTAAAGCCGAATTTCCATTTGGCTTTCATTTTAATTCCATTGGGATGTAGTTGTCCTGCGTGCAGGGCTTGGGTTTGAGGGCAGAGGATGTGCCAAACTCAGGAAAATCCATCTCTCTGTGAGGATGAGGATCGACACATCCATCATCAGCCTGTGGCTCCATCCCCGCACCCAAAAAGATCAGGGAGAGCTCAGAGAGCGTCCAAGGATTAACCAAGGGCCCAGCCCAGCACCAAACTTTTCCAAAACCTCTTATCTCAATGTCCATCCCCATCTCTGATTCTCCAACCCCTCCATGCCATGGAGAGGGCTCAGCTCTGCTCTCCTAAGCAGGAGACCTAAGGAAGAGGGATGATGTTTCCCAGTTTCCCACATAACTATGGATAACCTGGACCCACTTTCAGCAGTGGAATCTCCATCAGGGCTCCTCCATCTCCAAGAGGAAGGTCTACAAAAGCCTCCAAGATACCTGGAGGTGCTAAAGCCCTAGATGGCACATTCCTAAGGGTGAATCCACTCTTTTCATCAGCTCTTCCTCAACCATGGACACTGCCCACGACAGAGGTGGCTTCATCAGGAAACACCACATCAACAACATTTTAAAATAAACCAGGATACAGATGGAACACGCCTGGAAGAGGAAAAATCTGGAGCAGGTTGGGAAGAAAACTGTTAAATGAAGCAAAATGAGCTCTTTCCTACCTGCCTGATGCCTCCTGGATCCGTCTCCACTTGGAAGGGGGGTTGTTGTGGTCTCCATCACCTCCAACCTGCTGTGGGTGACGTCTCTTCTGGGGGTGCAGGAGCTTGCACCGGGCACCCTTGGGACAGACGCCTTTCTTGGCAAAGTCGGGACAAACCAGCGTGTGCTTCTTCTTGCACTGCCAGGGAAAGAGGGAGTGGAGTTGGAAAAGGCAGGGAAAACCCTGTGGGAGCACAGGGATCCACAGATGAGCTCCTTCAGGTGGCACCAAGACCTGGCTAAAGGGAGAGAGGGATGAGTTGGCGTTTTCTTCTCTGCATCAGAACAATATTCCAAGAAAAAAACACTGCTAAAAATAATATTCTAGTCTGGTGCATTCAACACTAGCCCACAGTTTTCCAAGCGCTTGATTTTATGGATTCAAACCACCAAAGCCTTAACAGCAGTGATTTACTCCAGGAGAAGTCCCGGGGAGGTTGTTTGGGCTGGAGAAGCTGGTTTTGGAGATGACACAGGGTTTTGTTGTCCCATACATGCTTGGGACTTGGGAAAGAGCAGGGAAGAGCCGAACAAAATCCTTTTAGGGACTGCTGCCTGGACCAGCTTTCTAAGGAAGACGGATGAGGGCTGGAGCTCAACCCACTTTTCCCAAGGCTTTGTTGATTCTCTCCCCTCCAAGGAAGCTCAGCGTGGCTGAGGAATGGGGTTGTTAAAACAACAGCATTGAGATGTTCATCCCTAAAAATGCTCCTGCACCTCCAGCTCTGGATTTTGGTGGCTCCCAGCAGCCACTCGTGATTCTGGTGGGAACAAGGCGTCATCAGTATCCCAGAGCTTCTCCTCAAGGCTTTCTGCTGGGAAATGGCCCTTTTTGGCAGTGGGAAAGGCAGGAAGAGATGCAGGGAAGAGGAGATGCCTTCAGGTGGGATTTCTATCTAGGTGCTTGGGAACGAAGGTGGGAGGAAGGATAAAAAACAATCTCTCTCTAATCTCTGTTCCCAGCAATCCAGAGAGCTCATCCCAGCATATCCCAAGAGATGAAGGGTGGGATCAGGTCCTGGACTCCTCTTAGTTCCATGTGGACCCACTCCCACCCAAGATGCTCCATCCCACCCAGCTTGGCTTTTGCATCACATTGTGATATTCAGGGAGTGACTCAACCCAACACAATGGCACAACCAAAAATTCCCAGCTCCAACATCCATTCCCTTGTTGACCTTCTCCACGAACATGTGGGTCCTTCCACACTCAGACACCCACACATCCCATTCCTCCGTCCTACAGACACTCAACTTTTGGGGAAAATGAGATAAATCCATGAGGAAAGAAAACACAGGGAGAGTTTCAGCACCACCATTCTGGCCTCTTTATAAAAATCCATCCTGCCGACGACGTGGGATGGAGGTCAGTTCCTGCCCTTTTAATGCAGCTTTACTTTGGGGATGCAGGAGTAGCTCCCCGTGCTGACCTTTGGGATTCAGCAGGATCCCTGCCGAGCTCTCTCCTTGAAAAGTAGCAGGACTCGGCAGCTCCGTCGCCCGGGGCTGAGCACTGAAGTCAGCAGGGGAGCAAGGAGCTCGTGTGCAGGAGGTTGGGGATGGTGCTGAGCAGCAGGAGGGCTGGGATCCACAAGGACACGTGGATATGGGCTCGATGGAGGGGACAGCTCAGTGATAGTGCTGCTTTTCCACAAAAAAAAAAAAAAAACATTTAAAACCCCCATTGCCATGATTTTCCACCTCTTTTTTCAAGTAGCTGGAATGGGAAGTAACTGTACAACCAACGGGCAACCTGGAAGTAGAGTCAGGTCTGAAGAGTGCCCGGCTTTGCCATTACTCCCAAATCCTGTGTTTTATAGGAACATGGAATCATGGAATGCTTTGTGATGGAAAGGAATTAGAAATCATCTCTTTCCAACCTCCTGCCGTGGGCAGGGACACCTTCCACTATCCCAGGTTGCTTCAAGCCCCCTCCAACCTGGACTTCAACATTTCCACAGATGCAGCAGCTACAGGTTCTCTGGGAATTCCATTCCATGGCCTCATCACCTTCATGGGGAAGAATTTCTTCACAATATCCCATCTAACCCTGCACTTGGGCAGTGGGAAGACATTCCCCTTTCTCCTGTCACTCCACACCCTTGTCTGAAGTCCCTCTCCAGCTCTCTTGGAGCCCCTTTAGACTCTGGGAGAGCCTCTAAGGTCTCCCTGGAACCTTCTTGTCTCTAGGCTGGACACTCCGAGCTCTCCCAGCCTGGTTCCACAGAACATTTTCTTCATTTTCTCACTTCACGTGCAGACAGGATACATCTGGGACCAAAGAGAAACGCTTGGAAAAGGCGTTGACCAGACAGGAATTCAAACATAGGAATTTCTCCCAGAATATTAGCAACCAGAAAAGCAAATCCCTCAACCTGATAACTTCCTTTAAAATAAATGGGACAAAATAAGGGCAGAGAAAAAAATAAATCAACAGCCCATTAGGGAGACTGGGATGAATGCATGGGCAGAGCTTCCAAGCCCACCCATTGGGAAGGGACAATCCCAGTGGAGAACGAGACTGTGGGGATGGGCCTTGGTGCCAGATCCTGGTCTGACCACCCCTATTTCCTGGAATCACAGAATACCCTGAGCTGAAAGGGACTCCCAAGGATCATCAAGTCCAAATCCTGGCTCTGCTCAGGACAATCCCTGAAAAAGATGTGAAATCCTCTTCTGTAAAGAGGTTTCCAGCACAAAATGGATTTGGAAAGGAGAAGAGCAGGAAGAAAAGAGCCCTGCCCTCAAAAAGCCACATCACTGCTACATCGAGGAATTATGCTATTTTGGGAAAAGGCCAAGAAATGTGGCAGTTCCTTCCCAGCAGGGCACCGATTACGGGGTAGGACAGCGCCATGATCCTGGCTGGGCACCAGGATTGGGATGTGCCACCTCCCCAGTGCTCTACCCAGCCCCAAGTGAATCCTTGGAGCGGCCCATGTTTATTGGCTCCATGGTAAAAAGATACTTAATAAAGAAAACAAACTGTGTGCGACTAATCCCGGGGCCGTGTCCCCAGCTCAGGTTTCTAATGACTTTTCCACACCGTTCCCAGCGCTCCGGCCCTTCTTCCGCAGCACCCCATCCATCCTCGTTGGGATGGCGAGGCTGGAATGGCCTCTGGAGGCTGGAAAAGCCCCTTCTGTTTATTTACAGTAGTTGTCCCGCTCCTGCCAGATCCAACGTGCTGCGGCGGGGTTTCCGTAGGGAATTCTGCCGCCGGCCACGTGTCAGCCGGGCTGAAGCCGAGCGGGGCTGTGGGGTGGTGCTGGGAGCCATCTGATCCCTGCCACCTGTCGGGGTGGCTAATTATATCCCCCCGGGACCCCCGCCAGACCACAGGTTGGGCCATAAAAAGGGAAAAAAGTCTGGTACCTTCCACCAGAGAGATGAGAAAACCCCGGAGAATCCCTAAAAAGCCACAGGGGGAAATCTCACCCTACTCTGGCTCCACCAGGTGCTGGTGAGGATGCCAACATCCCCATGGATGTGTCCCAATCCCAGTCTCCCCGCTGCGGGGTTCCCCCCACAGCCTGTCCAGCAACGGTGCCCGGGTTTGGGATGGTACCCAGCTGGCAGATCCCGTGCCCAGGACTCCTCCCTGGCCGCCAAGGCAGCTTTGGGTGAAACTCCAGGTGCTGTTAAGGATCCACAAGGCCTTAAATGGTCCAACAGGGCCCGACGTGCTCCAGGAGTGAGATAGGG
>VXBQ01006683.1:236121-274050 GCA_013400175.1 Phainopepla nitens
GGATGAGGAGGTTTGCAGGGCCCAGCCTTCTTTAGCACGGAGCTGGCAAAAGGAGGAGGCAGCAACTGGTAGAAAGTCCTGGCTCAGTCTTGGGAATGATGTTAATGACCATTTTCCATGAACAAGCTTGGCAGGAGGGGATGGAGGGTGGGAGAAAGGTGAAGCTGGGTCACTGGGCCAACCAACAACCACCCACTGACCGCATGGGGTGGGGAGGAGACATCCCACCCAGCCTGGCATTCTTGGCTCCTGGGCAGAAGTTTGGCCAGGTTGAACTTCTCAAGTATCTCCAGGCTTAATCTCACCCTCCTGCTCCTTTCCCAGCACTGGGGAACAGCAGGTGACAAGGGCTGGACTTTGATGATCCTTGTGGGTCCCTTCCAACTCAGAATAATCTGTGATTCTGTGAAGAGATGACCAAGTGCTGGAGCATCTTCCCATCTCCTTGGGATCCATGTCCATCCCTCTATCCATTGTGACAGACACAAATACCACCAACCAGATCTTCAGGGGAAGGGGAGCATTAAAATCCCTAAAACTCAACTGCCTCAACTCCAGTATTTTCTACTTTTTAAAGCCCTCTTGAGCATCCATGCAGCTTTTGCCGAAGCTATTCCACGTATCCCCATGGTCAAGCAGTGGGATTAATGGACTGGATGGATGTCAGGCTGTTTTAATGTCCTTCTAAGTGGCTGTTGGGAAGTGATGGCTGGAGGTGCCAGAGCCATTTTGACACCACTCCGAAGTGACAGCCAGTAAATGGCTTTTTTCCGATGGCTTTTTTATAATTGGGTGCAGATGGAAACAGCCTTAAAAAAAAACCAACTCCCAGCTCCCTGTCATTAAAACCTGGAGGACAATGCATCCAAACATCATCCAGACTGGAATAATGACAGAGAAATTTAACCAATGTGGTTACCTGAAGGAATTTGCTCCAAAACAAAGGTTTCTGCCCTTAAAACAGTTTGAGGTTTCTGCCCTCAAAACAGTTTGCCCAGCAAAATGCCTGCAATGAATGGAAGACTCCTGATAGTCATCTCCAAATGATAAGAGGGATTTGGGATCTAAAAGCTCTCTAGGATACACTGCAAATCCATAAACCCTCTCCTTTGGTATTTCCAGGAAATAAAACAGCATTTGAGCTAAAATAACTCCGGAGCTGGAGCAAGACCAGGATGGTGTTTTGAAAATCACTGGGAATATCATATTTAAGAGGTAGCAAAGCAGCTGGGAGGGAATCCCTGCTCATGGCATGGCGCTGGAATGGGATGGTCTTTAAGGTCTCTTCCAAACCAAACCAGTCTGCGATCCCAGGATTCTGTGGAACAATGGCACCACCCACTTGGAGTCATCTGCAAACTTGCTAACAGGGCACCCAATCCCATTATGTCACTAATTAAGACATTAATTACCATTGGTCCCAGTACAGACCCTTGAGGGACACCACCTGTCACTGGTTTCCACTGGATATTGAGTCATTGGCTGTAACTTTTTGGACAACCAGAAGGTGAATTCCAAATCTTCAACCTTTTGTGGCAATTCCTATGGAATTCCACCATCCCCTGCACTGCTTTGAGGAGCTCCATTTCCAACAGGGACCTCCACAATCCCATCCATCCCACTCGGAAGCCACAACAGAGGCACTTTCACATGGGCTACTCATCAGTGGTAATTCCCAACCCCAAATGATCACCACTGGGTGTGGAGTGAGGCAGACACCCACTGGACATTCCCAACGGCATCATCTCCATCAGGGATGATGGGGCTCCATCACAGGCCTGGTTCCAGGGGGCTCAGGGAAGGAGCCCAATGGGATCCTGGGGTGCATTAGGATGAGAAAGTTGAGGGAGGTGCCAGCAAGTTGAGGGAGGTGATGCTGCCCCTCTCCTCAGCACAGATGGGGCATTCTGGAGTGCTCTGTCCAGTGCTGGAGACATGGAACTCCTGGAGCAGGTCCAGAGGAAGACCACGAGGATGATGAAGGGACTGGAGCATCTCTGCCAAGGAAAGGCTGAGGGAGCTGGGGCTGTTCAGCCTCAAGAGGAAACACAGCTGAGCGGGGATCTCATCCCTGTCTGTACCTGTAGGGAGAGCTCTGAGCAGGGCCCAGGCTCTGCTCTGTGGGGCCCAGCAAAGGCACAGGAGGGACAGGCAGGAACTGATCCCAGGAAGTTCCACCTGGACATGAGGAAGAACTCCCTCCTTATGCAGTGACCAAGCCCTGAACAGAGATGAGAGAGGGTAGGAGTCTCCCTCACTGGAGATATTCCAGAACCCTCTGGACACAATCCTATGCCAGGTGCTCTGGGATGACCCTGCTGGAACAGGGAGCCTGGACCAGATGCCCCACTGTGGTCCCTTCCAGCCTGACCCATTCTGTGATCCTGGGAATCACCCACTGCTCATGGGATGTGGGGATTTTCCGACAGAGAACAGATCAGATCGAAGGGAGATTCCAGACAAGAAGCAAAGACCCAGTCTGCTGGGTTTGGTGTTCATCTCTACAGAAGTTCAGGTTGAAATCAGGAACTCTGCCTCATCACTACACTCCCACTTTAGAGCTGTGATTCCGTGTCTGCTCTTCTCCCAAACTTCCCAATTTTCACATTTTGTGCCCGATCGCCTTCTACAGAGATATTACAGTGTAAGAAAGAGAAAATCTCAGCCTGGGATTTATCTTGGTGCTGTTATCAACAATCCCAGGCTATTAAGCAGTTCCAGTTCGTCCTGATAAGCCCCATCTTTAACATAAGGATCAGAAGTCCGTTGGAGATGCTACAGTTAAATTAAAGGAGCAATAAGAACCCTCATTATCCCATTACAAACTACGAGATACAACTGGAAACCCACAAGATTTCCATAGAGATACACGGATAGGATTGGCCACGGAAGAATCCTGATTAGTTTTAAATCTCTTCTGAAGGCTACGAAGTGCTTCCAGTGGGAAGATCCCATGGCCACGACTGGGATTTATCGTTTATTATCAGCAGCATTCGTTGCCCAGAGGATGTGGACAAGGACTCAACATTCCCAGCAAATCAATGGGAGGAACCTGGAGAGATTTCAGCCTGCTCAAATCCATCCTGGACACTACTGATGACCTCAAAAACAGCCCCATTACCCATCCTACAGATTCTTTATTTTAAATAAAAATTTCACTTTCTCATCAGTTTGGTGACTGAAGATTTCTGCTACACATTATGGGGGGGAAAAAAAAAACCCCGAATCAAGCTCCCAGAAAACATCTGTCAACCAGAGCCAAAATTAAGGTTAAACGAAATGAAGTTGCTTTTGTAGTTGATTTTCATACAGCTGCAGTGGACTATAAAAGAGCTATCAAAGATAGAGCTCTCCATCAGCTATTTCCAAATTATTATAGAATCAGGGAATCGTTTAGATTGGAAAATCCCATTGCCCCAGCACTGCCAAGGCCACCACTAAGTCATGTCCACAAGTGCAACATCCACAAGGCTGTTAAATCCCTGCAGGAACGAGTATTCCATAACTTGCTGGGTCAGCCTGTGCCAGGGCTGGACAATCTTTTGTTCAAGAGTTCCTCAAGGAAAAGCCAAGTTGGCTGGGAGTCAACCTGGGATCAAAGGAAGGGGGAAAAAGACCCAGAAACACCAAGATCTGATGGCTGTGAGGAAAGAGAAATGCTGGTTGAACCAGCAAAACCAGCTGAGATCAGAAAGCATGAACAGTGTTGAACTTCACCTTTCCATGAAAGAAGATTAAGGAAAACAAGAATCCCAGGCTGCTGCTCTCCATCATTGGATAATTAAGAGAAAACCCCACAGACATTTAATATTTACGGCTGTAACACAGCTCATGTGGCTTTTTCTGAAGAAATGTGTTAAATTGTATGTATCAGACAGACAAAATACGTTTCTGGTGGGAAACTGTTAAACTTCCACCAGAAAAGGAAAAAATAACCAACCAAACACGCAAAAAAACCACACAAGAACAAGGTTTCATCTGAGAAAAAATCCCCACATTTGGATTTTCTACAGCAAAATCAAGCAGCTGCCACTGCAAAAAAAGCACCAAGCTCCACCTGGGGGAGGAAAATTATTCTTCCCACTGAAGCAGCATTTCCTCAGGCAGTGCTGCCCCGTCCCATATTTTTTACATGGATAAGGTGGAAATTAGAGCTTTGGTGAAAGCTGTTGGTCCAATAAAAATATGGATTTTAGGAATGAGCTGGGATGAGCGGTCTCAGCACAGCTCAACCCTCCTACTATGGCAGGTCCCCATGTCCAGCTTCACCATCACAAGGCTGGTTGTGCCAGTTGGGATTCCAGAGGGACGGGAACAGATCCTCCTCTTATCCATGATTTATTCCAGTACATCTCCCCGTGCCTTTCCAGGGAAGCCTCGTTGTTTAATCTCACTGTGTCTTACTGTTTAACAGCTCCCACGAGGGAACAATTTACCCACAGGCTCCAAGGCAGCCGATGGAAACAATCCGCAGAGCAGGATTTAACGCGGCTCCAGCGCTAATGGGCACAGAGTGGGGAAGATTATTTAATACAAAACAATTTTCCAGATGCAGCAATGGAATCATTGAGTGGTTTGAGTTGGAAGAGACCTTAATGGTACCACTCCAAACCCCTGCCATGGGCAGGGACACCTTCCACTATTCCAGGTTGCTCCAAGCCCCCTCCAATCTGGCTTTGGACATTTCCAGGGATCCAGGGGCAGCCACAGCTTCTCTGGGCAATCTGTGCCAGGGTTTCATCACCCTCACAGGAAGGAATTTCTTCCCAATATCCCATCTAAATCTTCCCTCCTTCATCTTTTGTGCCTGGAAAGCAAATCCCAAGGCAGGTGCTCCTTGGGATCATCTATGGATGAGCTCCCAGCTCCAGGCTCTCGGCCACGCAGATATCCCAGCCCATGGCTTGCCATCAAATTTGGTTTGGGTTGGAAAGGTCTTTAAAGCCCATCCTGTTCCAACCCCCTGCCATAGGCAGGGACACTTTCACTATCCCTGGCTGCTCCAAGCCTCATCCAACCTGGCCCTCAACACTTCCAGGGATTGGGCATCCACAATGTTTCCATCCAATGTCTCCTCCTGCTTGTCCCTTGCACTGGGGTCACGTCACCACAGACACTTCACTCACTGGTGCTGCCTCATCCTTCCCACCCACCAGCCTCATCCCATCCTCTCCTAGAGAATTCCTCCTCCAAGCCCCTGCACAAGGCCCCATATGGGAGGAATGATGTGGAACCACAGAGGAGCTCTGACCATAGAGCAGCTCATGACAACATCTCAGGAAAACCCTGGGAAGAACCTGCAAGAGGCCCCATTTCTCCCTCTCTTCCCACTTCCCTCTTGGGGCTTCCTCCAGCACAGGTGGCCAATCTGGAGGGACCTCCCAGCATGACCAAGTCAGGGTGCCAGGGAAGGGTAGGGAGCTCCAGGAAAATTGGGACAGAGATCTCCAAGGTGCGAACCACTCCGTGGCTTTAAGGGGCACATATGACGTTGTGTTTAGGGATGATCCCTTTAGGAGGTACAAATGGTGGAGGAACTTCCCAGCTGATGACCAAGGAACCGGTAGGAATGCTGGATATCAAGGTCCTAGCTCTGCCTCAAGCTCCCTTCTGGAAATAGAATCCTGTAATCATTTAGGTTGGGAAAGCTCTCCAAATTTACCAGGTCCAACTTCTGACCAATTAATTAACATTAGGGGGTAACATTCCCTTTAAGAAGGATGTGATCATGGTCATGTACAGGAGCTGTCCCCTCTCCCCAGGGGTGGATTTAGACCCTCTACAGGCCACATTCCCAAAAAAAAAGGACTTGGGAATGCAAAATTAAAGCTTTCTCATTTAATTCTAAATTCCTGGTGAAGCCAGAGAGGATCAGTCCTGGCATCATTTGTATGAAGACCAGCTGGAATTACAGCCCATGGAATGGGTCAAAGGTGGATCAACTTGTCCTGAGAATCCTGCAACACATCCTAGGAAGTACTTAAGAGACAACACTGCCAATGACATGTCATAAATTATGGATAATAATGGACATTTTTGATGGAAGTCTGCTAAAAATCAGGAATTGTGTTCGTCTGGGAGAGCATGAAGAGGAAAACACAACTGGGAGAAGAGCCCAGTGTGCCAAATATCAGTATAAAACAACCTAAATTCCTAATTATGGACCATTCCCGCTGGAGTTTATCCACCCAGGATGCTCCACAGGAGTCGTACACCTTCACATTCCGTGCTCTTTGTGCTTCAAACCAACATTGCTCGGACAGGGAAAGGCAGAACGAGGGAAGATTTACTCCCATCCTAAATAATTCACAAGAAAAGGGACTGCGCATCTTTAACAAGCCATCGTTTTATGAAGCAAGGTTAACATTTTTCCTTGATTCAGTGGAATATTATAAACTCTCCGGGGTCCATTTGAGGACTTTCTACTTGGAGCAAAGGCACGGACTCAGCACTTTTTATATTATTTAGAGAATAAAATTAACCCTTAATGGCCCAAGCTGGAATTTCTCCTCCCCAGCTAAATATGGCCCGCTCAGCAATTTCTCCCCATATATAATTACAGGCTGCTATCCATCATCTGGAGGAGAATGCTTTCCCGACATTCCGAAAGTGACGCCGTAAGCACTTTTCCTAATAGAATAAATATTCTAAATATCTCTTTTATATTTTCATTTAAATTGGAATATTTTAAACATAATTGTCGGGACCCTGCCTGCGTGGTTGGCGCTGCGCTGGAGGGAGGTGGCAGGATGCCTGTGTTTTCCTTCTGAGGGAATGTTTATCCTGCATCAAGTCCCCCTCCACGCGCTGCCACAGAAAGTAATTAGGCCCAGACTAATTTATTAGAGCTTCCCTCCACTGCTGCTGATGTCCTGCTTTCCTTAAAACTCTCATTTTTGGCTTTTTTCCCGAGTTTTTGACTGGTTTTTGCTCTTTGGTGGTTTCTCCTCGGGAAAGGATGGGGAAAACACCAGACAGGGTTTAGTGGGACTTGACAGTGCTGGGTTCAAAGCTGGGCTAAATGACCTTAGAAGTCTTTTCCAGACTAAATGATCCTAGGACTCCATCCAGCATAGTTTTTGGATTCTGGGACAGGCTAGTGGCCACACTGGTGGGATCTGAGCACCCACAGCTTCTCTTGATGGATTGTGCCTCTGCAAATAAGCGCTACCAGGATGGGGAAAAGAAGGAGAAGAGCCCTCTATAGCACCCACAACTCCTCTGAAAAACCTGTGCCAGAGCCTCACCACCTTCACAGGGAGGAACTTCTTCCCAGTATCCCACCTAACCCTGCCCTCTGGCAGTGGGAAGCCATTCCCCCTTTTCCTGGCACTCCGGGTCCTTGTCCAAAGTCCCTCTCCAGCTCTCCTGGAGCCCCTTTAGCCCCTTAGAAATGGTTCTAAGGTCTCCTCAGAATCTTCCCTTTTCCAGGCTGGACATTGCCAGCTCTCCCAGCCTGGCTCCAGAGAAGAGGGGCTCCAGCACTGGGAGCATCTCCATGGTCTCCTCTAGATCTGCTCCAGTAGCTCCACATCCTTCTGCAGTTGGACCCCAGAGCTGGAGGCAGCTCTGCAGGTGGGGTCTCACCTGAGTGGGGCAGAGGAGCAGAATTCCCCCCTTTCCTGCTGGTCACAATTGCACAAGGATGAGCAGAAATCCCCCCCATAACCCATAAATCCTTTGGAAAACGGCAAAGAGGAGTCAGGACAGTCACTTGGATTCTCAAGGGAACCACCAGCATGGCCAACTCTCTGCCTCAGCCACGACACAGAAAGGTGAGAGCCTGTGTCTTCCAAATTCCTTTGGAACAGCAAATGGCAGCTGACTCCAAGCCCTGCTCCAGGAAAGCTGCTCCCACAATTTCCACACTACATTGGATACCAGAAGCTGACGGATGAGGACTGCAACTCCCCCCAGGGTGCACATGAAGTCCACGGAGGACAGATCCAAACCATCCCCAGGATTTGGAGGTGGCTCCATGAATCCCCCAGGCACAGCCAGACGCTGAGCTAGCTCAGCAAGGCTGGTCTTGGTCCTAAAACTAAGCCACAGGATTTAAGGCTCAAGTTTTAACCCGTCACAGAGCCAGTGTGGAAAATAATCATTAACACCTATGGATATTCTAGGTAAAACATGGAATCCTAAATATTTTCCTGCATTTTTCATCTGTTTCAGTGAGGGATTTTCAGGGCAGGTACTTCCAGCTCAGACACTGATAACATGAACACCCCAGCACATTGATGAGCTGAAGCCTTTGATTTCTTTCCCTTTTTTTCCCAACAAAACCACTTTGCCAAAACCCTTCGGAAAAGCACAGGACTGTTGTTCATCACATCCAGGTGCTGAGCAGCTTCCAGTTCTTCCCTGTGCTGCCGCAGCTGGTGCAGGACGCTGCTCATGGTTTTGGCCCACAACAGCTGGGATAAATCCCTCTTTACCTTTTCTCCCATGGGACAATATCCTTTGAGGAAGTCCTGGCACACTTCTGCCTTCCTGGACACGTAGACGTGGCTGTAGGGGCAATTGCTGTTGCTGCAGATCCCCTTCAAGTAGTAGGAACACACCGGCATCTGCAAGAGGAGGAGAAATCTGTCAGCATTCCCTAAACCCATGACTCAGAATCACTGCAACCCCCAGACCTGAAATAAAAGCGTCACAAGCATAAAATAAATAGAAATCTTTCGCCAGCCACCAATCCCAGAGGTGTTTTTGGCTCTTCCATTGGTCTCCTGCAAGGCAGCTCCCTGGTATTACGTGTTCCTGGTGTTTGGATATGCAGGCAGTGAAGGCGCTTTCCTCAGCATCCTTCAGGATGCTGGAGAGAGGGAGAAAAGCTGGAAACTGCCACCAGGAAGAAAATTCCCTCTGGACAGCGTAGGGAAGGGACAAGGAAACGTCATAAATTCTGGGAACACCTTTTGCAAGGGATGATGCAGTGATGGAGACGGAAACAGTGGTGCAGGGATCACTGCAACATCCCACAGGGAATTCTGGCCATCACAAAGGCCATCACAAAGGCCAAAACAGCATCCTGGGGGTGCTTCCCATTTGGCTCTTCTGTGGATACAGAGCTGGCTTGAAGGGAGTTTGATAAAGGCTCCAAAAGGTGGTTCCTAGAAAGGAGAGAAAAAAGCACCAACGCAAGGATTCGGGGGGAACTGCATCATTCCAAGGCATTACCCTGGAATTCTCCAGGGCTGTGATGCCAGTCCCTGCACACTGAGGCAGGCAGGGATGCCCCAGGAGGGAGTGAAAGGAGGAGGAGAGCCCAGGCTCCTGGCATGAGCATTGGAGAAGGAGAGCAGTGGGATACACGGAGCAGGTCCCCGATCCCGCACTCCCACATTCCCGAGCTTCCGCAGCGCAACAGCCGACGGGGAAAACCGACGGAGCAAGGCTTCTCCTCGTCGTCCTCAAAGCACAAACTTCACCTTCTGCCAGCTGCTATCATTAAAAACAAATTACCAGCCTGCTGCCGTATTTCAGCATCCTTAACTCACCGGCTACTGCCGGCAGCTTCCCGCTTCCCGTCCCGACCAGGCAGCTGCCGCCAGGAACTTCCTGAAGGCTCCTCCTGCTCCTACATCCCGAACTTCCTCACTGCCCGGCGTGGTATTGATCCCCCCATTCACCACTAGCATCCTGGTCCCACCAGTTCAAGCATCCCCAAGTAATATTTACAATCCTGCAATAACTACGGGCCGGGGCTATCTGAAAAAATCCCTTATCCCTGAAGGGCACATTAAGGGTTGAACTAAATTGCCTCGCTGGAGGCCGAGAGGAAAGAAAACAAAGGGTGCTTTAAAAGAGGAGAGTTTATTTTTAATTGTCTTTTAACTGCAGACATTAACATAAAGGACAGGGCTCTGGGGCGATCTTTGGCAGTGCTGGTGGTGTGACCGTAAACGATTCCCTTAATGTAGTTTTTGATATAGAGCCCAAATTAGCTCTAATAAAAAGGGATAATAAAGGCAGCTCTCTGACAAAAATAAACTCCTCCTCGCTGTCAAGCCTGAGCCATTATCAAGAGGAAGCAGCGCTCTCATTTCAATTAACCTTGTTTGCACCCCAGCACGTCCACACAAATAACAATAACATTAATTCAAGGCACTGGGGCGCTGCGGCCGCCTTCGACAGCTTTGACTCTCCACAAGCTCTGGAGGCAGCAGCTAAATGAACCCGAAACTCCACGTGAGCCTCCAAATTGCTCACAACTGAGTTTTGAAGCTCTATTAGGGAGAAAAATGCTGATTCTTTCCGAGTTCCTCAAGGGGAAAAGCTGTTGGAACAGCAGCGGGCAGCTTCTCGAGTCCTGGCCTCTCGCAACCTTCGCTTCCTTCACATTTCCTGGTTGCTCCCCATTGCTGGGATGTGCCAGTGGCTCTGATCCATTGTGGAAAGATTCCCTGTGTGTCACTTCAGTGGGTGCTTCTCACCAAAGGCTGTGCCTGAGTCTCTTGTGGAGTAAAATTCTTTAAACTGTGAGGCCCTGGCCCAGGTTACACAGAGAAGCTGTGGCTGCCCCATCCCTGGAGTGCTCAAGCCCAGGTTGGACAGAGCTTGGAGTAACCTGGGATAGTGAAGGTGTCTCTGCCCATGGCAGAACAAGAAGAGCTTTTCCTCTTCCCCAGGGTCTTTTTTCCGTCACCAGAGGGTGATGGAAACCACTGGAACTTGGATCTGCAAAGCTCTGTGACAATCTGGAGCCATCCTCCATGCTGGAGACCTGATTGGAACCATGGGTTTGCTGCTCTAGGATGGGGAAAAGCTCCCTGATGCTGTGACAGCTGAATCCATGCAGTTTTCTACAGAAAACAGTGATTTTTTTTTTTCCCATAGAAAATAGTGAATATTCTCATTTTTCAGTGGGGAAACCGAGGCACAGGAGTGCACAAAGGCTGAGAGACAGTTTTGTCCAGAAGCCACGAGCCAAGCCCTGCAAGCCTTTGATCCTTCACCTCCTGGACTGGATATCCCATCCAGTAAAATCCCACTGAGGTGAAATACACAACCTGAACTTCCTCTGATGAGGAAGTTTGAGGGTGTCCCTCTCCAACAACCACAAAGTGAAATCGACAGGACCAACAAAATCAGGAATCTCCAAACCACCACATCATCCCACATGGAAAAAAAACATGGACTGCATTAAAACCTCAACTCAAACACCCAAAAACCAACCATGCATAATCCTTCACCTGAGGAAAAGGTGGGATTTACTCCAAAAACCCCATGAGGAGGAGGAAAATTGCTTCCTTCCTCTGCTGAGTGCCTTCCCCTGCTTTTCCCAGCACTGATAAAAGAGGGAAAAGCCACCTTTGCCAAGAATCACATGGGTTAACAGGGAGCTCCGGGACTTGGAAAACGAAGTTGCCTCTTGCTTTGGGAAGCAGTATTCCCATGGCAATAAATCACCCTGGAACAAGTTTGAACTCCATGGAGGAGGTTGTTTCTCTTCCAGCCCTCGCTGATGACAAGGTGGCAAACAGGGAGACCTCTGAACCACCCTCAGGGTGGTTAATCCTGTGAAAAATAATTCCCCTTCCCAATGGAGCATGTCAGGAAAAACGTGCTCCGAAAGCTTTTCAGAGCTGGCATTGCCTGCTTTGATTTTGGTTTGTTAATTAATGATTCCTCTTGAGTTTAGGTCATGCTTCGTTAGCTCAGGATAAAGGTGAGATAGGCTGAGGTCACTGCATCCCATGGATCCCATCCCAGGGGATTCTATCCCCAAACTGCTACTGGCAAACAGCTCCTGTGACATGGTCACTCCTTTTTAATTCAGTTTTATTACCAAGATATCACTGTTGTTCTTGAACTGGTGAGGTAGGTGCTGCTAAAGGTTGAGTTTTCTATCATTCTCCGTTTATTCACCCAAAACAGAGCCCAAAAGCCAAATCTGGAGGTCTTCCTTGAGGGACCAAGTGTTCCTGGAGGGGAAACTGAGGCCACATCTCCACCAGGAATTCAAACATGCTGAGGAATATTCCTGGGTAGAGAGACCACAAATTCATTCACATCCAACAATCACATTCTTTGGTGGATAAACCACTAACTGCAACAGCTCCTTGGGCATGTCCAATTCCCAAGTTTCACCAAGCTTTTTTGCCCTGGGACCAAAAAAGACTTCACTACCTTTTGAAATTCCATTTAATTTGGAGTCTATGGTTCTGTGGATGAATTTCAATCCTGCGCCTCAGAGGTGCACGCAGAGGGTTGCATGTTGTTTACTTAGACAACAAGAAGTAGTTGGCCTCACAAATTGCAATAATTTTGGATAAACCAACAGCCAATCCCACTGCAAAGCTTCCTTCATCCTTGGCTTCTTTATTTCTGAAGTCTGACGTGGTTACAGGAATGAAAAAAAACTCCAAACTGTCTTTTTTACATCTATCAATCCTCATCCCCATTCCTGCTCTGACACGCCACGAGCCAGGGAATGCAGCTGCCCCCGTCCCTGTTTTATGTACTCGTGATTAAGTGACTCTGAAGAGAAATCCATGTAAAAAACATCTGGTGCTCCATGTCTCTTTCAGAGCGACTTCCCGGATAACTTATGGGCTCCCCACGGACAGGAACGTGCCTCAAGCATCTCAGCTTCCGTGCTGGGGTCTCCAAAGCTACATCCAAGTGGAGATCCCGGCCACTAAACACAGGCTGAGGTGCTAAATCATCACTGATAAACCCAAAATAAAAACCCTGGATTATTTTCCCACCTTGTGTAATAAAACCACAGAGCTCCAAATACATCAAGAAGGTGGAAAACAATGAACTCCAAAGTTGTTTCCCCACGGTTTCAACCTGGTTTTGCTGCTTGGCATTTTAGAGTTGAATTGAATTTCATTAATTTATACTTCCAAGTTAATTTTGTTAAAACATCCTCTCACCCCAGCACAGAGGGATTTCTGGGAAAATGTGATCTTATGAAAGTAGGGATTAGATGCAAGTAAATGGACTTATGGTCTTGGAGGTGTTTTTAAGACCTCTAAGACCTCACAGGTCTTTTCTAGACCTCAGCCACAGGGTGGGGAGGCTCTGGCACAGATTGCCCAGAGAAGCTGTGGATGCCCCAATCCTGGAAAAATTTAAGGTTGGATGGGGCTTGGAGCAACCTGGGATAGTGGAAAGTGTCCCTGACCATGGCAGAGAGGTTGGAATGTGATGATCCTGAAGGTCCCATCCATCCCAAACCATTCCATGGTTCTGACATGATCCAGGAGCCTGAAGAGTTCGGCAAGGAAACTCCAAACTCAGCTGGAAGCACTCAGTGTGGAAGAACCTTCCTACAACCACCCCTTTGCATCCAGAGCCACATTCCCGTTGGGAAGTCACACAGACCTTGTCCTTGGACACCTTGTGGGAAAATGGACATGTCCCATCCGTCTTCTTGCACGTGCCACGGAGAAACCTGGAGATAAAGAGGGTTGGACACAAGGTGGGTCACAAAATGCATGGTTTCATACAAAACCACACAATTGCTGCCGAGCTCATCCACAAACCCATTTCACACCCTAAGTTAGTATAGATCTCCCTTGTTGGAAGAGCACCTGATGATTCCTGATAGATTTTATTCTTTCATCACATTTGGCTGCTCATTTAGTAGGCAGAGCAAGGCTTGTATCCCAAAATTCAGACATGATGCTCCCAGAAGGAGAAAGGTCCTTCCTAGAGCCCTGATTACTCGAATTTGCTGAGAAAAGTTGTGGATTCCCCATCCCTGGAAGTGTTCAAAGCCAGGCTGGACAAGGAGCAGCCTGTCCAAGGTGTCCCTTCCCATAGCAGGGAGGTGGATTGGAGGACTGTTAAGGTCCTTTCCAATCCAAACCATTCCAGGATTCTATGATCCCATTCTATGAAATGCTGGATGAATCTCCAAGTGGGAGTGGCCAATGACCAGGAGGAGCAAAGACAGGCCCAGAACAGGAACCAAGATCTCAAAGCACATGAGGATGTCAAGAGTTTTCCCAGGAGTGACCACTGTGAGAGCAGATTAACAAAATCAAAAAATGGTTAGGGAAAGCTAAAGAACGGGATTGGAGACAAAAGAACCAGCATAAGGAGACACAAAACTGGGAGAAATCAGTGTTGTCCTCCAATGATCCATGGAAATGAGACAGGATGGAGAACCAAAAGACTTCAAGAAGCACAATTCCTAAAGTAGGCAAGGAGTTATGGGATTTGTTATGGGAGAATGAGTGAGAAGGAGTAAAATCAGTTAAAAAACCAATAAATCACCTTCCCCTCCTCTATCGTCTCCCATCGAGCTTTGAGCAACTTCCAAGTGATTCCAGCACAGCAGCAATTTTATGGAGAAATTACTCCAGGAGTTCATCAATGGAGTTGGCTTTTCTGCACTTTTTAAATGACTCATAATAGAGTTTAATCAACTCTTGGGCAGGTCTAATGAGCTGCCAACATGGATCAGTTCTCCTGGAATAAATCACCGAGTCTCGGAACTGCACGATGTCACAGGCTGAGGGATTCAAACCTGTTGGACTGATCCACACGGATCTGAGGAATACTGCGGAAGGAATAACCTGGAGTGTGGTCAGGGCAGGGGCTCAAGTCACCCAGCCCAGAAAAGGAGGCTCCAAAGGGACCTTAGAGCTCCTTCCAGTGCCTAAACAGGCTCCAAGAGAGCCAAAGAGGGACTTAGGACAAGGGATGGAGTGACAGGACACAGGAAATGTCTTCCCACTGCCAGAGGGATAGATAGGATATTAGGAAGATGCTTTTCCCTGTAAGGGTAGTGAGGCCCTGGAATGGAATTTCCAGAGAAGCTGTGGCTGCCCCATTCCTGAAAGTGTTCCAGGCCAGGCTGGATGGGGCTTGGAGCAACCTGGGATAGTGGAAAGTGTCCCTGCCCATGACAGGGGTTTGGAATGCAATGATCTTTGATGTCCCTTCCAACCAAAACAATTCCATGGTTCTCTGGCCTCTTCTTGTCCTCCTCCTTCCAACCCAACAGGGCAGAACCTACACCTGACCCAGAACTCCAATCCTTGCTGTCCTACATCTCTGTTATCAGTCTGTTTCCCTTAGGAATATCCCACAAGGAAGCACCAAAGCCTCCCAATGTCCCAGCTCACCACGATTCCGTGTCCATCCCTACCTGGTGCAGACGGCCACTTTCTCAGGATCATGGATGTAGGGGCAGCTCTCGCCCCGATTGCACTTCCCGAAGCGGTTGTAGTACATACAGTATTCCTTCTTCTTCTTCTTCTGCTTGGCTTGACGGATGATGGCCAAGCTCCTCTGCACAGCACGGCTGAAGGAGAAAGAAGGACAAGGTCAGGGAATACCTCTAGCTCCAACACCACGATGACACAGAGAAGGCACCTCAACAACACCTGAAACCACAGAGGAGCCCATCTTTGGAGAGTGACATGTTTAGCAAGTTTATGCTCATAAGCCCTTAAGTATTTTCAGGTTTTGGCTGATTTTACCCCAAATCATTAAAAATTGGCAAGATGGCACTGAAGTCACTAGTGAGGTCCCTTCCCACCCCTGTAACTCTGATTCTCTCCTCGGATTTTATGTGTGTGGAGAGGGTTTCCCACACTTTCGGGGAATATGGTGAGGAAGGAAACATCCTCTCCTTGTGCAGCACAGGATGCCAAGGCTGAATGAGCTGGAGAGCTCTTCAGTACACGTCCCACCAGCTGGGCCTGATGCTGTTCATGGCCTTCAAGTGGGCACCTGTTCATGAACCTCAAAGAACGAGGACCTACGTGACAGCCACAGGAACAAAAAGTACCAAAGGGCAGAAAAACTCCTTTTTAATTGCCTGATCCCACTAGAAACTACTTAAGGAGCTCAGAAGTTGCCTAGCTCATGTTTTCCACGAGCTTCCAGCTGGAGAGGGAATTATCCAGCAGCTCTTGGGATGTGTGGGACCAGGTGGAAGAGAGGAAGTGTTGAGATCTGGGTGAACACAAACCATGGGAGGCACATCAGATCTCTCTGAGCAGATAATTCGGTGGTAGGGCACAGTCAGCTCCAGTTTTGCTGAGGATGCAGTGCATTATCCATGTAAAATACAGGTTCAGGGTACTTATTTTTAGAGGAAATGCACGTTTTTACCTCTGTAATTGCTGGTTGTCTGCAGCTCCTAGATTAAAAGGAGGTGCAAGGCCAAGTGCAAGGTTCTGGATGTGTGGTGGGTAATCTCGAGCACAAATCCAGGCTGGGTGGAGAATGAACTGAGAGCAGCCCTGAGGAGAAGGATTCGGGGGGAGTTGGTGGATGAGAAGCTCCACACAATCCAGCCATGGGAGCCCAGAATGTCCTGAGCTCATCCCACAGCGTGGGCAGCAGGAAAGGGGGGAATTTCTTCCCCACAGCCCCGCTCAGGTGAGACCCCACCTGAAATGCTGCCTCCAGCCCTGGGGTCCAACGGCAGAAAGATGAGAAGCTGCTGGAGCAGATCCAGAGGAGGTCACGGAGATGTTCCAAGGGCTGGAGCCCCTCTGCTCCAGAGCCAGGCTGGGAGAGCTGGGAATGTCCAGCCTGGAGTAGAGAAGGCTCCAGGGACACCTCAGAGCCCCTTCCAGCGCCTAAAGGGGCTCCAGGAGAGCTGGAGAGGGACTTTGGACAAAGGATGGAGTGCCAGGAAAAGGGGGAATGGTTTCCCACTGTCAGAGGGTAGGGATATATGGGATATTGGGAAGGAATTCTTCCCTGGGAGGGTGGGGAGGCGCTGGCTGAGCTTACAACCACCTCGAAGTTCAAGCTGCAGAAAAGCAGCAGCCAGAGCTTCACCAAATCATCCTCCAGTTCAACAGCTGCTCCTGAAGCTCTTGATTCCCTCCTGAGCATAATTTCAAAGATGGAGCACACCATTCCTGCTTCCCATGAGTACAGACCTGGCGATGTATCGGCATGTTGAGGATCTGCTCAAGCCGGGTGGAAAGGCCCCAGGACTGGGTGTGGAGTGCAATCTCAATGCTGGAGAGAGAGAAAAACATGGATCATTGCTTGGAATTGAGAAATCTTGCAGGAATTCACACAGCCCTCAGTACCTTAGGTCCACAAAAATGATCAGGGGGATGGAGACCCTTTGCTAGGAGGAAAAGCTGGAGTTGTTCAGCCTGGAAAAGAAAAGGCTCCGGGAGAACTTGGAGCCGCCTCCAGTGCCTAAAGGGGCTCAAAGAGGGCTGGGAGAGGAACTTTGGGGAAGAACCTGGAGTGGCAAAACAGACAGAATGGCTTTGCACTGCCAGAGGGCAGTGAGAGATGGGATAAGGGGAAGACATTCTTCCCTGTGAGGGTGGGTAGGCGCTGGCACAGGGTGCCCAGAGAAACCATGGATGCCCCGAGAAACCATGGATGCCCCATCCCTGGAAGTGTCCAGGTTGGACCGGGCTTGGAGCAACCTGGGACGGTGGAAGGTGTCCCTATCCCTGACAGAGAGTTTGAACTGGATGATCTTCAAGTTCCCTCCCAACCCAAACCATTCCATGATTCCATGATCTTATTTAACCCAAAGCAGGGAGCTCCCTAAGAACCAATGGACCAAGATGTCCTTTAGGGATTTTCCACCTCTGGAGCAGCCCCGGCAGAAAGTGCTCCTTGCCATCCCCAAACACAGCAGGAATTTTTCCCCTCAGCACCCAAACGTGCCAGAACATTTCTCTAAGCAAATCCCACGCTTCCACCATCAATCCAACAAATTTCCACGCTTGGCTTGGCCGCTCCCTGCAGCTGGACAGGGAAGCCCAGCGCCCGCTCCCATCCATGCACGCATGGAATTAAATCATCCTTGACTGGTGCAGGGAAGAACGAACAGGAAAGAAAGGCTGGATTTCACTTTTCCAGGTGGGATGAGAGTGGCTCAGTCACTCACCTGCCAGCCCGGGCGTGTTGGGAAGTTGAGCGAGTGGAATTTGATTGCGCAGCACCGCGAGCTGTCACTCGGCTGCCGGCGTCGGCAAAGCCCCATCTGTTCCCTCTGCACATCAAATTCCATCAGCGGGGCATTTGAGCCACCACTGAGATTTTTTTTTTCCCCCTATTTTTTTTTTAAATACCTTCTCATCCCAAACTGTAGGAGCATCTTTCTTAGTGTGACAATAAACGTTCTTCAGCTTTGGGGTGCTCCAAAGACGCTGCTGTAGAGCAAGGTTGACTTCTCAAACAATGTGGGGAGAAAGCCCCAAATTAAAATCCATTAGGATAGGGCTGGAGCATCCTCAGCCCTCTGGAATTCTGTATAATACTCCTTAAAGCTACACCAAGAATCAGCTCCTGAGGGCAGCAGATAAATATTTTAATATTTGGGGATAAAAGCGGATACATAGGGATGAACAAGTCTGGAATCACAGAATTATGGAATGGTTAGGGTTGGAAGGGCCCTTAAAGGTCATCTTGGCCAGAAAGGAGGAATCACTAAAGAGATAAATAGAGGATAAACAAAGGAGCCAAGAGCCTCCTGCCAGTGGGTTGGAATTTTTATGTAGCAAAAATACATCAATGGAATGATTTTTAGGGGCTTTTTTTCCCCAGTTTTCATCTTCCAGCAAGAAGTCATGCAATAACATGATGTGCACCTCTCATTCCAGGAATTAGTTCACATCCCAAAAGCAGTTTAACTATCCAGTAGCTGGTCCCATCCATGACAAAATCCATGTGAGATCCATCCAGGTCTGGCAAAGCACCTGGAAGCTGGCAAAAAACCCCTCCATCCACATTTTCCCACTCCTTATTTATCAATCCCGTGTGCAAATCCTCCCAAAAAAAACCCACCCAAATATTTCTCCAGGAGGAGCCAAGCCAAGAAAGCTCCATAATTAAACATTTCACCACCATCCACTGGGATTTATGGAGAAAACTCAGGCTCTGTCATGAGGCTATTTTTGGAGTCTTTTTCTTACATCATGGAAAAAGAAGTTTAAATGAAAGTAAAAGCTTTGTGTACATCCAAGTAACAAGAAAGGGGTGCAGGAGAGGCGGTTGGATGTTCCTGACTTTTCAGGAGGTCCAAGGAGCCTAAATTTGGATTTTTAGGGTGGTTGTCAACTCGGAATTCCCAACTGGTCACTACAAGAGATTTGCATTAATAAATACATTAATAAATAAATATTCCTGACACTGGAGGGTATATTATTGAAATTGGGGTGAAACTGGGACATCAAAAGACACTGGAAATGGGATAAGGGTTAAATTCCAGCATCAGGAGCCGAAATTTGCTGCAGTCTGGCCTAAATTAAACAAAAAGCTGAAACACATAGCCAAGTGACTATGCCCCCAGGGCTCAACTTTGGGAGTCTTGTTTGGTCCAGACAAAACACTGCACACATCCCAGACCCAGAGCTGTCCCGTTTTTCTCCTCAATCGCTTCCCAGCCAGGGAGAACATCGGGACACAGCGGTGCTGTCAGATCAGGAGAGTGACTCCCACATCCTTGGCATTGCCAAAGTCCCTCACTGTGGAAATTTAAATTGGTGCCACAGCAAATTCCTCCCATATGCACAATCCAAGGCAGAGGGAACGGAATGGAGAGGGGGGGAAAAAAAGCAGGAAAATAAGAAAAGCTGCCACAGACAGCATCAAGAACTGCACATTGAGGGTTTTTGAAGCGATTACACCCGGCACAGTGGCGTCAGCCGGGATATTTTCCACCCTGTGGAAGGGACAGGTGGATTTCTCTCCTCGCTTTCCCCACGATTCAGTCGCTTGGAAAAGCATCATCCATGAGGAAACCCACAGCCCGTGCAGACGGGGCTGCTTCTCTTCATGCATCACCCCAGCCCGACGCCGGCGGCTCCGGTGGCTCGCGGTGAGAAGTGATTGTTGTTCCCAATCCAGCCGGGAGACTCCGCGCGTCTCTCCGGAGGGAGCGGGAACTGTCATGTTCATTAAATGCATGATTACAGCTATGATTAATAGCGGGGGCTACAGCCTAACTCTTTTTTTCTTTTTTTTTTTTTTTTCCCTGCTCCTAGGAAGGAATCCACAGCCAAGCAGTCCCGCGGTGTTTTCCGCAGCGGTTTGGTTCAATGTTTGGAATTCCAGTTTTTGATGGAAAAGAGGGAAAAAGGCAGGCACAGTTTATCCTTGTCAAACAAAAAATAAATGCTTAGAACAAGCGGGTCAGATGCTTCATCCCTGCTCGAACATCCATAAGTTAATAACGACCTTTTCATATCCTTAATCCTAAAACTCAGCTCAAGTGGATCCAGGTCCACCTCCGGTATCCTGGGGTTCTTTTTCTACAACCCCAAAACACAGCTCCAGGCTCAAGGTCCTTCTCCTCCAGGGAAAGGTTGGCAGAGATTTCCCTTGGCAGCCCAGGAAATGCACTCACAAGCAAGACTTGGTGCTTTCCAGCATTCCCACTTGGATGTCAGGATGCTCCCATCAAATCCAACACTCCTGCTCAGCTCTCCATCACCCAAGGGCTTGGGATGCAACAAACACACCCCAAAAACAACATTCCGAATATTCCTTTGTTGAGTTAAAAATTGGCTGCTAATATCACAGTTAATTACCACCTGCTTATTTAGGAAGGGCTTTATTGCTCCAAGGCATAGCTCAAGGATCAGGACCTCATCTCATGGAAAGTTCTGTTGGAGCATCTTATCCAATAATTTACTTTTTTTAAATGGTGGGAAAGCTGTGGAAAACTGATTTAGAAAAAAAAAGAGGGAGAAATCCAGAGCTGGGGTGACCTGGGACCAAGGGATGATGGGCAAAAGGGTGAGAACACTGTTAGAATAATGAGCATTGAGTATCAAGCCCATTGGTTCCCATCTACTTCCACAACCCTAAATCAAGAATAATTCATGGAAATCTTCCCCATGGAGAGAAATTATCAGTAGAAAACTGAAATAGGCAGGAAAAAAGGAAGAAATTCAGAGCTGGGGTGTGATAGGGTCAAGGGATGGGCAAGAGGGTAAGGACATTGTTAGAATGATGAGTGTTGAGTATCAAGCCCGTTGCTTTTGCTTCCCATCTACTTCCACCATCCCAAGTCAAGGATAATTTATGGAAATCTTACACACAGAGGGAACCAATCAGGGGTTTGCCCAAGCAATAGCAGGCAGGTGATCAGCTCCACTGGCCAGCTCTACCACTTGGGGATGACCATAAAAGGGTCATCCCATCTTCCAGTTATTTTTTGCTCACCCATCTCACAGTTTTGGAATTGTTCAGTCCCTTATCCCTTTTGAGCTCAGTCCTTTGGCTCATTGAGTTCAATCCCTTGGGTTTGGGATTTCTCAGTCCCTGACCCCTTCTGAGCTCAATTCCATGACTTCTTGAATCTCAGTGCCTTGTCTTTGGGATTACTCAATCCCTTATATCCTTTGAGATCAATCCCTTGGCCCCTTCTGAGCTCAATCCCTTAGTTTTGGGATTCCTCAATCCTTTTAATCCCTCAGGTGTCAGTATCACCACACAACCTCTCCTCAGCCTGCTCCCACACGACCTGGAAAAGGTTTCCTTAAACCTTAAACCTTCCTTAAAGGCTCCTTTAACAGCTCCCATTATCATCCCGCCTCGCCCACCGCAGCCTCCTTCGGAAAGAGCCGAGTGATTCATTTTCCCAGTCTCTCCTTGGCTTTATTGCTGAACCGAAAGTTTTGAGGCTGCACTCAGGGAAATTTATTTCTTTAATTATTATTCATTTAAGTGGGTTCCGCGGATTTCGAGGATCAGCACTCGCAGCTGCTGGGGGTCATTTATTTCCCTCACTGGACAGCACAGGTCCTCATTCCGGAGAAGACAACATAAAAAAGAAGGGATGAGCTGCTGCTAAACAAGCACACATTTTCCCATTTTCCTGCCTGACTGTCCCCACGTCCCCTGAAATGTCCCTGAGTCAGGTGGTCACGAGTGTTTTATTAACAAAGTAACTTCAATTAATGAATCAGCTTCAATTAATGAAGCATCTCCGGGTTAGATATTGTCTGAGCAGATGTGGGCCAGGAGCAGGATCTGATCCTTGCAATTCCAGAGCTGAGGAATTGAGCTCAGAAAGAGAAAGGGATAGAGCAATCCCAAAGCCAAGGCATTGAGATTGAAGGGGCCAAAGGATTGAGCTCTAGCGGGATAAAAGGATTGAACAATCCCAAAACAATGGAATTGAGAGTGAAGAAGTCAAAGGGATTGAACAATCCCAAAAACAAGGGACAGAGCTCAAAAGGGGTCAAGGGATTGATTGTAAAGGGGCTGAGGGGTTGAACAATCCCAAAATCAAAGGATTGAGATCAAAGGAGCCACAATCCCAAAGACAAAACACTGAGATTGAGGGGGCCACGGAGCCAATCTGAAAAAGAGTAAGGGATTGAGGAATCCCAAAAACAAGGGACTGAGTTTGAAAGGAGTAAGGGATTGACTCATCAATCCCCAAAATACATGTGACTGCAATCCAAAGGGGTAAGAGATTCTGTCATCCCCAAAAGCAAGGATTGAGCTAAAAAGGGGTAAGGGAAGGAGTAATCCCAAAAACAAGGGATTGACTTTAAAATAATGGAGGGTCTGAGCTCAAAGACACAGAACAATTCCACAAACGAGGGACTGAGACTGAAGGGGCCAAGGGATCCCTCAATCCTGAAGACAAGGAAGGCATTGAGACTGAAGGTGCAAAGGAATTGAGCTCAGAAGGGGCCAAGGGATTGAAGAATCCCAAAACCATGGGATTGAGATTGAATGGATTCACATAGAAAGGATTCCCCAGTCCCAAAGAAAAAGCCTGGAGATTAAAAGGGTCATGAAACTGAGCTCAAAAGGGGCCAAGGGATTGAGCAACCCCAGAGAGAAAAAATTTATCCGAAAAGAGGAAAGAATTGAGGAATCTCAAAGACAAAGGACTGAGTAAAAAGGGGACCACAGGATTGAGATCAAAAGGGACCAAGGGATCCCACAATCCCAAAGAAAAAGCACTGAAACTGAGGTAGCCAGGGGACTGAGGTCAGAAGATGTAAGGGATTGAGAAATCTCAAAGCCAAGGAAATGACTTCCAAAGGGGCCAAGGGATTTACTTCAAGATGGGTAAGGGACAGAGCAATCCCAAGAGATTGAGATTGAAGTGTCTGAGCAATTAAGCAATTCCAAAACGAGGGACTGATCCTGAAGAAGCCAAAGAATTTAGCTCAAAAGGAGGCAAGGGACTGAGCAATCCCAAACCCAAGGACTTCACCCCAAAGGGAATGAGCACAAAGCAATCCCGGCACCAGCAACACCGAAACTAGTGGAAACCTGAGGAAAGCAACATTCCAAATTTCCCTGCTCTCACACCTCGGTGCATTGGGCTGGTCTCTCCACCAAATTCTTCCTTATCCCTCCAGTATGATCCCAACACATTCAAGGTGTGTCAAAGACAGAAGACAGGGAAGTGGCTCATGATGGACAAACAAGAAGCTTGGGATGTTTTCACAGACATGGGGAAAAAGCAAAGCCTGGCACACCGGACCAAATCCTCCCTAATTCCTCTTTAAATTTAAAAGCAGAAGCAGAAGATGGGTGGTGGAGACATTCCAGTCCTGAATCCCTCCTTTCCTTCTGTAAAAAGGAGGGGCTCAGAGGAAGGAGCTGGGCGAACGGCTGCGCTGAGCGTTTCGTCATCCTTGAGAAAGTGAGAAATGCGTTTCCGTGACATTCAGCACTTCTAAAATTAGTTGGTAAACAGGGAGGCCAGAGAGCACTTTCTCCCAGCGCCGTCGAGATCTCAGAGTGTGGAGTTCTCCCACTGCAGCCCAAATCGTGCTCAGGAGCATCTGTCACCTGTCCCCAGCCTGATGCAGTGGAGGAGGGAGTCCCCAGATGCTCCAAGGGATGGAGCCCCTCTGCTCTGGAGCCAGGCTGGGAGAGCTGGGAATGTCCAGCTTGGAGCAGAGAAGGTTCTGGGGAGAACTTAGAGCCCCTTCCAAGGCCTGAAGGGGCTCCAGGAGAGCTGGAGAGGGACTTTGGACAAGGGATGAAGTGACAGGACACAGGGAATGGCTTCCCACTGCCAGAGGGCAGCGATGGATGGGATGTGAGAAGAAATTCTTCCCTGTAAGGGTGGGGAGGCTCTGGCACAGGTTGCCCAGAGAAGCTGTGGCTGCTCCATCTCTGGAAGTGTCCAAGGCCAGGTTGGGTGGGGCTTGGATCAACTTGGGATAGTGGAAGGTGTCCCTGCCCATGGCAGGGGGTTGGAATTGTCTTTAAGCTCTTTTCTGACCCAAACCATTCCATGATTCCAAGACCTTCCATCTCCCCAGCTGATCACCTTTGCAGCAGAGAGGGGAAACTGAGGCAGGAGGGTAGGATGGAGACAGGAAGTGCATCTGGATGCAGGGAAAGTCCCTCCCAGTTCTGGAAGGCTGAACTCAACCATGTTTTAATTAACAATTTGTTTCTCTGGGATCAGAGCCACTGTCACAATGTGTGGGAGATGCCTCAGCTCAGGAGGACTTAAAACTCCTCCTAAACCTCCACCTTTGGGAGCTCAGCAATCCTGGCTATCTCCAAGGCTCTGGAATCTACGGTCAGGGAGACAGCTCGAAAACCCCAATATATAGAATCACATTGCTCAAGGGGTCGGCTGTCACCTCTGGAGTCCCCAGAGCCACCAGCCTTTCTCCACACAAGAGCTAAAACCTGAGCATAAGAAAATCATGCAGGTGAGGATTTGCCCATGTGAAAACAGCCTGGACACCTGGAAAACCCTGCTGGAGCCAGCCCCAGCTCACAGAGTGCAATTCCTCTCTCGGCAGCAGCGGCGGCTCGCGCTGAGATTGGGGTCAGGGCTGGTTTCCGGACAATGTCAAACCTTAATTTGCTTTCTGCTGCTTTCAATCTTCTGTTTCCCCCTCTGTATTCCTTTGTGAAACTCTACATTGCCCAGGACCTTTTGCTTCTCTCCCTGATTTCATGGAAATTCCTCAAGAGTGTGGAAAATGCCTTAGCAGCTGGAGAAAGAAATGAAGGAAAGGCTCCTTGTGAGCGGAGAAACTCAATTATTCCGTTTGTTTAATTAATTGCCACGTAGCAAATGCTTTTCCATGCCATCCCACTGCCGATTTTCCAAGACTTCTGCAAAGTGAAAAAAACACATGGGTGTTGAAATACCAGTTATCCCAAAGGGAAAGAGCCTTTCCATGTGTCATTCCATATCTTGGTCTTGCTCAGGGATGAGCAGAGAGTGTTTAAACTCGGGGTTTTCTTCTCCATCCTTGCCTGAGCAACTAATTATGCCACATCCAAGGTCTCTATACAGCTGGGAAGGCAAAAAAAAAAAAAAAAAGCCTTTTCATTTCTGTATTTTATTTGCAGTTTTCTGGAGACAAGTGTGGAAGGTGCAGAAATCCTTTGGGAGCAGAGCCACATGTGGGATGAGAGCAAAGTTCTCAGCAGCTGCACAGGCTGTGGTGATGTTGTGATTGATCCAGAGAGGTTTTTTTATGTTCAAAACACCTCCAAAACCTTTTCCTGGGATTGCAGTGATACCTTCCTTGTGCCCACACTGTGTGCCCTCCTCATCTCTTCAGCACTAACACCACAAATTCCAGAAAAGCCATGGAAATTTGCTCTTCCCATTGCTCCTGGTTGCCTCAGGATTGATCTCAATACAGCACAGCGATGCAGGAAGTGCATCCCCAAGACCAAATCTTAACTCACCACCAGCATCCATCAATAAATCACTTGGGAATGCCAGGATGGTGTGGATGGATCAGCCCCAGCGCCAGGCATCAGATTTTGTACTGTAGAGATAAAAAACCCAACCCTATAAATCCACAGAAAGAGCAGAATTATAACCCACTGGAAGCAAACTCCAAGCTATTAAACTGTCAGAAGCATTTCCCGTCCCTCCACTACTCCAAACACACAGTGCCTGGCATTGAAAGGGAAAGGAAAAGCCGTTTTTTTCCATCTTTTAAATAAACTTTGTCAAGTGTTGAAAACACAGAGCGTTGAGCAAACGTTCGCAGCTGATGAGAACACACAAATCTTCCGCCCTGCCAGGCCCAGTTATCCTAAGGCAAGAGGAATCTGTGGAATCCATCCTTGGGAAGGAGGATGAATTACGGGGAGAGATGAAAGATGACATGAAAATACTGATCCGCGGCAGTTCCTCGGGTTTTGTGGTTACAAATGCGCTTTGTGGTAGGGGGAAAGAGGCAATAGCAGAATAGGGAATATCTTCAAAATAATAATTAGATGGGATTGTATTTTATAGGGAATAACCCTGGAAGGGATCTTCTCTCCCAAAGCGGGACTAATTAAACCCAATTCTCCGAATGAGACCTCACTAGAAGATGTGGTTTCAGTGAGAAAGGAAAAATGGGAGGATCACACCTCCTCCATGCCCTGTCACCCCAAATCCCCTCAGGAATCCCCCACAAGCAATTCCAAGGCCTGAATCTGCAGAAATCCTCCCATCATACCTTTGGCTTAATCCCTCTTCCAGAAATTTGCCTCTAAGTTTATGTTTCTCTGCCTGATCCCAACCCAGTGATGGATATTCATGGACAGGTCGAATCCATCAGCCTTTGCTGAGTTGCCCAAATGAGACTTTGCTATTTCCAGACAAATTTAGAGACTTCCTTGCACTGGGATAAATAAAAATATTCACCTTCTTGCTGGAAGGCAGGACTTTTTCCACCCATGTCCTCCCCAAAAAGAAGTTCATGAAACCTCTTATTTTAAAAATCTTTAAAATACTGGAGATTTTAGAGTCAAATACATTTTATCATCCTTCTCATCAGAAAGCTCTCCCACCAGTTTGAGCCCCTTGGTTTTTGGCTGCTCCACCTGGCCATGGAGAGACATTCTTCTTTTGCTTGGCAGCTCCAGATCTTCCACTTTTCCAGTCCTTCCAGCCATCACCTCTCCTCAGGAGTCTTCCTAGTGGTCCAACTCTGTCCTGAAATCCATCCCCTGCTCCATCCAACAACATCCCTATCCACGTCCTGGAGTTTCACCCCTTTTCTTCCATTCCTGCAGGATATTTTCTCCCTTTGGTGACATCTTCAATGCCCAGGGATGGTGCTTAAGGCAGAACCACCCTCGAGCTGGTTTTGTGCAGCTGATTATCCTGACCCAGACACTTCGGAAAATCCCAGTACCAGTAGCAAAGCCCTTGGAAAAAATCCAAAATTTTTTCCAACAAACCCCTGAGCTGTTTTATGGCTGCTTTTTCTGGGTCTTTTTCTGGATCCTTGCCCCTCCTCCTCAGAGGCAGCACCAAAGCCAAGGATTTGCCCAGCAGGATCCCAGATTCCAAAAGAATCCATTACAGACATGTGCTCCTGAGCGTGCTCATCCCTATTTGAGAAGTCGGCAGCAAGGAGAAGGCTGCAGGAGAGTCAGACACCAAAAATCTGTCCTGAGAGAGCTGGGTTGTGAAAACACTCACAAAGCATTCCCAAACTCCTGCTGAGCCTCCCTTTGTTGCTCTCAGAAGGGAAATTACCTGGAAGCGACATTCCATCGGCTCCACATCCCTCGGCCACCGCCTCATCCTCATCTCTGCCATCATCAACAGGCAGCTCCAGTTCCCATCCCAGCACAAAGCTCCTTCCCTCCCTAATCCTGCTCTCTGTGGGTTTGAAACCATCCAGGATGCCCCAGAATTCCCACAGGAATTCTGGTGCAGGTGGTTTCGAAGGCTGCATCTCTTCTCTTCATCTGCTTTCCTATCATATTTTAGCATTCAAGACCAGTCTGGACAAGGCTGGGAGCAACCTGCTCTGGTGGAAGATGTCCCAGGGGGATGGAACTGGATGACCTTGAAGGTCTCTTCCAATCCAAACCACCCCTCACTCCCTGATTTCCAGCATCATCCATAAAAATCCTCAACTGTGCTCCGTTCATCCTTCCAGCCAGGAAAATCAAGACAAAGCCACCAGTTTTGCCTTCCCCAGTTTAACTACCCCCAAAAATTCTCAAAAAAACAGGTAGGGAGAAAAAAATATTTGAGACCAAGAAGAAATTTTAGAAATACTTTAAACACAGTTAAAATCTGATTTTTTCTAAGAGCCACACTTGAGGTGTAAAATACAGGAGGAGCTGAAACACAAATTTAATCAAAGTCACACTGTAAAGCCAGGAAGTCACCAAAATGGGGGCATCATTCTAAGATTATCTGCAGAATGATCTTCCCAAATTTTTAGGTCAATATTGAATGTAATTTGATGAGTATCTCAAGCACATTCAATCTTGTGGTGCTGTTTGAAGTTACTCAAGACTTTGCCCATTAAACTTGGTTTAATGGTGCATCTTGAATTAAATCTGACTTAAGAAAAACCTTAATTCCCCTAAACCTTTAATTCCGCCAACATTATTTCCCCTACTAAAAGCTACTGTAAAGCAGGAACAGCACTTGGCACCATGGGATGTCCACCACCTTCACATCTGGAATTCTACGAGGCCGGAGGATGAGTCGCAACTCACAGGCTGCGAATAAACAGCTAAAAACTGAACTCAATGGATTTTGGACACAAACTGGGACAAATTCCTGCTCACCTGCTCTGATGGGAGTTTTGGTGCTCAAGTCCCTGACCCGGACAGGGCTGCTGGAAGTTTTGGAGAGTTTGTTGGCCGACACCCGGTACATGACCCCGCCGATGCAGCGGAAGCCTTTGTTCCTCCAGCACTGTTGGACGAGCTGGGATTTGCCACCTTGGAGTGAGGGTCGGGTTTGGTTTAACAATGGACATCTGCAGGAAAAATAAAAGTCAAGGTCAGCCCAAATTTGAGAAAATGTCACAAGGAGGTGCTGTTTCATGAGCAAACCATGGGATCGGAGGGACCTTCAAGATCATCTCATCCCAACCCCACTGCCATGGGCAGGGACAGCTCCCACTAGAATGGACATGTATGAAAGAACCAGGAATGCTCTTGCTGTTTACAGAGGAAAAGCTCTGATTCCTCATGACTGACACCAAAAAAATGACCTTCAGGGACTTTCCCCCAACTTTTCCCACCCTTGCTTGCACCTCCAGCCCCAGCAGAAGCAAGGAAGTCTGGATGTAATCCCACGAGAGAATCAGCAGGGTGGGACCTTCACTGAGCTTAGCCAAGTTTTATGGAGCTCTACAAGCTTTGACATCCCTGGAAGTCCCTTCAAAGCCAGGTGGGATGGGACTCTGAGCAACCTGATCCAGTGGGTGGCATCCCTGTCCATGGCAGGGGTTTGGAACTAGATGGTCTTCAAGGTCCCTTCCAACCCAAACCATTCAGTGAGTCTCTATTTTTGGTATCGTTATTCCTATTACAAATCAGACACCACAACTTTGGTATTTTTATTCTGCCCCCAAATCTGGCTCTTGGAAGGATTTTCCTCAATCCCTGCATGGGACAAGTCACCCAAGAGCATTTCCATCCCCCACCTGTCACCTGGAGCTGATGCTGGACCTCAGCAGGGTCCAGTGGGCAGGGCTGGGGACCTGTCCCCATACCCTCAACTCTCCCTGAATTCACAAACCCCATACTGAGGCAGTGGGATGGAGACGGAATCACGATCCAGTTACTGTTGCCCATAATGTTATTCTGAAGGACCAGTTAGTTCTGAAGTGACACCTGAGGGATAAATATCACAGAATCCCAAAATTTTTAGATCTGAAAAGACCTCCAAGGCCATGAAGTCCAATCTGATGACTGATCACCATTTTGACAGTTAGACCAGAGCACTGAGTGCTGAGGTCCAGGCATTCCTTGAACACCTCCAGGGATGAGGACTCCACTCCACCTCACTGGACAGCTCATCCCAATATTTAACAACCCTTTCCATGAAGAAATTCCTTTTGATGCTCAACTTGAACTTTCCCTGTCACAGCTTGAGGCCATTTCCTCTCATCCTGTTGCTGGTTGACAGGGAAAAGAGGCCAACCTCCACTTTGCCACGTGTCCCAGAGAGGCTCCTCTGCCAAAATCTTGTCCACTCCCCAACCTGATACCTCCTGCACCACCCCACCACCCTCCCAACCTGCAACGCAGCCTCCCGGCTCATTCCTATCCATCCCCCATTATCCAAACAGAGCCACTGCAGCCAAATCAAATCTCCTCCAATATCAGTCGCCTTCCTCATTTAGTGCTAATCCAAACAGTAATTTGTTTATGCAAATTAGAGCTCTAATTTTGTATTAGCCCAAACTATGCTCGTAATGCTATTAGCAGAACGTATATAAACCGTGCATTACTGGAGAATATCCGTAAATTAAGATCCCTCTATCCTATCAGTGGAATGCAAACCCCGATGAGCATTTCCTTTAAATGAACATGTGCTCCAAAGAAAAAGAGAGCTGGAAAATGGAATAGTTACATTTCCTAATGCTGAGCGTGACAGCCTATTCATTCCAGAGGGCTGTTGCCACTGGCTACCGAGCTCGGAAAATTTGCTGCCTGGTTTTTGTGGAAGGGGATGGGAATTCGATAAATTCCTCGTTACAGTTCCCCCAGGGTTTCCCCCCTCATGGAATTGCTCCAGAGAGGAACATCAAGTCTTAGTGACTCACAAAGAGTCGCAGCGGTGGCATCGCTGGGTGAAGGTGGCGATGGCATGAGGGATACTTGGGTCACTCATGGATCACCCAGTGCATCCCAGAAAACTCCAGCAAGGTCAAGGATGCATCCTTACATCCTTGCATCCTGCAGCACTGGCTGCAGGACCTGAAGAAAGGTCTTGTGGTCGTACCAGGGGCAATAAAAATAATATCAAATATCCAACGGCCGGGAGGGTGACAGAGACATTCTTCCCCGCTAGTCTGCTTTTCTGAGATCCCATCTGGAGTTCTGTGTCCATATCTGGAGTCCCAGCAGGAGAAGGATGTGGACCGGTTGGAGCAAGTCCAAAGGAGGCCACAGAGATGCTCCAAGGGCTGGAGTGCCTCTGCTATGGAGACAGACTGGGAGAGCTGGGGATGTTCAACCTGGAGAAGGGAAGGATCTAGAGAGATTTTCCAGTGCCTAAAGGGACTCCAGGAGAGCTGGAGAGACATTGTGGAAAAGCAGGAATGGCTTCCCACTGCCAAAGGGCAGAATTAGATAAGATATTGGGAAGGAATTCTTCCCTGGGAGGGTGGTGAGGTGCTGGAATGGAGTTCCTGGAAAAGCTGCAGCTGTCCCATCCCTGGAAGTGTCCCAGGCCAGGTTGGACGGGGCTTGGAGCAACCTGGGATAGTGGAAGGTGTCCCTGCCCATGGCTTCCATGGATCTGGATGATCTTTAACCTTCCAACCCAACCCATTCCAGGATTCTAATGAAGGTATTATGCAAAACACGACCATGGATGTGACAAGACCCATCCCAGCTCCATCCATCTCCTCTTCCTCCCAGTGACACATCCCTGGGAGGACCAGAGGATGCTCCATTCCTCTGTTCACAGGGGCTGCAGTGCACATGGATCTGGGGATCCTTTCTCCCAGCTGAATCAGTGCCTTCAAAGGCTTCTTCTAATTCCATATATATTCCCTATATGTTATTTCTGGGTAACATACAGAGATATTCACACACATCTATTTCCATACAGATACACAAAGAATTGAATATATATACCCTGAGTATGTGTATTGAAATACAAGATCTATATATTATGTAGAATAATAAATATTGATACTTTTATACATAAATCTATATATTATCACCTATACTCTCTGGGCCTTCTATATCCATCAATTATCTCTAGATATTATTGAATATATGCACTGAATACATATATTGAATTATATATGTTCAATAACATTAAGATATATTCAATATATATATTTAATAATACCTAGAGATAATTTATATGAGGTCCAGATACTATTTTTATTCTTAGCACTTTATATTATTCATATATTATTGAATGTATAGAATATATATTGAATTACATATAGTCACTAATATATAGGTAATACATATAATACATAGATATTATTTCCTATATATTACACATTCCATATTTTCCTTTAAGTCTAGTAGAGGGGAGGGAAGAAGTCAGGGATTCATCCAGCATTCCCCACTCTGGTTTGTAGGGAAAGGCTGGGATGTGGCAAAGCTGTGGAAGCACTCAGGGCATGGATATACAGATATACAGATATATAGATTTATGTATCAGGTATATATATAAAAACTATATACAAACATATGTATATATATATATGATAAACATATTTAAATATTTTATGTATTTAAATATATATTGTATCTATATCATTATATCTATATATTATATGTAGATATATCAGTATATATTAAAAATATTCTATATCTCTAGAGATACTTTCAATATGTACTGAATATAAATTTACATATATGCCCTAATACATTATATTATCACATAGGCACACATATGTTAGATAATACATTAAATTAAACCTTTTTTGGATGTTATGTCAATAAAACCCAACCCACTCCAAACCCTGCACAGCCCCAGGGGCTGCTCACACCACCTGAGCCTGACTCACACTGGTTTAAGCACCAGTTTAAGATCCAGTTGGTGGAATACCCCAAAATCCTTGGGATATTTATTTTCCTGCCTTGCTGCTCTCAGCTCACCAAAGTGGTCACACACCTCTCACTTCTTCAGAATTCCTTAGGGATGGCCACGCTCCAAACTGAGGGAGCCTCCAAATGCAAATGCTGTATCAGAACATCCCCACTGAGGCAGGGAGTTGGAACAGGATCATTTTCAAGGTTTCTTCCAATCCATTCCATGAATCTATGATTTTTTCAAGGATTTTGGCAAACAGCATCAAAACTCATCTCATTACCCAAAGGCAGTGGGGGCTGAACACTTTCTAATCCTCTAATTTAGCACTCTAAGTGCTCCTCTAATTTAGAGTTATTGTATTTTTGAGGGAGACAGGCGACCTCTGGGTGGTCTCCAAGCAAAGCCTCTGTAGGAATATCTGCTCAGGCTGCCAAAGCCCAAAGGGCCACCGGACCAAAGCCATGGAACCATCACAGAATGATTTGGGTTGAAAGGGATCTTCAAAATCATGAAGTTCTAGTCCCCCTCCATGGGCAGGGCCACCCTCCAGAAGAACAGGTCCCTCCAAGCCCCATTCAACCTGGCCTTGAACACTTCAGGGATGGGGAGTCCCAACCAGCAGGTCAGTTTGAGCTCACTGGAAGCTTGGCCACCTCCACTTCTACCTTCTGGGTGGCACAAATATCCAAGCAGTAATGTCCCGTCATCCTTTTATATATATAAAGTAATATTTATTAGAATATTTATTGTATTTATTATTTATTATATTAGGCAGGATATTTATTATATTATAGGGGCCTTAAGAGATTTAAAACTTAAGGGAAATTATGTTTTATATGGAACAACCATGCCCACACGGAAGAGTGGGGAGGGAACTCAACTTCCCAACCTTCGCTTGCAGGAACCCTTTATTTCCCTCAGAATCCAAGCTGTTGCTCCCAAATGGTTGTGTGGCCCCAACACAGCCACCAGTGTGTGTGTGTGTCCCCCTCCCTCCCAGTGACATCCAAGCCGGTGGTGGCGGGGAAAAGCCACCGGCGAGGGCACGGAGCCGAACGCCCACTCGCTTTTCATCGGCGGCGGGATCCCGGCTCTCTGTGGAATTGTTACCCTAATGGAAAGGACGGCCTTTGGAAATGAACTGCATTGACAAAAGAGGATAAAATTAATGAGATAATAGCCGGGCCAAGGACCTGAAGAATACACCGGGCCCCTCGACACGAGGGCCTTGTAATTCCCTTTCCACCGCGCATCCCGCGGATCTAAAGAGTCCTCCCGTCCGTCCACAAGGCCCCGCTCCGGCAGGAAATTTCATTAACGCTGGAAAATAGGAAAGGTATTAAGCGTGGATAATGAAGGCTAGAGTGTGAACAGTGCCTTAAGATAGTCTTCTTTCTAGCCTTTGTAATGGGAGGCATGAACTTTCCCTTCAAATCCATTTCTAATCCATTTGAAATACTACAGCAAATTATCTCCCCTTCAGCCCGAGAGCGGCCGGCCAATTTACTCCGAATAGAAGTGACAATGCTCCGGAATTTATCGCCATAACCTTGACTACACAAGGTTGAGGGTTGTCTTTCCCCCACCCCCCGGGGTGGACAGCGGAAGAAAAATTTTTAATGAAGAGGGGGTGGAGGAACGATATAAAAATATTTAAAAACGGTGGCATAGCTGGCGCAGGTTCGACACCGGCTATGGGGAAAATCAGAGTCTGGTGCTAAAAATGTTACAAAGGGAGGTCCCAGGCTGATAAAATGGTTAAGACCAGGCTGGATGGGGCTTGGAGCAACCTGGGCTAGTGGAAGGTGTCCCTGTCCATGGCAGGGGTTTGGACAAGATAATCTCTAAGGTCCCTTCCAACCCATACCATTCCATGATTCTGTAGGATGACGTTTGGGCTTTTCCAGTGCATCTCTTGAAGCAGCAACAACTTTGCCTCACTCTGAACATTCCATGCTGCTGCTTAGGAGGTGCTCGTGTTGACCAAGTCTGACTTACCAGGATCAAGCACCACCCTGCTGTATCCTTCAGAGAATTCCAGAGGCATTTTGGTGGGAAAAGCTCTCCAAGATCATCCAGCCCAACCATTCCCCCAGCACTGCCAAGGCCACCACTAGGCCACATCCCAAAGTGCCACATCCACACAGATGTTAAATTCCTACGGGGATGGAGATTCCACCACTGCCTTGAGCAGCCTGCGCAAACTTTCCATGAAAAAAGCTTCCCAGTATCCAAACTAAACATCTCCTGGCACAACCTGAGGCCATTTCCTCTTTTCCTGTCTCTTGTTCCCTGGGAACAGAACCTGATCCTGGATATACCCTCCTGTCAGGGAGTTGTGGAGAGCCAGGTCTCCCCTGAGCCTCCTTTTCTCCAGGCTGAGCCCCTTTCCCAGCTCCCTCAGCAGCTCCTGGTGCTCCAGACCCTTCCCCAGCTCCATTCCCTTCTCAGAATGGAGCGCCAAACCTGCTCAGAATGGAGTAAAACCACCAAAACTTCAGCCAGGAGCCAGCAAGTGATGCTGGGAAAATACATTCCCTCTTCAAATAATCTATAAGAAGGAAAAAAAAACTGGAAGATTTCCAAGACAACATGGAAAATGAAGATTAAAAACAAGGATGAGTTGCTCCAGCATGCTCAGATTTAATATCCCTATCCCCTCATCAACACAACACCATGTCATCCAAAAATCCCAACCAAACTCCCACAAAAGTTCCCCTAAACTTGAAATATAAAATTTTCAGAGTATTTGATGTCTCTAAGCTAAACACAACCCCACGAACAGAACAGGAACATCCCAGTGGCATTTCCAGCCGGCTGAAACGGAGAGGATTTCCCGGCGCTGGCGGCGATACAAGTGGCTCTTAAAGAATGGTTTTCTTTTACTACTGGATTTCTTCTTTGGGCTTAGCTTATATTTTTTTTGAAAGTAATCCTTACATAGTCAGAAATCACATTTGCATGCTGGCATTTGAATCCTGAGGAAAGAGCGGATCATCGCTGGGGCAATGGTTACGGAAAGCAACAGGGAGAGAGGTGAGGAAGGAGGGAGCCGCAAGCCTGGAAGGTGTCAATGGAAAATCCTCATTTGGGAGAAAAAAAAAATGCCAAAAATCATATTTTCCTCAGTCATTCAGCATTCCTTAGCAAACAACACAGGATTTAGAGCTAAAAGCGTTCCTCGAACACACCAGGAATGCTCCAAGATGCCCCTTGGGAGCTTCTCCATCTCTATATTCACCCAACCGGATCCCTGAAGAGCCCAAATCTACAGCTAAAAGCAAGTAATTCCACTAAAATGTATGATTTATGGGGTTTTTATCAACACTGATGCTTTCTCCTTAAAATAATAAAGGTCAAACCTCAAATAAACACTTTCTGCATTAAGATTTAATTTATTTAAAGAATCTGATTAGGATAATTCAAATAATTCAGTCCATTGCTGATGATATTTGAGGTTGGAAAAGTGATTGGAAATTAAAAATAGAAAGGGATGTGTCTTTTTCCAAAATACATCCATAAATACAAAGAATCCATTAGTTTCAAATACACAGTGACTGGCAAAAACATGTTAATTTACACATAAACAATTCCCTCCTTTCAATAATTACTTCTAATTATGAAACAAACACTGAAAAAAACCCACCCTATTTTAATTTGGTCCAGTTGAATCTGAATTTCCATTCAAATGCAGCTTAATGTTAATCTCAGGGAAAAAAAAATAATAATCCAGCCCAGATCTCATTTAGCATTTTCAAAACCTGGGAAAAATTAAGAATTTCAATGAGCACCTATTAAGCTCCTTAATTACCTAAATAAAGATGTACCTTCCCAATAAATCCCCTTGACCTGGAAAGGAAAATAGTTGCAAATAAATTTAACGGTTATCAACCAATAAGAGATTCCTCAAAAAAAAAAAACAAACCCAAAAAAACCCCAAAGAATCAGAAACATGGGATTACACCTGCAATGAAGTATTGCAGAGGGTTTTTTTGTGGTTTTTCCCAGTTTCCACATCCCACAGAAGGATGTCTCTTCCCAATCCTTACATAGACTGGATAACTTTTCAAATAACTCCACTTGTAAAGACTCAGGTATGAACAAAATATCCCAATCTCCTTGCAGTGGCTTCTCAAAGGGCTGTAAAATTTACAGGCAACTTTGGGCTAAACTGAGGGGGAACATTCCACAGAATCATGGGATGGTTTGGGTGGGAAGGGACCTTGGAGATCATCCAATCCCACCCCCTGCCATGGGCGAGCACACTGTTTCAAGCCCTGTCCAACCTGGCCTTGGACACTTCAGGGATGAGACAGCCACAGTTTCTCTGGGAATTCCATTCCAGCACCTCTCCACCCTCACAAGGAAAAATTTTTTCCAATATCCCATCTATCCCTGCCCTCTGGCAGTGGGAAGCCATTCCCTGTGCCCTGTCCCTCCATCCCTTGTCCCAAATTCCCTCTCCAGCTCTCCTGGAGCCCCTTTAGACACTGGAAGGGGCTCTGAGGTCTCCCTGGAGTCTTCTGTTTTCCAGCCTGGACATTCTCAGCTTTCTTAGCCTGGCTCCAGAGCAGGGGGGCTCCAGCCCTTGGAGCATCTCTGTGGCCTCCTCTGAATTTCCTCCAGCAGCTCCACATCCCTCTGCTGTTAGATCCCAGAGTTAGAGGCAGCTCTGCAGGTGGGATCTCACCTGCCCCTGGGTGGAGGGGCAGAAATTCTTCCCTTCCTGCTGCCCACGCTGGGGGATGAGCCCAGGACACAGGGAATTTTTGGGTTCCAGCACACATGGATGAGGCATATTCAGATTTTTACCCACCAACACCCCCAAATCCTTCTCAGGGCTGCTCTCAATCCATTCCCCATCCAGCCTGGGTCTGTCCTTGGGACTGTCCTTCCACTTGCAGGACCTTGGCCTTGGCCTTCCTGAGGTTTGCACTGGCCCAGGTTGTAACAGTCCCTCTGGATGCCATCCCTGCCCCCAGGTGTCATTATTCACTCCCACTGGATTTATTGCCATCATTTATTTATTGCCATTTCCCTCCGAAAGCCATTCAGCCCCACGCTGCCATTCCCCTTCATCTCTCCACTGTGTCCATGAAAAGCCAGAGCTCCACACGGCACTTGGCAGCTCCTGCAGAGCTCATGATCCCACTTGAAGCCAGAGAAAGCCCCGAAATCCTGCCAAAACCTTCCAAAAAACACAGGGGATCCAGTAACACCTCAAGAAGCTCAAAGCAGTGGGAGAGGAGAGCTCTTTTTCCCTGCCTCTGTTTGCTAAATCCCTGCTATTGTTCATAACCCAATTCATTCCTGCAGGAGATGGAGAGCCTGGATACAAACCCAGCTCCATGTGCCAAGCACGAGAAACAGGGAAAAAATCTGCCTTGTGACCAGCTGTGCTGAAGGATTGGTGTGGCGAGTTAAGGAGGGCAGGGATGGAACTGATCTAGGAGAGCTGGGGGTGTCCAGCCCAGAGAAAAGAAGGATCCAAGGAAATCTTAGAGTCTCTTGTAGTGCCTAAAGGGGCTCCAAGA
>VXBQ01006684.1:0-40012 GCA_013400175.1 Phainopepla nitens
ACCCAACCCCCGACAGGAACCAATACATTTAGCCCAAAGATCTGGAGACAGCTGTGGAAACCAGGCATCTAGGAATGTAGGCAATATCTACGCAACAGTCATTGTCACTGGGGTTTATGAATGTAGGTCATAGTCGAGAGCTGGTAGGCTTATTTTATATGCTTTAGTTTCCATGTAAGGTATTACTTCTATGTGTAGAAGCAATGTCAGTGAGATTTCTCAGTTTCCTACTGGTGAACATTTGCCAAGACCATAGACTGGCTCCACAACTTACTGGTCCTTGAAATGGACCTAATCTTATCCCTTCCATATGTTCCTGAGAGCTATCTAGTGATAGTGCTCTCCTCTGGGGGAAAAAATGTAGAGGATGTAAACATCAAATAAAGCTATGCTTATTTCACATGCATAGTGTTAAAGCTTTGCAAGCTTTCCTTTCTAATTTCTATAAAAGTACTTTGAGAAATAAGTTAATGTTTCACTGCTTCCTCTGCCAATACCTCTACCTGATTGTTTTAATTAATTCGACTTCTTACATGGGAAGAAACTGTGTGAATTTAACTTGGCACTGGAAAAAAATTCCTTACAGTCAGATCCAGCAAGTTAGAATAGTCTTCTAGTGGAAGAAACAAATCTCTGTATCTTCAGTAACTTAAAATAATATTGGGCAAAATACTCCATTACTGCACTGACAGTTTATATAACAGTTTTCTTAATCTGTCTGTTCTTCCTCTTGACCCAATGGTTTTCTAAGGAACCTTTTTGTAATAGATTTCAGGACATGACTGATTTTCAAATTAAAAATAGGGAGCTTTGAAAGTGTCAATTATATTTCTAATAATAGAAGTGAATAGTCAGTATGCAAAATTTCTCAGGCACTTTAAATGAAATTAATTGTATAAATCTGTCTAACAGAGTCTTGCTTTCCTTTTTTTGATCTAGTGACTTTAAGAGAAAAATATCTGCACAAAAGTTTCTAGTATACCAACATAATAGAGCCTGTAAACTTTTGAGTGGGATTTTTTCCACCTTATTCTGTTAAGAAGGTAGAATCTGTTTGTCCTTTTGGTGGTAGGGAATGTAACCTACACTTGCAAGGTACTGGGAGATCCTCACCAATAGTGGCAAGTGGTGGGAGATGGGAGGCTTTACCATGGGCCAATAAGTGAATTTCTGTGTTCTTCTGATCCTTTAAAAAGCTTACACATATTGAATTCACAGAACTGATTTGTTTATTTGTTTATTTCCACTACAATTTGCTGTGTTACATTCATGTTATGAATGAAAATGCAAGTCTTCCCATCAAAGGACATAGGGCTGTAGAATAAGTTAGGCTGGAAGTTTGGACATGTTTTCGAGTCATTGCTCCAAGGCAGGACCAATTACAAACCTAGATCAGGATCTGAGGTTGTACTGATTGTAATGTGACAAAAAGGTTAGAGAGGCCCACCTTAACAAAAGGTCTGAAAAATGATCTTTTTACTTGCCACCTGTGTCTTTTCTAGGGCAGAAACTTCTTTATCTGTTTCTTTAAAGTCAAATTTTAAAAGGCTTTCCTAGCTGCACAAACTCTGCGAGGTCTTACCAGAATGCCTTGAAAGTCACTTTTTTTATCAGTTTTGAGGTCTGCTTTTGGAACCATGAGGTCAGGAAGTACCTTAAAACAGTCAGGGTTGCCCAAGCAGGCTCAGCAATGTGCAGCTGGGTCTGGAGTGGCCTTTTTGGTGCTTGAGCAGGCGGGTTTCCTCCTCCCAACAGCGCTGAGGGCAGCAGCACCAACCCCATGCACTGTGGCACGCAACAGGAGGAAGCTGTGGGTGTCGGTACTGACCCCACAGATTCCGGCACTTCCCATCTGCTGCCAGAACTGCTCCTGCCTTCTGGCAGGGTTCTTTCTGTCCACCATCTTTTCCCTTTGCCTCTCGGACCATGTGCCTGGAGGAGAAAGAGCTGACGCCGTTGTCCCTTTGTCTCCCTACATAGGATCGGCAGTGGGGGCTGCCACGTTGGGAGGGGGGTACCCAAACATTTTGGGGGTCTCTTTGTTCCCGTGGAATTTCTGAGATTTAGCAATTTTGTATCTAGTGATTATTCACTGTTGTTTTTTTTTTTTCTTTGCCTGTTACTCATTTGCTTGTAACTAAATTGTTATTTTTTCAGTTATATCTGCTGGTGTTGGTATTGGTGGAAAGGAATTAGTTAAAACTGAAGGGATGAAACTCATTTTGTATCCACCTCTTTAAATTGTCTTAAACCAAGACACACGGTTTCTTCCAAGAAGAGAAACTCTTCTAGAGATTCTCAGCTGACCCAGGGCAAAACAAGCAAGGTAAAGGACCTCACACATACATTTGAAAACAAATCACAGTTTATGATACACTGAAAAGAGGCAAATGTGATGCAAACAACACAGTGTTCTTAAGGCGTACCTAAGGGATATTAGTTTCCTAGGGATCCAAATCACATATGAGTTGTACCCAAACTAAAAGATTAAGCTGCTTTTTGAAAGAGTTAAAGACAAATTTTTTTTTTTAGGTGTCCCAATCCTTCCCAACTCCAGAGCTACTTCTGCAACAAATTGCATTTACTTTCTCACATGTAATTGCCTGTTAGTTACTTCATGTAATTGACTCTGATTGATCTAATTTAAGTAAAAATTTTGTATCTCATTAATTACTTAGAGCCATAGCTTGTATTCTCCATGAACATAGCTGTGAATTACTAAATTTCTTTTTGTGTTATAATAAATATTCTGTACCCTTTTAACAAATTAAATAATAAGAAATACTAGACACCTTGTCTTAAATTGAAAAGACAGGTATCTGCTAGGGAAAGCCGGAGCCTCCCTTGGAAACCCCTCCCTCCGAATTATTATAATTTGAAATTAAACGGCTTTCAGGCAGGATATGGGGAAGGAATAACTGTCCTTTACTAGTGCGTACAACAAGATACAGAAAACCAACAATAACTGCAATAGTAACAACAGAGAAACAGAGTCAGGGACCCTGTAGCAGAGACGGGAAGAGGATGGGGAAGGCTTTTGCCTTACAAACCCCCTGGGCAGCTGATCCCGAGTGCTCCGGCAAGACTCCGAGGGGAACGAAGAAAAAAAACTCCAAGCTGGAACGCAGAAGTTCTGAGGCAGGGGATGGACGAGGTGGGTCCGCAGCTCCGTAGCGGTCTCGGNCTGTGTTAAAGGATCCAGTCTATTGAACAAAAATTTTTTGTTGGCAGAGGCACAAATTTTTCACATTTAAAATTCATAACTATTTCTATTTAATAATACCTCAATATGACGAAGGCCAGTCAGATAGATTAAAACATAATTATATCTAAACCAGAATGCATTTAAAATATTATAAGCATTTCTTGGCTTAAATAAATTCTTTATGTTATTCTTTCCTAACAATTTAGCATTTCATAGTCTAAGATTTGTACAAATTGCTGTTTCTGAAATTAGGCATTCTATATTAGGACCTATGAGGTAACTGACTAAGATTAAAAACAAAGCTATTTATCAATTTCAATTCTCTGTAAATTGAGGTTTTAAATATTTTCTCCTATTATCCACAACTTTTCACATGGAATTACATTGCCTAGATGGGGGGTTACATTCCTTAGATCTAAATGTTTAGCCAGCCATATGATGGAGAGAAATTAAATTTCCTTTTTTTTTGTTAAGGAAAGATTATAGTTAATTTACATACACACATGTGCCCTTTTGGTTGCCATAATTTTTGAATAGTGCATTTCTTACTGTTTGCCTAAAATGATAAATTCTCAGAGATTAAGGGATTAGGGGACATTAATAAGCACAGTTTGCCACAAAGCAGGTAATAAGCCTTGCAGTGACTTTTAACAGATGATTCCAGTCCAATATTTTCTGAGACTCCATGTGTTACAGGAAAAGGGGGATAATCACTGTGGCTATGCTAGGCATTTTTGCCGTACAACTGCCTTATGCCACTCTCTTGGCTGGTCAGGACCAAGGGCAGACTTACATCATGGATAGCAGGTGTTTAATGGTGACTACAGATTGTCATTTTGACATCTCCAGAGCTGCCCAGACCCCCTTGTGTGTGTGACATTTGCTTACAGTTCCTATCTCTAGTGCCTTTCCCTGTAGATGGCAGTGTAAGAGTAGGAGCTTGAAATCCTAAACAGAAGTGAGAGATGCTGTCAATGGCATCCCTGACAGTGACCACAGCTGATTTGCTCACAATACCTGTGAAGCCTGTCCTCTGCTTACTCTCATCTTGGTCCTCTCTGCTGGCAGTAAGCTGAAGCTGTAATTTCCCTTGCTCTAGCTCCAGATCTTTATTCACTCTAGCTGTCCAATCCCTGTCTATGGACTGAGAGGAGTTCCAGTGTGCTGTAAGGATGGTTGCAGTATAATCTTGGCGTGTAGGAGAGAGGGAGACTATGTGATGTCTAGAGCCTGTGACATCAGGGAGGAAGGAGAATCAAAGAAGTCCCTCAGTAAACCATACCTATAATCAATTTGCTTTTGACAGAAAACCACGGAAAGCATTCGTCCTGCCAGAAAGGTGATTTCCAAGATTTCAGTTGTTTTCCTTGTGGAGCAAACCAAGCTCATTTTTAAATCAATGCCATGACAGATTCTGTGGCTATTTACATGAGTCATCTATGGATGCTTAGACAAGTCTATGCAGTTGTCAAATATAGATATTACATATTGTTTCTAGCACTGCTAGAGGGCTGGGCTCTGCAGGACAACTGAGGTTCAGTTGCTAAAATTGTCTTCCTTCTAGGCTGAACAGCTAAATAGTCTAGCTAGGCTGTCTGTTTTCCTCCTTCCTTTGGCAGTTCTGAATTACGAACTGCTAAGCTTAATGGAAACACTATCTATCCCCTTATCTGTGGAGAGATATGCTATCTGCTCTTAAAATACCTGTTCCATTTATTTTTCACAGCTTTTACATTTTCACTACTTAGTATAAAAGAGTTAAGCATGTATTTCTAAGATTTGCTTTCAAATTTTCAGTCTTCACAGGAGTGACTATCCGATGGAATTCCCTAGTCTTTGTATAGTTCCACTGAGAATTAGCATTTCTGTAACTTTGTTCTATTCCTTTCTAAATTGCTGCTGATTACCATATGATCTGATTCAATATTCATTTCTCAGACCTGAAGGCTACTGATGAGTAACTTAAGCTGAGCTCTGTGGGAGACTCTTTTTTCTTGGGAACATTAAGGGACAATGACTGACAAAGAAAGACTATGCTCTTTTCCAGAGGATTAATCAATCATGATACAAAGTGAATATATAATTATTTTTCAATTATATTCTAAATAGTTGATAATTGAACAATTTTGTTCGTGATGTGGGATAACTCCTAGAAGAGTAGAAAGTCTTTGAAAATTTAATTCTCTCTGGGATGGTCTAACACACCGTGAACCTTACAAGCTTCCAGGCTTAATGGACTTTCCTTCCTGCTTGCCAGCTCTAATTAAAGACAAACTCTGTTTCAGTATGTTATTCTATTAGCTTGCATAAAATCACTAACATTTGCATCAGCCTGTCAAACCTCATATTTGATCCTGCCTAGTCTCCTAAATGAAGCAAGAGATTTCCTTTCTTTTCCTTCTGGCCATTGTGGTCTTCTGAATTAATTTTTCTGACTCTTTTACTTCTCTGATGTGAACCTGACAGGAAGTTCATTTCTCATTAACAAGGCATTTGCTAGCTCTGATATCACACTGCTACTTTTCTTCATGTCACACTAAGACTATTTCCTAGTCAAAGAAAAAGCAAGTTGAAGGGTTTCAGAGGCTATCTATATAAAAATTACCACATAATGGCACAGATTCTACAGATAGAAACTTCACAAAATTTTCTCCCATTAGCAAAGAAATACTAATTGTATTTCTATTAATCTCTTAATTCCTTTACATCTTAATATACATTAGTGACTTTAGTTGTGATTATGACATATAATCCTTAAAAATACCGTGGAATATGCCACTGAGAAATGATAGTATGATTAAGTTTATTAGACAAAAGCAGAACTGAGATGCTGAGAAACAAAGAATCAAAGTTAAAATCAATTGAGAAATTAAAATATTTGGTCAGCTTCAGCTGACCTTGGATCACACCCAAGCTTATATTTGAGACCTGAAAAGACTATCATTTGCAGAGAGTGTCTTAAGCAAAAAAGTATTCTATGGTGCAAGGTGAATAGAATTTTTAATCAGTGGAAGTGATATGAATTGTAGCTTGAAATACCAGGGACACCGAAATGCCAGTACTTGTACTAAACAGTCACCAAGAAAATAATATCATCAGTAGTTATCTCCTGAAAGAAATGCAATTAATCTGACAGTTTTTCTTACTATTTCTTACCATTCTTATTTCTTAATACATACTAATAGAATAGTATTTGATTTTTGATTACAACAAAATTACTATTCCTGAAGCCTTCATGTATGTATGTATGCATGTATTAAGACCATTTCCTTGCTGCAGGCAAGGAAATGGTCTTAATAACTTTCATAAATTAATAACAGTAAAGAACTCCGACAGTGAATGCATCCATTCACCTATTAGTGCAATTGGCTTCTCTCAGGAAAACTGTCTCCTTACAGCAAGGGTTCATACAGCATCTATGATAGAAGGGCTGCAGGACTGATCTAACATAAGTGCACAAAATATTATACATACAGATTGCTAGAAATGTAAATGTTAGGTTAACAATGTATTATAAAAAGCCTGGTAGACCTTAGCTGATATGATTTAGCTCTTAAGAGAATTTACTATGGACTTGTATATTGAGGGTGACAGTAAGAAATTCTAAAAATTTTAGTAGTTTTTAAGGATCTTTTTGTAAGGATCTTTTTTAAGGATCTCTTTGTAACTAAGTGAAGTTTAGTATGCCCAGCTCCAGCTTCTGTTAGGATTAAAAAGCTCCCCAAAGCTCATTACAATTATATGTATCAGAGCAACATCTGGGTTTGAAAACAAGTTATAAATTCCCTAATGAGAGAAGTCAAACAAACTGAAACCTTCAGCTCAAGGTCTCACGTGCTATTACTCACATAAATTAATCTGTTGGGATGCTCAGTAAATAAAAGCAATTTAACATGTTTTACTCTTAAAAAGAGGGAAAAGGCAGAGAAACCTAGTGTTACATCATATGGGATTTCATCATTCTAATGGATGGATTTGGAGCACTGCAATTACCCAGCTGCTCAGCATTTTGTTATGTCAGTTTTCCTAGAACCGTTCTTCTAGTCTTGTTCTTTATGTGTTTGCTTCTGACCATCACCGCATGCTCTAAGGTGCCATTGTTCCCATTTGGCCACCTTATTCAGATGAAAATTTATTTAACTCTAATAAGCAAAATATTCTACAGACAAATTCCTCTCATTCCAGCCCACTTCAATAGTTTGCTTAGTTCTTTGTCCTAAATTTTCTGTTCTGTATTGAGTCATTTGACAGATCTTTTATATGATAATTATAGAGAAGTTCAAATAGTAGTTTTCCTTTTATTTTTGTGTTTCTTAACCAGTCAAAATTATTCTAGTAGTCAGACATAAAAAATGTCAGTACGAGAGACCTGAAGAAAGAACTGTTGATAGAATAATAACATATTTTTATGTTCTAATACAAAGTAAATCCCCTTGTGTCGCGGCGTGGTTGTGGGTAGTTCCAGTGCCGCGACCTTCTGGAGAGAGCGTTCTGAAAAGAATGCACTGGAGGCACAGGCATGCCCAGGCAGCCGTAGAGTGATACAGATCTATAGCGTGATTCAGCTCTTCTGTGAAAGCCACAGGGAGCCGACACAGGAGGCAAGAGGCAGAGTCTTCGTATAGAGTTCCGCAAGAGTCCTTTATTCAGTCTCACCACGAAGGGGTCCAGGGACGAAAGACTGGCGAGGTCTGAGTGAGTCGGGATTATATTGGGAAGGCAGGAGGTGGGGTAGAACACTGGGGCAAATCAGGTGAGGGTTCAGAGGTGGGTTACCAATGGGGTACAAAGTATTTACATGGTAGTGCAAGGTACCCTGGGAGGGTATCAGTCAGGTTTCCCTAACCCAAGGGAAAGTTGTTGAAGAGCTCTTTCTCCAAGGTAGGACCAGAAACTTGACTCTACACCCTTGAACTTTAGTTTTAAGTGTTAGAAATTTATATCAGATTGTCCAACAGATTATTGGACAAAATTCTATGAATAATCTTTCCTGAAAGAAGACTTTTTAGTTCTGTCTGTTCCCAAAAAAGATTTTACACTGGTGTTGGTCATGAAGCCACATGTTGCAATTTATAGGAAGAATTTCACCTATATCTCATAAGTTGTTCTGATATCTCTGTTGTGGTTTTTCAGTCCACATATACATTTTCTTATATTTTGGCCATCATACTTTGTTTTATTTTATTTTTACCTAAGAAATTAACATTGTACCTGCTGCTATCACATTTGAAAATTCTTGTGTGGCCTTCCCTCACCTGTGTATACCTTACCTGCTTAGATTAAAACTTCCTGAAGCAATGCTAAAGAATAATATCAGTCTGTTGCTACTTTCCTTGAAGCAGTCTGAATCATTAATAACTTTTTAAAAAATTAATGTATAATCAAAACTATGAATTATTCATTTCAATTATGACAAAAAACCAATAATTAAAGATTCAACAATTGCTTACAAATACCAAAAAGGCTCAAACCACCTGAAGTTTAAAATAATTGTGTGCACAAAAGGTACTTTAATATAACTTTCATTGCTTCAAAGAATGGCATTCTGCTTTTACTTCTGTCACATAAAAGACTACCTGAAATCAATGAAAATTGCAGTTAAGGTGACTGAGGTCTAAAGCTGCTTGACTTTAGTGTCTCTGGTGAATAAGCTGACCAAGCCTTGTGCTTTGATAAACAGGTGAATAGAGAATTATCTCATTTCTGCATGCAGTTCTGCTGAGACAGATTGTTAGGTGACTACATTACCTAAGCTATTAATACATTGGTAGATAACTGGAATTGGAGAGTCATAAATCCTTAGTAGTCTCCTGCATAATTTCAGATTTAAACAAATCACAAAATTATACAGAACAGGGATTTGGCAAAAGAAAAGATATGGTGACATAAAAGCCAAGATTTAATACGGTACTTAACATGCAGTAAGCCAGCAGAACCTATGCATATTGGTTGTGTGGATACCTGCCTTTTTTTAAGTGATAGTAACAATTCAAGAGATTTCCAGGGATAGAGTTGCAGTACTTCCCTTATGAACCACAAAGAAAGAGCAATGATCTGCACCAGCCAATTATTACCAAACAAAATCACCCCACCGGCTTCACACTGGAAGTCCCAAATATGAAGGACATAACATACAAAAAGCCCCTAAAACTTAATGCAAAATGTATATAGAGTGAGTGTTGCTTCCTGTCTCTGAGAATTTTTTATAACCCTTTTGCGATCAAATATGAGGCTACTGAGTATTGAAAGAAGATTTAGAAAATGTGGGTAGATGTGATGCTTGGTGGCCTTGGGCGATGTGTCTTTTCAGCCTCAGCACTGTGCTGGGTACCTGCTATGTCTGGAATGCTATGGCAGAAAATCCTGCATTCATTCCAGCTTTCACATCCAAGGTGCTTTTTGGAGCTGAGTGAATGAGCTAAAGGTTGCCTGGACACAGACATTTTTCCTCTCTGAATCCTGTAGATCTGCCCTGTGCTTCCAGGAACCAGGGTGCCACCTGAGTGAGTTTTGCACTTCCCTTTTATAGGGAAGTCCCCTTTTATATCTTTTAGAGAAAGTAATTTATTTTTTCAAATGAAGGATTAAGAAGGAGTGGAAAACACTGTAGAGACAGCAGCTCTTTCAGTCCAGAAAAGGACTCATTCTTTCTGGCTTTGCTTGTTTTGGCCCTGCTTGGAGCATCTCTAAGTGGATTACCTTAGACCTTACTGATTGAGGAATGAAATGCAGGATACAGCCAAGGGCATTCTGCCTTTGAATATGTTTTTTTTATAGTTCATCATCCAAACTTCTCTGAATACGCATCTCCCAGGTTTCCCTGCCTTACATTAGTCCAACAGCTTTTTCTATTCTGAACATTAATAACTGCTTACCCCAAGTAAGTCCAAATGTCCTCTGACATTTATAATGACAGATAATGCCTCTACTTCAGCAGCTTCCATATGTCCTTCCTCTCCTGGCAGGGCTCCCTTATGTCCCCCCTGTCTCCTGGCACAGCTCTGCTTTCAAGAGTTAGTATTCCTTTCACTTTTTTGTTTGGCATTTCCATTCCTCTTGTCATTAATAAACATCTGTTGCTTGACTTCTGTGATACACTACTAATCATCCAGCTAAATTTACCAGGTACTTTTTTTTACTTAATCAATATTTCCCTGCTTCTTCTTGCACTGTCACTTTGATTGAGTTTGAAAAATACTCCTATCTGTAGATTGTTCTAAGCCAAGGTTTTCTTCACTTTCGTCAAGTGGATGGATGTGCAAGTATTAACAAAATATGAAAGTTCTATTAACCTTCACATTCACGACCCAAGGAAAATTCAGTTGGAGCCCAAAAGATTAAAAAAAGCTTTTAGAAATATTCTTTCAGGAGAAAATTCAAAATGTAATAAATGAGAACTGATTAATTTATTTCTTTATTTTTGGTCTTCAGTCTGAAAAGAATTCTTTCATTGAGTTACAGATAGATCTCTGTCCCTTTAAAATTATCAGTTGTAGGTTTTTCATAGTATCACAATTTAAAAAATTAGTTCTAAAGACTTGAATGATAAAGCTTGGTCTAAATCTATGGTCTAATTTAGTATTTTTCTTGTATACACCTTGATCTGGAAGTGGAATTTCCAGTATCTACCTGAATTTGCTTTGATTTCAATGATAAAATTTCAGTAGCTACCCAATTTTCATTAAATTTATTGAAACTGTAAATCATTGTAAGTAGATGAGTATAATAAATGCTAAGATTCATGGATTCATGTTTTAAATTTTATTTACCTACATCTCCAGAGTTTGAAACTACACAACTGCTTTTAGTAGTCAATCAAACAATGACAAAAATGCATATAATCTAATATTACACTTTCCACCCCAAACCATTGAAGTCAAACCCAAAAGATAATGGCAATTACTTCTTACATTGTAGGTAAAATTAAACCATATCCTTTCCGAGAACATAAAGTATTATACTTTTCCTCTGTCCATTCCTGAATACTAGTACTTAGCTGGTATTCCTGGTAGAAATCAGAAAAATGCTTAAAAGTTTTTTCCATTAATTTCCATTCTTCAGTTGAACCAGAAGTCAAAACAATGCACTGTTCAGGTACAGAAAGAGTAATAAAGAGTAGTTCTACTAATTTATTGGCTTATTTAGTATTGAAAGAACATAGAGATGTTTGTATGAGCTAAATTTAATTCACATAATTTCTATGTTCTGAATGAGGCTAAAGTGTTATGCTTTCATTGAGAGTGTTCTCATGTGTACCTGAATGCTCTTTCCATAAGTATGAGCACTCACAATCTGCAGCACCAAGAAATTAATAGTCTGCACTGCCTTTCCAAAGACAAAGTCGAGACGCATGAGTCACTTTACTATTGATTCAGGGATTCACATTGCCAAGTCGTTACCAATAAAGTAATTTCGTAAAATCTTAGCAGTTGAGGTCTAAAATTTATCACTGTCTTTATGCAGCAAAACATCACTTTTAAAAGACAGAAGAAAATTAATTAGAAATTCAGTGACATTCAGATGGCAGTGGAAAAGCTCCCTGAAATAATGCAATATATAAGAAGATAATATGTTGATAGTGGGAAAGAAACTGTAATGGTTATGTGTTTTTTCTCTAAGAAATCACTAGGGAAAAAGGATTTAAAATAGTGATTCATCTGTAGTACTACAAATCATATTATAGTTCAAGAAAAAAATTTAATTGGAATAATCCCAGTCAGTGTTCTATACAGTTAAGGTAAAATAGTCTATTCACAAAATGTATGGTTACCTAAAAGGTTTCTTATTTCACAGAAATGGTTGTAGATTAATCAGGTAGTGGTCAGATCCACTGTATTATTTTCAGCACTCCTCCTCTACCACAGAGAAAGCCCATGCCATTTCTCCTTCTTATAAATATGACCTAATTTATCTTTATTGCTGGGGTACCAGAAGAAGCCTGTAGGATCCTGCTGTAATTTATCTACCTAATTACTCTTTTTTTCACACCACTATCTTAATGAGGTGTTCTTTAGTTAATGATATTATTTTGCTGCTTTGTTTTCTTGCTTTCCAAACTTACTGTATTGCTATGGAGCCAGAATTTGAAGGCCCAGAAACACCTTCTGCAGACATGTCAGTCCAACATTTTAACCAAGAAATAAGCAAAAATTATACATATGGGGTTTTTCTGTTAATGTTAACTCTACTTTAAACCAGAATAACATTCTCCTAAAGTTATTATAACCAAGATCTGCCTCCTCAATTTCATCTCCATTCTCAGTTGGATTTACATAATTTGCTGTTATGAGAGCTTTCAGATATTTGTGCTAGATCCTGTGGCCCAGTGGCACAACAAATTGTCTAGCAACAAAATGTCCTTGACAGATTATCTTGTGTAGAGAAGATACAGTCATAAAAGAAGATGAGAATAAACTCATAGTTTACATTGAAAAGTATTACATAACCCCTCTGAAAATGTCAGTTCTGGGTTTATTCCTTCCCTGCATCCAATTGCTTCACTGAAATTTGCGTAAGGTACCTTTGCCCTCTGCAAGGCCAAAAACTCCTCAATGATATTCCTTCTGGCAGCCCCTTTCCCAAGTCCCATTAGCTATTGCTGTGAGCTCTCTTTTGCTCTGAGCCCCATCTCTAACCACGTATATGTCATCATACCCCAGGGGATCCCTCATCCAGGAACCAAACTTTCCACTGGAGAGTTCTAGCATCAGCCCTTGGCTGTTTGTACAAAATTCTTTCCAATTCCTAGCCTTGTACGTAGCTCCAAGCATGCACTCTCTTTAATCTTCATCCTTTACCCTCAGCTGAGTACAGGGAACCAGGGCCCTTTGACTCATCTAGAAACAAAATGATAGTTATTTTAAAATGCCCAATTTCCTTTGACAGCTATTCTCTATTACTATTTCCTTTGGAGCTCTGGGCTTTTCTTCCTCTCAGTCCTAAAGTGACTCTTAGACAAGACACCCTTTGCCTTCCTCTCTTCTCAGAGAATAATTCTCATGTCCACCATTTGCCTCTCATAGACCTTCTCTGACTATTTCATATCTGTATTTTCTGACCTTTTCTTTCTTTCAGCACTTAACTGAACACTGAGCCATTGATGTTCCATCCAGGGAATAAAACAGTAGCAGCTCTAAAGTTGTGTAGTTTCTGGAGATCTGCATAGATTATTCTGAAGTAAGTTTGTGTTTATACATGCTTGTGAATAATGCACTAGAGAATTAGGAGAAAAATAAAATAGAAAACAAGAAGAGTTTAGGGTATTTGCTATCCAAACAGTAATAAAGGAAAAAAAAAAAAGATTCTTGCTATACTTTAGAAAATTGAAAATATTTGTAAATTTTTCTTACATATCCCCCTTGCTTTTAATTTTTGTTTTGGTTTTGTTTTGGTTTTTGTTATTATGTTTTGTTTGGTTTTTGTTATTATATTTTGTTTTGTTTTTCATTATTATGTAGCCTGTATAACCAGATAAATTCACTCTATGATTGACTTTGCTCAAGAGCTCTATACTGCATTGGTACAAACTCTACTACCATGAACATTTATGAAAAAAGGTCATGAAAACCTGTTACATGTGACAAATCACACACACCCTACATTGCTCCCTATTCTACACATTTTGTTCATATTACAATTACCTTAGCCATGTTCATGACAGTAGTGGTACAAAATGGCAAAAATATCAGAGGTTTGAACAGTTCTGCCAGCTTGGCTCTAAGGTAAAAGCTGACCCTAGTTGTGGGCAGAGAGGCTGGATTATACTTTTCAAGTCATCCGCTGTCTATGCAGATTGTGTTTAAACCTGCTTCCCATTTCGCCTCCAAAATCTGCAGTTAGCCACGGAGATTGAAGGAAGATACTTAGAAAACCTTACAAGAAAGCTGGAATGTTTCATTGCCTGAGAGTATTTCTTGTAATGAGTTGAAATTAGATGGATGATCTTTGTCCTTACATGAATCCTTTGGACACAATGACTGATTTTGCAAGAACTGTATCCTGAAATAGAGACTTTAAGGCCTGCTCAGAGGTAGCTATAACCAGGACATGCTCCAAAAATGGCAGGATTTAAGAAATACCTCCTCAGCATTGGTTTTGGCTGCCTCAGCTGATACATGATGTATTTTAAAGCGTGTGCATAGGGCAGTTAGAGTTACAGAATGCACTCAAGGAGTCAGAAGCCAAGTTCACCACACTAAATTAAGACTCAAAGTTAAGGCCGAAATGACTTCAGGTTCTGAATTTTATTTTGTGCTGATGAAAGTCTTATATCCTGTGACTCTAGGAATATCTCAGGACTTATATCCTGAGCACACTAGGAAATTTTGATCAGTCAGATTTTCTGTTTCTTTTCTGAAAGAAATACAAAAAAAGACCCATATGGAATGTTGATACCCCAGCATCATACTGGCAGGCCTTATAATGAAACATGTTAAAATAAATCTGTAAATAAATGAATAGAGATTTATATAAACAATCTTTCAGTCCAGAAGAAAAGTGTTGTCTTCTGTGAAAAGACTGGCATGTCTTCTGAATGCTAGTAGAGACAATGAATCAATGAAATAAGTACCCCATTGCACTGGGTATCTTTGTTTCACCTCTGACACTGACTGTAAGTGAAATGAGCTTGTTATTACATGTGAAGCCATAATGCCAGATTTTCTATGTTATACCAAAAGAAAGTGCATTCCCATTGTGTAATTGCTATTTGAAATCCTTTTGTCATTATTTCAGCGCACAAAGTAGAGATGAAAATGTAACTGGTCTGATTCCTGAAAATCCTGAAGGAAATATTTATACTTAGCTGTACTTTGTACTTCACAAGGCATCCATTCAGGCTCTTGACCTCTTGAAATACTTATTCCTTCTGTTAACCGGTGAAGCTTTCAAATGTGGTGAGCTAGGCACCTAGGGATGGACTCCTGGCAGAAGAGGAAAACCTCCATAACATCTCTTAGAGCTAGTCAAAAGAAAAAGCACAAAAAGGTGGGTGTGAAACCCTACTGTTCTCTGCAGAGCAAAAGAGATTTTGAGAAAACACCTCTACTCCTACGAAATTTCCAAAGTCACTCCTTAGAATAGGCAGACATTCTTGCAACCAGATGGACAGGGCTTCCTGTTTTGGAAGCGTGCAACTCTGAGGATAAAACATCTCCATGATAATGGATGAGTATGAATCTCTTCAGGCTGTGAAGAATCTAAAACCAACACTTTCTGAATGGCACTGTTACCAGTATGGTCTTTAGAAAAGTTAGTGACTGCAACTGCGTTTTACATTGTACTTGTTAAGTGCTTAAGAAGAACAAAAAATGAAAGGTAAGGATTTAGGAGAAAAAAAAATACTTTTTTCCTGCTTATATTTCTCTGGTCTGATAGCTTTTGTTAACTAGGAACAGTATGTGTTGGAACGGTGTACTAAAATATATTTCAGTGCTATTTTGTTGTTGAAGTTATAACTATGCTGCTGTAAAACATCAGAAATTAAAGATTTTCTAGATTATGAAACCAGAAATGAAGTAAGTAAAAGCATCAGTTTAAACAGAAGGTGCTGAATTTGAGTGAGCATTGTGAAAGGAATTAGGTCTTATGTCTTATGTTTAGGTCTTGTGTTAAAGCTTAAACTGTACCTACATTTAAACTACTGCTTTTCACATCTTACTGCTGAAGCCTAGATTTGACCATCTGAATATAAGTCCTGAAAACCAGCAACCCTCCAAATTCAGGTGAGTCTTGAAGATGGATCATACAGTGCCGCAAATATTCATGAAGAAGCTAGACCAAGGGCTATTTAATCTAGGTGATTTTGTTTTCAGACAGTTACAAGCTACTTTTGCTGTAAATTGCCTTCTATTTCCTACCAAAATAATTTGCAGAGTAAAAAAGAATTTTTAATCTTCCAGTACCTGTCGATCTCTTCACACACTTTCAAATGTCTATAAAAGCACTTGAAAAACCAATGCCAAACTTGAAATGACCTGTCTATAAAAGTAATAGTAATGTGGTGACTACATAGCAAAAGACAAAGAGAATAATCTTTTTTCTTAAAAAAAACCCCAATCAATCAATCAAACAAACAAACAAACAAACAAAAAGGCAAGTTGAAAACCTAAAAACCTAACAGGTCACTTTTCTCTCCTTCCTCCAACTAGATAACTGATTGTGGGGACCCCTTGTAGTCATTTAGCAGTCTGTTAACCCGGCATTGTATTGAGGAGCAGAGAGGAGGGTTGGAATTACACTAAAGTCATTAATGAGGTACTTGTGAAATTAATTTTACGGATTAAACTCAAGGTTGAACATCACATTATTCAATTAAGTGTATGTAAAATAATGCTATTAAAAAGAAGTTTCAAACACAATCTCAGATTTCAGTATCTTTTCTTATAATATTAATACAAATTAAAAAATAACTGGGAGTATTCCAACAGAATGGATGCCTACTCTATAGGTTCCCCTCTTTCTCTGAGAAAGACCTGAAAAATCAGGAACTTCTGTAATTCAGAGAAATAACTATTGACTATTTGAATGCAATGGAATGAATAGCTAAAACTGGGTTCCACACATTTCAATGCAGAATGCTTAGAAAAAGAAAAATTGCTTCTACATATGAAGATGAGAAGGATCCAAGTGCTCTGTCAGGTGTGCTAAGCCTCAATTACATTTACCCCTGACAACAGACTTGATCCCAGGAGCTCTGGTAGTGAGAAAATGATATTCATTCTTCCAGATTCCTGGTGCTTCTCCTTTTTCTTATAGACTGTTTACAAGTAGTTTTCTCTCATCCCTCATCTAAATTGCTTTTCCTTTCTGAGCACTCTCAGTACCTGTTTCATAATACCCTTAATGAGGAGGAGATACAACAGGTTTTTTTGTCTGCTGTGTGTTTTGAGGATTCTTTGTTGCATGTTATCATAGCTTTTCTTTCATAGGACACTTTTTTCAACAAATGGGACAGGCAATGCTCTCTCACTTAGGTGCTTTTCAGCCTTCTCATTCAGTGCTCTATTTGCCTGAGTCCCTAATCCTCCCTTACTGCCTGCTGCTCAAGGCAGGTTTAAATGAAGGAAGAAAAGGTCCTCAAGAGTGATAATGAAGGAGGTTCTTCCTATTCTTTTACTAACTACAAATCCCAAAAGATATTTAGAGAAGTTGGAAAGGTAAAGATGAAGAAATGTGTCAGGATGAAAAAGGTTATGAATTGCCCACGAGTCTATCCTGTTGCAAAATACTTTCCATGTTGACTTTCTGCTTGCTATTTTTGTCACTCTTATTTTTTAGATGATCATATGAGCCAAATAATTATTTAAAGAAGCTAGTATGGGACTTCTCTATACAGTAATTCCCTTGGTGTCACTCATTTTTCTCTTTGTATATGACCTTTATTCAGTCTCAAATCTTGGACTGACAATAAAACTTGTGTAGAATTTAAGCACAATTTACGTGCTTGAGGTTTTTCTTAAATGTTAATTGCGTAGACTGAGAAATTTCTTTGTGAGCTTTTAAGGTTGCGGCAACAATTTTTTATTAGATATGTTTGACTCATTGCAAATATGCTGCAGATAAAATACAGAGAATATGTGCACAGAATTAATTATATTGGCAGGGGAATCGACAGCAAAGAAAGAGGAAATGCTTAATGTGTAAATGACATACAGCTGTGCAGTATATAATCTCTAGGACGTCTGCTCTCTGAAAAATCATCCTTCTTTACAAATTACTTTTTCCATCACAGTGCACAATGTCAGTAGATCTAATTATTTTGCTATATGACTATATAAGATTACGCATAAGGTTGAAAACAGAAATGTTGTAGCTGATGTTGCTTTGAGTATTTCTGACTGTTCTTGTTTCCCTCCTATAATAAGCCAGTACTTTATGGTACAATTTCTGAAATGGACATTTTATGCATATTTAGATTTTCTTTCAGGGGGGAAATTAGTTATTCTTTAACTACTTTAAGCATGTGTCTTTTATCATAGGTCATTATTTCTAGTTAAAATTTTATGCTGTATTCTGAACAGGAATTTTCAATATTAATTTAACACACCTGTTCATTGACTGAAGGAAACATTCAGGTAAGTGTGATTACCACAGTTTCTTTCAGAGAAAATCCCTCTTCATTTGATACTCTCCTAGTTAAAGTCATTATGGCATCAACTTTGTTGGTGTGGGTTAACCAGAGATCTTATTGTAGCATAGCAGTTGATGTTTTCATTTATTCTTATTTTTGGGAACTGAATACTGCTAAAATTCTATTGCAAAGAATACAGTAGATTTAAAATTTTAAAAATTATATGTGAATTAGTCTGTAAAGAGTTTTCTAAATCATCTAAAATCTGTCCAGAAGGAGTATTTTTACTGGACTTTGTGGATCTTTGCCATCTATAATGCTTATTCATTCCTTCTCCCTTCCATAATTCACTGCTTGGGACAGAAGCTTCTGTTTTAGATCAATGTGAATCAGACTCCTTGGCAGAAGCAAAATGTCTCTGGGACCAGAGAAGAAAGAACACTACCTGTGTCTTACTCCCTTCCTGGAGAATTACAGTATTACTATGTCATTATACCTAGTGGTCCATTTTCTAATTTTTTTAGATCTGTACAGGTATTTGAGGCAAAAATCTATATATTTCCATATTTTGTATGCAGAGCAGAAATTCTTCTGCCTTACTGATACAAGATATGTAAATACTTCTGAGGACAAGCACATTTTTCATACCAGAGTTTTAATTCTCTATGTTATGATAAAGTCACCTTTCTTTGTATATATGAGTGGGAATTGGAAGAAGCAGGTTAATTCTCAGCTCAGACACAAAAAATCCGGTATGATGTTAAGGAGCCAGTTAACTGAGCTGCAGTTTCCAAGAATGCAAGATAGAATATTATCCACTGCACATCTCAGATTCAATAACAATTTTAAAAAGCTGTGAGATTTTGAATTGCCTTTTGGGGCTTTTTTCCTCCCAAAACTATATGTGAATAACAAAGCTTTTTGGAGAATTGTTGTGAAGTTGACCTGACCTTTCTCATCTTGCTTCTGTCTGTATTAACAGTAATTCTGCTACAAGAGGAGAAAAAAGTGAAGTGAAGCAAAGCAAAGTGAAACAGTTGATACCTAGGACCCCACATGCAGAATTGTTTATACTAGCTTTAGTCTGATCCGTGGAGTGAATGGTTGGAATGCAGAGAGTAAGCACGTGGATCAGATCTTCTACTCCTGTTTCAACTAACAGAAAAGCATCTATTTGCTCCAAGTGCACTCCACATTGTAATCTGAAAACATATTAAGTGTGGATGATCATTACATTGAAAAGGACATTGAAATGGTGTTGCAAATTAAACACTAATGTAGTTGCTTCCTTAGCCTCTTGCAGGGGTATCGTATTTGAATACATGGGAGTTTTTTTCTATGTTTTCACAGAAATGAGATAGTATAATTTCCATCCTCTCATAAGAAGACCTCCTTTAGGGTATTTGCTTCTTTCAGACCAGTCAGACTGACTGGCTGTGATAGATCCCAACAGTCCCTCTCCCTCAAATTCTCAATGTTATTCTGGCAACAGATTCCTTTTCCAAATCTTTTTAATGCCAATTCTGAAGTAATTTTTTCTAAATATTTCAATTTTTGTAAACAACACTTTTCCTTATCTTCAGTCTCTTAATTAGGTCATTATGATATAAGTAAAAATCTTGTGCAGGACAGAATTTGTAGTTGCTTTATACCTGTGTGTCACAGCTGAAACTTCTCCTTTGAAGAAGACCATAATCAGTAAGTTATAAAAATCACTGCAGTTGCTTTTTTTTTAATACAGGGGAAGCAATAATCTCTGTGCTCCAATCTGGTGCAAAAGAGAGAAGAGCATCCTAACTCTCACAGTTATGATAAAGGCTGGAAGTGATGCAGGGAAGAGGACCTGTGAAGAAATCTTAACTATGTCATTTGCAAACAGGCATTGCTCCTCAACTGGGAGACTATTTTATGAATATTTTCACAATGAAGGTGAGGTAGGAATATGGTAAGAGAAACTTTATTAGAAAGAGTTCTTGTCATACACACAGAAAAGCAACTGAAAAGTACATTCGCATATTTCAGTTTGTCTGTGTTGGAATACTAAGTGTAGTATAACAGTAAAAAGGCATTCATTAGCTTGCACTTGGTGTGTCAGAGTAGTCCAAATCTGTTCTTTAAACAGTCAAAATGCTTATGTGAAACTATGCAGAAAATTACACTAGTAAATTTATATGTAAACTTTAAATAAAATGTTCTGATTGAGTAATCTCTAAATGCCAAACAATTCTACCTCAGCCTGGGCAGAGTGCCCACACTGGCTTTCAAACGGGATTTGTTCTAGTCCCATAAAGCAGAACAAACTAAATCTGTTCATTTTTAAATAAAAAAAGACAGCAGATTGTTCAGGCAGTTTGGTATCTGACTAAATATATGCATTTGTATAAGTATTATTAATACACATTCCAGTAGACCAAATAATAGTAATAAAAGGCTTAAAGAGATATTTGTATATACATATATATTCTAATAATGGCCCCAAGCCTAGTTTTACAAACCACAGTTATTCTGTAACTAACAAAAAAGCCCCTGTCACGCCATGGTTGATTGTCAGATGCAATCCTCTGAAGCTTAGTTCACAAACATTCCAATGAACTCTTCATATATACTCTTGTTAGAGCAAACATCTATAAAATTAGTAGCACAACTGCTTGACGTGTTCGCAAGTTAAAAGAGACTGAATTCTACCTTGTTGTATGCACCTGGAATGGCAGGATTATCTTGAAAGAAGTTTTTCAGTGCTTCACTTTTTCATCTCCATTCTGATTACCTAAAATAACTGTAAAAAGAGCAAGTAATTGTGAAAATTAAACAAACCACTAATGAAGATAATCATCATTCATGCAATGGAAGCTGCAGTTGATCTCTAGGGATCAGCTGTTACGAATATTAGTTATTGCAGTCTCAAGATCTAATCTATAGGCAGCATAATAAAAAAATAGAGTACAAAAAATGGCTTTGATACTTAAACAAACTTTTTTCCACATTTAAATGTTTTCGCAAATAAGATAAAATATGCCGCACTTATACAAATTGATTTTCACTTAACATGCTGTTCAGAAAGCCTGAAAAGACCAGCAGGCTCAAATTTTTTATTTTTATATAGATGTCTTTCTTATCACTATCTCTTTTTCCTTATGAAATCATCCTTTTAACTTGTCAGGAATCATCCAAGAAAAATAACTTTACAGGTACTGTGAAAAATTATCAATATATTTTTGAGAAATCTAGTTAAGCGTATCCTAACAAAAGGAGAATTCCTTCTGTTGGAAATATGTCTCTCTGCAATAAGCTAAGCTCACGCTGGATGCGGTGCTCCCACAGGCTCCACCAAGAGCCATCTTTCCAAAGTGTCAATTGTGTCAGTAACAAGCTCCCTAAGGAGTCAATCCCACCCAGATATGTGCACTTGCCTTTATTAACATATAAATAATTGTCTGGAATACATCCTTCCCTTGACTGCACACCTGGGTTTGTTGACATGAATATTATTTTCCCCACCTCTTTCCTTTCTTTGAAACAGTCTTGGCAACCCACTGTCAGAGAACAAGGGAGCAGAATGGGAACCCTGTCCCAGTGATGTCTTGCTACAATCACAGCTAAAAAAGTTTCTGTCCAGCCTGTCTTAAATTGTACATGCATTTTTATGCATAATTCATGAGAAGTCATGAGGTTATTTCACATCATCTCTTTAATTTAGCACATTAAGTATTAAGTGGTACATATACAGATGTCATGCATGCAGGTGGCTTTCTAATCAGTTCTACAAGCCACAGGCACATATCTTAGGAATGGAGCAGTTGATGGTGTACATATGAAAACAATTAAGTCAGTGAAGATCTTGAAATGAAAGGTTGCTAGGATGTTCGCGCATTCTAGCTGAAGTGGGTATTATTGCTTTGCAAAAATTTGCACGTGTGTATTTGCAGAAAGAGCACAATGTCACACGTAGCTAAAAATAAAAGCTGTTCTGGATGTGTTACAAATTAGTGCCACTGCATTGTCTGGAAAAAGTCTAGAAGGTCTTTGGGTTCAAACACTGTCTCTTCCACAGCTTTACAAGGAAGATGGATTTCACACATTGCTGCCCTTCCTTTAAAAAAAAGGCTTCCTTGAAAAAAATTTGGCTACAATTTCATAGGATGGGTAAAATGAAAATCGTGATTTAGGTTGAGCTTGAGAAAACTAAATCTTTGAGAAGAAATTCCACTGATTAAATCTAAAAGTAGAATATCTTTGGGTTATAAATGTCACTGGATAAAATAATTCATTTTTATTTGTTCTTAATTTCTTTACTGATAAGAAGTACAAAATATTTAATTCTTGATATCACTGTGGTAACATTCAAAGTGTAATGTGGGAGTTGTATTATTTTTTTCAAGTTAATGTAATCATTGCTGGCTTGCATCAATACTTATTATGTCAACCAACATATTGGAATAGTGTTGCTTTTATTTTTCTTCCTACAAATACTCTATCTTGGGTGACAATCGCTTTATTGTAAGGGGAGAAGAAGTAAGGTGATAGCTCAGAATTGTAAACCCAAGTGTATGTTAAAGAAAAAATGAAAGCAGAGGAAATTCCTCTGCTTAGCTAAAATGAGATCATACTTACAGAGGTAAATAAAGATGTAAGAGGCTAGGATCATGTATGACCAGTAAGCCTTACAAGTGAGGTTCATGCATTGGTTTAATTAAAAAATAATTTTCCTCTTATTCTTTTGTAAGGCAAAATTTGCTTCTCCCTTTCCAGAAAATGCATTGATTCTGTGACTCCTAGGAGAATGAATTACTATTAGATGGTACCATTTGACTATTCTCCATTATCATCTGACTCTCTATTTTGTTATCATTGTTCTGTCAGTTCATGCCTTTGAAGTTCAGAGCATCATCTGGAGACAAAATATTTTGCTAGGGAGCTGTGCCAGTGAAGAGATCAAAGACATGCAGCAAACTAAACAAAATACTCCATGTTTATGCAATTAAGCTTACTAAGCAATGTTATTAAAACTCCTTTTCTTTCCATTTTTTATGTAGCTTCAATGGTGCAAAATTTTCAATTTTCCATTGCAAATACACATAGAAGAAGTTGAATTTGTATAAGGGACTGATCTTTTGAGTGTGAGATCCAGGCAGCTTAGAACCCAGTGTCACTGTGTAATTTTGTCTGGAAACTGCCCAATCATATTAGTCTAAAACTGTACCTTTGACAGATTTTCATAGTCATTGGGAAGAATTTTTCATTTTCTATTCTTCTGCAGAATGCTGTAATACATGAGCATCATGCACACAATTGTCAAATTGTGTATTTTCTGTCTGTCTATCTTTAGCCTATCTTAAAGGTGTCATTTAAGAAAATAAAGAAAAATAAGCATATGGTCTCTTATGCAGAACAAGTATCTCCTGAGATACAGATGCAGCCACATACAGAGTTTACTGAATTCAGGAAAAGAGTGGTATAACTAGAAACATCTGATCAAATTCAATTATTATGAAACTAGAATATGTCATACTAGAAGAGCAGTCATAGGACAAAAGTATTGAAACTCTTAATGAAATCTCTCCATAATGGGAACGCATAGGAGAATAACCTGTAAAGAAAGTGTCAAACCAAGCATACAAAAGGGAAATTGGTTTATTCAAACTTGTAAGATATTTCTATCAATCACAAATGGCCTATGCCTTTGACAACAGCAGTTTTTCAGTCCTACAAGCCTTTTACTGATATTACTGATATCCTCTGTGAATAAATATTTAGGAAGCATGAATAGCAAACCATTTTATTTTTTTTTCATAGTAAAAAGAAATTGTGATTTTTGTGGGGTAAGATTTTTGAGAAGTAAAATTTAAACATAAAAAGGAACAGAATTGGATTGTGTTAGCAAGAAAAGTCACACAAAAATATGGGCAAGACAGACCATGTAATTAACCATCTAGATTATATGAATGTTATTAATACCAAACGGGAAGATGTAAATTCTCAGCAGTGTCCAGTGACAGGACAAGAGACAATGGGCGTAGATTAAAATACAAGAGCCAAGGAGAAACTGAAGAAGAAACTTGTTTTCTTGGTGGCAGTATGTAAGATTCTGATCTAAGACTTCACTGATGACAAACCAGGAAGCTCACACAAATCTCTCTTGTCCCATTGTCAGCTGACTGGATCTATTTCTTTGTCCTGGGGGCAGTTTTGGGGCACCTAGATAAACTAGAAGGTAACAGCATGAGATCACCTTGGAGCTGGGTGAGAACCTGGAAAAGACGAGGGAATACAGTGATTTTTTTGGTTAGGAGCAATCTGTTATGTTGGTTCAGCATCTTATTTCAGATGTAGGCATAGAAAATTGCAGACCCTCATGTCATTATGAGCAGTGCAGCCTGTGTACGTCTCCAGAGAGCCAGTAACACAATAGGAATTGTGAGTTTAATCGAATGCATAGGTGGTATTTAACAGCTATATGTTTGGTATATTTGATGTGAAGCAGACCCCCTGAAAACAGGGAAAGAGGATTAGGGCTAAAATTCACTTGGGAACAGGTAGTGGATATCAGCAGATGCACAGAAGTTAGCTCATGGGACGTGAAAGCTGACATATGCCTTGGGAAGAAATAACAGATTCAGAACTTGCGGCACAGATGAGGTTTTATCAGTCTCAACATGTGAGATCCCTGATGCTGACTTTTAGGATGGGTTTTCAGTAATAGGCTCTGCTTTAGTTAAATCATACTGTGCTTCTTCTATTTGAAAAACTCAGAAAAACAGCACTTAGTTTGAATGCTAACTTTCAATTGCCACTAAATACATCTTTTCTATGGTCAGCTGCTAATCTCATCTGTAGCTGAGGGAAAAGTAGATGTTGAATTGGTCAGTTGAAGGTTTCTCCATAGATGAATCCAGCTCAGGCATCTCATGGGATAGCATCTTATTGATGCTGATCTTCTAACTAACATTTTTTAGGGAAGAAGATTTAAGCTGATGTGTTAAGCTTTGACAAAGTGTTGTTTGTAGTAGGTGCTAACATTTTCTACAGGGAAAAAAGTACTGAAAAACTAAAAGTAACTCTGGGAAAATCCAGAAATGTAACACTTCACCTTCAAAAACTTCAATTAAGTTTTAATCAGGTCCCCGGAAATGCAGCATTAGAATAATTTTCAGAAGCCTCACACACCTGAAACACAAAGTGGCATGCTCTCTACTGGAGGTTTCAATCAACACAGACTTGACATTATGTTTAATCACTAATAGTCTAATACACTAATCACTCTCCCAGTGTTTTCAATGGACTAGATGACAGTTCATTTCCAAGTATGCTGCCTGTTTAAATAAAATTGCTGAAACTCTAGCTATCCTTCAATACTACATAAATCTATTGTTTTTAATAAATGTATACTGATATAAGCATATTGTGATGTGAAGTGTATAAATCATTTCAAAGTTTTCTTGTACATTTTGGCAATACTTTCCCCTTCCTCCTAGCCCAAGGTTGGAGGAATTGTGCTCATGTCCAGTTCCACGTGCAGAGGCTATTACCACAGAATCTGTTACAGTTGTTGTTGCAGTTCATAAACAAGCATAAATGTAGATTAAATAATGACAAAGTAGGTTTCCAAGGCTGACTGCAGGTTTTGATCAACTTCAGAAGTGAGTTTCCATTTTATTAATTTGAATAATACATAAGATGAAAATTGCCTAATAAACTGGTCGATGGAAAATGTTGTCCAACCGTGACATAAGTTAATTCTTTTTGGTCAAAGGCTGTTTGGATTATCATTAACCTACCCAATAATAGGTAGATATTCTCTGGTTTATTTAATGTGAAATGAAATTATATGTTGATAATGATCCCATCTATCTTCTGTAAATCAGTGCATAGAAGTGTTCTCTTAATCAGTCTTGTCATAAATAATCTCAATATAGCAGCAATTATAATGGCTTTTAATCGGTGAAGAACACTTTGTGCAATGCAACTTTCATTTTTGATTATGTGAATTTTGGTTGTTTGCGAAAGCCATACAATACATGCTAATGTACTGTCTCTTTCCCTAAGAATTTTTTCTCTGAATCTGTGTGGTTCTCAACGCATTTCTGGTTTCCTTTCAAACAAGTTTGGGGTCTTCTTTTCAACACATATGAACAGCTCCAAATAGAGGAAGATGTTCTGACTTCTATGAACTATGTGCCAGCAGCATTTCAGTAAGGAATCAGAAATATCTGTGCTGACTGATATGTTGGAAACTTTTAAACTTGCCTTCCCTCTGAAAGGCTTTCATTGCTTTCTCTCCTCTGTGCCATTTTGCTGCTTTATCCCATATATTTTTCAAGTTCCTCTGTCTCCAATGCCTCCAGCCTGCAAGTGTTCACCACACATTGTCTTCTTTTTGTCCAGAGTTTTTCAATTTATATATTTGAGCAAAAAAATGAAAGAGTAATGGGTCGTGTAACTTAGCTTCAGTTATGCTCATTGCTATTGCACGGCAGAATCACAATGACAAAACATGGAAGTGGTTGACATCCTATTCCAGACACAGTACATAATTTCCATTTAAAATACTTAAAGTAAGTTCCCTGATGAAAAATCCAGATAGATTAACAGGGAAAAAATGTATTGAAGAAGTGGTGACAAAAGATTGAAGAGATAAAAAAATAATTGAAAATTCTACTTCTTTCGTAGAATCAGAGACAGAAGAGAACACAGGTTTAAATACAAACCAATGAGGTATTTCAAACACATAATACGAATTCTGTCTGCTGGAGATTAAAAAAACACCTATGGTACTAAATTAAACATGAAAAATGCAATTGAAGTTACTGTAAAAGAGAAATGCAAAATTATTTGTAGCAGTTTGAACTTATGATTTGGGGTTTTTTAACTACTTTGACAACTTTTTACTATTCTGTCTCCAATAACTCTTTGTAGATCTCATCTAAATATTCTTTACTGTAAAATCATAATTAACTTGCACTCAATTACCTGTCTTGCAATTACTCATATTAATCACCAAGAGTAATAGGTCATCTGTTGTTAAAGGTATTCTTCTTGGAAAAGAGACAAAGAAATCCAAAATCTAAAAGAATGAATACCAAAGTGAAATAATTCCTGTGAGTCTGGAATTTTGGGAATTTGGGTATGAATGCTGGGGATTGTAATTCCAGTGATTGGTTTTTATCTGTTGGATATGAAATATAGTACATCATACCTTATGAATGAATTCAATTGTCACCAAAAATTTTTGCTGATGGCAGAACTACAACACAGGCAAGCAAGAAATTAAAAGCAAGGGAAATTCAAAGATACTGTGAATTACACATATCTGACTGTTGCTGTTGACTTCAGTGAATGTAACACACACAATGGGGTTTGAAATGCAGTAAGTGGCATTATACTCTTCTTTGTGGTGTTCTTATTAGGATTACAAGTATCATTTACACCATGATACATATTTTGACCTATTTTATAATTTTTAGGTAGAGTTTCATGTCTCAATATTCATATACACTGTTCTTATAATAGCTTTTCATTGTACTTCAAAAGGGCATTTCTTTTATTTGTGCATTTCTCTTATTTATTTATTCTCTTCTTTTGTGTCTTATTTGTGCCTCTAAAGTACTTTAAGAGATTTACTAACTGAAATCCTTCTTTCCTTTTAAAGCTCATGTTTATTTCTTCATGCTGCCAACATTTAGACTTAGTGCATATAGGTCTTCTTTCACAAAATTTATTGGAGTAAATTCAACACTCCCCTTTTATAATTTTCTTCTCACTATGTGCTAAAATTATTGATGGAATCAACAGATTGTTATATAAAACTGTTTTGCTTGCAAAGGTTCAGATGTCCCAGTTTGCTCATAACCAAGAATCTGTCTATGCTGTGAGACTTGACAAACCTGACAAGAAAGCACCTGTTACAATCTTAAGTTCAAGAAAAGCATTCATCCTATTAGAACCTGTTCTAAAAAAAAAATTACTGAGAAATAAGTAAGGAAAAAAAGCTGTCAGGTCTTTCTAATTTATGCCTTTTTTTCATCAGCTGCTCCCTGTTTGCAGTGTTTACACGCCAGTGCAACAACTTTTAGAAGCGCATTATTCCTGCAGTGCCAATAAAGCCACAGACTAGTGTGTAAAACCCTGTGAAAATCATTTGCTGGAAGAGAAAGGAAAGATCTTGAGGCTGAATTTTTCATTTAATCGGAAGTGTTTATATCTCACAGATGAGAAAGAATTATGGTTTAGTGGTGAATATTTTATATTTGCAACAGTCTTGTAAAACGTCTTTGATTCCTGCTGCAAGAAAAAAATTGTGGGAAGACATGAGGATGTGAATTTACATTTGAAGGGAAAAAATTGAAGCCATTGTGGCTAAGTCACATTGATATAGATTTGAATGTTATATGCTACCCTGTGTAGTGTCTGTATAGATTGTGTGCCTGAATGTCAGAGAACCTTATCCAAGCAGAGAGCTAGATATGAATAACTGCTCTGTATGGTAGAAATACTGGCATGTTTTGACTGTGCGAACATGAATTTATTTGAATTCTAATCCGAGGTTCAAGAATTATTTAAGAACAAATGCACCTAGATTAATGAATGTATTTTAATTAATGTATTTTAATTTACAGGTATTAAAGTGGAAAAAATTGCAATCTACCCTGTCCTTCATCTCTGAAGCACATCAAAGTCTGACTGAATTCACTGCATGAGGGGAGGAAGAAAAGTACCAGCTGACAGTACTGGGCTGCTATTTAGACAAAGTAGTAGAGGAGTAGGTCTGAACCATCAGCCTGTACTGGGTTTATGTCTAACTCCACAGGAGTACAGCTGCAAAAACATTAATGGGCACATTTACTTGAGAAGGTAACCAACCACTATGTACTCCTTTTATTCTTTGCTTTCAATAGCATAGGTAGAACTTATCCTGAGGAAGTAAAAAGGATAGACCTAAATATTAAAAGTAAGTGCTAAATAGAGTTGATATGAGTTCATCCTTCAAAGGGTACCAGATTGCCCTAAAGGATAGCTCTTAGCATCAGTAGAAATCATGGATATCTCAGATAATGGAAATGGTGTTCTCTGGGAACTACATCTGCCAGGTTTCCAGTTGAAAATATGAGTGACTATGTGGGCTAAAAAAGTAATTTACTCAATATTTTATTGACAAATTGTTTTTACATACCTAGTAAATCAAAATTTATCTCTGAAGTTTTGAGCTATTATTTCTAATCCTGATGATATACCCCAAGTAATAATAACACTTTCTGAAGTCCTAACTTTTAGAGATTTTAAATGCCCATGTTTCTACCTCATTCTTTGTAATTGTTAAGCAAAGACACATATGCTTACATTAACACACATGTTCTTAAATATCCAAATCAAATCCTCTAGGCCATTAATGGTTTTCTTTAATTTTTTCCTGAATTACCTGTGAATCTAGAGTTAGTGAGGTGCCCCCTTTTCCCCATATATACACAATAGATATAGGTTATGGAAAATATCAGTGTTCAAATATGGACTGTTGTTTCTTCACACCTGAAAGAACTAAAGCTATTAAGTATTTTTGAAGATGTTCTGATTTTAATAGTTTTCTATTATAAGTTAAAACTGGTAACCTGAATTACGTAGTCCTATTCATGTTTGCACCTTGTAAAAAACTATACAGAAACAAATGATTCCAAAACTTTTCATGAAATTTTTTGGTAGAATAGTAATTTCCACTGATGCTCATTGAAAGAGAAGGTTAGTGGATTTTTTTTTTTTTCATTTAAAACAAAAGGATTAGTCAGACAGTTCTGTTCACAAAGTTAGAACACAATAATTAAAAAATAATTTGGAAAATTTAATATACAATATGTTACAGGACAGTATCCAATTATCTCTTCCTTCCTGTCTATTGTTGTAAATGGGTAACTGGGTCTGAATTACAACCAAAGATCTGAACACTTTCATCCTGGGAAAAGTTGACATGCATGCTTGAAAGCTAAGATGCAACAGGACTTTTACAAACTATAATAAACTAAGATATTTTGTGATAATTTCCTCAACGTTTGGTAACAATGCCTAGTGGCATCATAGCTCTAGGATCACAGACATTTGGTCCAAGAATCACACTCCATCTATTCCAAAATAACCCTGTGAAATATGTAAGATTTATACAATAAGTTCCTCCTATAAGTGAGGAATTTAAACACACACTGGTTTAATCCACCAATTTACTGGTTTTGCATTTATTGGTAATGCGTAATATGCTAACACTGTGCATTGGATCCTACAGGAACAAAGAGTGCTTGTATTGGAGAAACACTGGAAGGTTGTGACCTTTCAAAGACAGTTTCACATGGTATAGTCTGAGACTTAAATCAGTTTCTCACCAGCAACACCAAACCATCATGATTTAAAAAAAACCCAAAAACTTCTCTGTTACAAAGACGAGAAATAACAACAGTAGAATTAGAGCAATTGTTTTTCTTTCTAAAACTTATAGCTTAATCTGTTAAAGTAGTTACTTCGTCAGCCAGATTTTGAAAACAGCTACTTATCTATGAATTAGTTGACTGTTGCCTGAGGCTATGTATCATTACTCAAATATGCATATTGCTAAATGACCTTTGTGGTTAAATTTAGATGATCACTTAAGGAAAAACTGTCAGTTTCATTTCATTTCCCCAAAGTCTCTGTCAGTGCATTTATGGATCTCAGTCACCCTGGAGCAGTGGTTTAAAATATGCCAAAATGCATTCAAGATATGTGATTAGCAAAACTAACTCAACCAGTTTCCTCTTGGTTCTTGTGGCCTCTTTTTGTTTGAGAGATGCTCCTTGATTTGTTTTATTTAAAAACACGCACTATAAATGCATAAATGTTTTATGATAGGTATCATTTAATCTGCATTTTTCCTCAGAGGCTTCAGTCAAATTTGGGAATAAATTTTTTTCTGAAATGGCCCCTCTCGAGACAGATGATAGTGGGTTTTTTTAAAGTTAAATGTTTTATTGTAATGAACAGGTTTTACTTCTACATAAGTGAAAGAACAGGCCTTCCAGATTTATAAAAGAGGATGTCACAGTAAATGTTTTCTTAAGTAATTGAAGTGCATTTATCATGTAGAAATGCACTGATATTTGCCACATTAGTGATTACAAGGCAATTATAAAATCACACAATCTAATTAAAATTGATGAGAAATGTTATAGATATACATGATTTGTTAAAAGTATCACTGTAGCTGATAATTTTACAAAGTAAGCAGTGAGAAGATTAATAGTAAATTATACTTGTAGCAAAACCAGGAATATTTACATTCTTCAAAACATTTCTTGCTTACTTTTTTTGAGTGAGAAATCACAGGAAAAAACTCTTACAATTAAATGTTTGGGTTTTTTCCATTAAAGCTGTTGTAACAAGTCCACTTAAGATCAAGACCTTCCCTGAAAACAGTTCTGTATATTTCCTGTTTCCTTTATCAGTTTTCTAACAACAACAGCTATAGTGATATAGTTTAATTTTTCTTTCTGGTTTAGACTGAAATTTTAAATCATGCAACTATTTTAGATAGGTTAGCGTAAGAAATTACTTAGGCTCTTCTATGATCTTAAATAAACTAAAATTATTTAGTACTTCAGATGTGTTTTATTTGAAGTGTGTTGAAGCTCATGGGATATTTCTATTGACCCACAATGCCTTAGGACACATACATTTCTTATTGTAATTGTTAGAGATTGCTGAATTCCGTAGCCTAGCAGGGGCTATTGCAGCTCTGTGTGAGCTTGAGGTGAGTCTGACCATGTGAGTCTGTGAATTTGTAGAGTGAGTGAATTAAAAAAGAATTACTGCTGATTTTTTTTTAAAAAAAGAACAGTAGTCACAGCCATATCTAAAAATATTCTGAGCTATGTTTCTATAAATGCACAAGTGCTCAGCCAGAGGGCAGAAATATCAGCAGTACTATCTAACTAATATGCAGTGTGGAATACTTAAATTTGGTGTAATATTAATTATATCACAAATGTTATACAAATCTAAATAATTAGCAAACTGAAGGAAGTTGTTTGCCCCTAAAATTTCAAAACCAGAAACAGCTGCTAAACTACACAGATTATTCTTCATGAGATGTCTGCTCAGATCTAATATGTAGCTAATTCAATTTTGATACCAAATGTAATAAGCAAACTAGAGAAACTAGCATAGCAATTTCAGAAAAAGGGGAAATATTTTACTTTCAGACTTCTTTGTTCATCCAAGAATCGTAAAAGTGACACCTTGTGGTAATAAAGAACATTTTTCCAGTATTCATTAGCCACTGAAAGGGTGTTTTAAACTGCCTTTCCTATAACACAAATAGAATAATGTTATAATTGAATTGCAGAGTTGGCCAGTAATCTTTCACTCTGAAAGATATCCATTGAGCATCAGGTTAATGTTATTTCAGATTCAAACTGTCTTAAATGTTTTCCTAACCTCACTCTGGTGCTTTTGTTATAATTTCACATCTTTAGAGTACTAACTGGGTTTAAACAATGCTCCTTGGGTTCAGCTGAACGTTGCACTTTCTCCTGATGTGGATACACAAAGCAAAGAAAACCTGAGAATCGGATTAATTGCCTCTTCTTTATATAGATACCATGTGCACAAAGATATCCCTCAAGGGCAATACAGAGAGCAGATCGTTTAACTGTGTCTGCAGCACACTCAGGGGCTATACAGTGATGGCTCTGTTTGCCACTTTCCTTTTTGTCTATGCGCAGTCATTGCAGAGCTAAAGGCTAAAAGGATAGTTCAGTGGTCTTAAACAATGTTGATAAGTGGGGTAGCCAAACTGTTTCCCGTTCAAAGCTGCTCTACTAGCAAGTAATCACGGTTTGATCATTACAGCCACACAGTGCTGAGCCTGAGTTCAGTGAGGTCTCTAATCCTGCTAAGAGCCAGCTCCTCTTCCTACAAGATGTGGTCACAACTTATTTAGAAACCTAATTTATTAAGAAATCTAGTTCTTCAGCCTTCTCATTCTAGCTTTCAGCCCATCTTTATCAACCCTCACTACAGATGAATGTACATATAAACCAGTCTCCCCTCACTTGGCTGCAGCTCACATACCTAGGAGGCATGAATGAAAAGCTACCTTCTCATCATCAGGCTCAGAGACTACAGAAATTGAGGGCTAATGTGAGGGAAAAGTTGGTAAAAAAATTTTAAGAAATGGGTGATGGATTTCCCTGAGTAGTTGGCCAGACACCATCCAAAAAGATATTAATATTTTTGAAAGCAGTAGTAAAATGAATTCCCTCTTTGTTAAATGGTTCTTCCAGGAAACGACATTGAAGAATTTGAAATATTGCATGAAGTGAAGGGATTTACTAAAGGAATAACTAAAATGTGACAGGATGGTAATAATTCTTTTAAAGCCTTTTAAAGCCTTTGCTCTACCAGGAGAGAAAATTAAATATGAAGGTGATATTGAGTTAAGAACACTGCAACAACCTACTGAAGAAACAAAACAGAATGGGATAAAGATCTTTGCAGGTTTATATAATTTTAAGAAAGGATCAGTAAGAATTTTTACTTTAACTTGAGGATGTTTTGCGGTATTCTAATGCCACATTTGGTTGTAATAAATGATTCTGTAGCTCTATATGAAATTGTTGAAGCTATATATTTGAATATTTGAGAAATTTTAGGATTTTTATGTTGCTGCATTGCATAGATAGTAGAATTAGTAATGCGGTAACAGGTGTAGATACTGATGACTGTTCCAGCAAAATTCAATATTAAGTATCTCTTAATCCAATGAGCAAATAACATCATAGTATGGTATGAATATAATTATGAGTTAATACAAATTAATTACACTGGAATATTAAATGAAGAAAGATATTTAAATCTTGACATGCAAGTTATGGCGGAATGAAGTGAAAACTTGCAAAGTAGTTAACTGAACTTATGGTCATACTGTAAAGTCCGATCAATTTACTCTTCCTTTAGTGAAGGATTAGGCAGGTACAAGGTACAGGTGGTTGCTGTGGAAAGGCTGACATGCTGGATTTTACTGCATAATTTATACTTATTCATATCCCACTTCCATGAAGTTCTCAATTTCAAATGGCAATCTTTCATTTATCAAGGGAACTAATTAAAATCAACTTGTTAAAGGATGAGTTGATACAGAGCAGGTACAGAACCGTACAAGACTAAACAAGTAAATAAAACTACAAGGAGTCAGGATTTCAAGCAAAGAGGATATGGAAAGGACTTACATAATTGAGGTTTAGCCTAAGTTACCATCTGTGAAGTGCCAAACAAGCTGGTAACTTACATGAAACAGAAAAATCATCTGATCAGAGAAAGACAGCTGACTCTCAGAAGTCATATGCAAGGGTAACATGAGAATTGCCAAGGTTCAAGGAGAATTACACCTTGCCAAGATAGTAAAATAAAGTATAAAAGAATTTTCTATTTTATTTTAAAATACAGATAAGCCATTTACACTCAGAGTCCTATTCCTGCTACCTGGAGCATACCAAAACTAACAGGTGTTGTGTAGGACAAAAATGATCAAATAACTCTTCAGGTTCCTAACAGCTGGGAGTAGTGGAGAATCAATCTCATTGTGCAGCTGTAAGATCCAGGAGAGAGAGTAGGTTTCAAAGCTGTTACCATTTTCTCTTTCTCCAGTGAACAGTTTCAAATCTACTTCACAAAGAAACCCACATATTTACAGGAGAGCCAACACATCCAAGAAAGGAATTAGTCTGCATCTACTACTGACCTGTGCCTAGATGAACTCCCAGACCATTTGAGAAAGACTTCTCTTATCCAATACAACAAAAAAATTGAGTAGATTTCAGAAGAATCCTTACTAGCTGCTGCCATGGAAGAGGAGCAAAGCAGCGTCAAATCTTGACCTCTTTGAAGGTCAATAAGTAAACAGGGGCACTGCCATGAGGCAGGTCTTGAGGCACATTGTGTACTGATATTTAGCATTTGGCTGATTCAGTGACCCTCTCACATCAAGCCTGGCTAACTGTGCAGCCAGCAGGGAGGAAACAGAGTAGACTGATTGTGCTGTGAATAGCAGCAAAGACTAACACATAGACACACACACATATCCACACACATATACACACATTTACACACAAGTCAAAAAATGTAAATTCCTGAGAATGCAGACAGTCTTTGAACTGTCCTGTCACCATCACAAGAGCAGCCACCAGCCTCTATTCTGAATAAAGATCTTGCTTAACATTTCAACTGAAGACTTCAGAGTAGAGTAGAAAAATGAGCAGCAGTCTAATGACAAGTATACTAATAAAACAACACGGTAGAGAAGAACTGGAGAAGACAAAAATAATTGAGGAAATCAATATAAAATTTCAAAGTACAAGGTGGTACACTAACAGATCAGGGAGAACTGGCTTTGCCATCCAACCCTTGCAGCTAAACACAGCAGCTGGAATCATGTCTGTGCAGTAATGAGTCAGACAGTGACAACTGCTGAGATGCAGCTGCAGAAAAGAAAACTTAGATATTTCAATCAAGTGAAGCAGTTAGCAATTCCAGGAAAAATCTAATTAAGCCAGTCTTAAATAGTCTAGGCCTGATGACATTTACTGCAGGATGGTTAGAGAAAGGATGAAGTATCTTTAATGCAGTTAGAGGATATCCATTAAAATCTTCGCAGCTTGGGAAATGCATCAAAGAAGCTATGAAGCTATGAGAAACTAAGTCCTCTTTAAAAAGGGGATACTGTTGGGTTAGAAAAACTGGGTGATACTTGGTTTCTAGATGTTGAAAAACAAAATAGCCAAAACCTATAAATGCCTAGAATTCTATATGTAACAAATCTGTGTTATTTTTCAGGGATGAAGTATGATAATTAGCTACTTTTTGTGTTAGGCTAGCAGCTTTGCCAGACAACTGACACAACTATCTTTTGGTTATTTTCTAGTGCAGGTAACAATTCTGACTTTGACAGTCTCATAACTGTTTCTCAGACAAAGTATATTTTCTCTCTTTGAATAGAACTAGATAATCCATCTTAATGAAATGGATAGCCATAATTTAGACATCAGAAATATCCTTTTTTCTATTTTTCCCTATGGGCAGATATCTATTTTAGTTTATTAACTCTGAATCATGTTTCCCAGATGATTTCCAGAATCTGTGTACTGTTTGTTCACAGAGCATAGCAGAAGCTTCTTTAGAACCTAAGAGGGATGCTGTTGTATGTTGTTCTGTTATAAGATTAGACTTAGAAATAGTTTTCAAATATAATGTTTGTTCTTGCTCCTAGGAAAAATTCTCCATCTATGTATTTGAAGCTCAAGATAGTAGTACATCACTCTAGGGTTCTGTGCTTCTCTGTAATCTATAGCATATCAACTTCTGCGTGATTTCCAGTGACTTTAAATGACCATGGTTAATGAATTGAAAGAAAAGCCCTTTGAAAAAATTCAAATATTTAAATTCTTTTGTTGTAGGATGCTTTTTCTTCTCTGTGCTATTCCTCTTGTAGATTTTGGCTGCTATATAAAACAGTCTGTACTCTGCTGTAAGAATTCTTCTCTAGGGTGCTGTTTGGAACATTTATAGAAAATTCTTTTTCAAATCTGATTACTAGACAAGAGTATCATAAAGAGCTTTCACAAATCAAAGAAATACATCTTGGCAAATATGTATGTATAGGTAGTTTAATTGTAATACCTGTTGCAGAGGGGCAGAATCAACTCCCTTGACATACTGGCCCAAAATGCAGCCCAAGATATGACTGGCTTTCTGGGCTGCTGGCTGCAGGAGACCAGAGAATTGATAGACTGACTCAAAACAGCTGGGTAGACTGTGTGTATGTGTGTGTGCGTGCGTGTGCGTGTGTGTGTGTGTGTGTATTTGGGAAGGGGCAGGGCAAGTTCTCCATAGGCGGGAGAGTGCAGTGCTCCACACCCTGCCCCTGGAGCCTCTGGTCTGGTCCTAGAGTGTTTGCCAAACCACGTGGCACACTGGCAGCCCAAAATTGCTCCCCATGGCCACGTGGACCCCTGGGGTACATTAAAGTGCAGGCATGTACCTGGGGGAGGGCTCTGGAAGACCAGAGAAGATAAAAAGCAGTGGCAGTGTTGTCATGCTGATGAGCCCCACTGCCTTGCATTTACATGAGGCTGAGGCCATGCTGAATCTAAGGCATTGACTATCATATATATATATCTTTCTTTCTCCTTCTCTCTTTCTTCTGCTAATTTACTGAAATATGGTTTAAGCCAGACTAAAAAGTTCCAGTCAATGCTTTAGTAAGGTCCTTCTTGTGCCTGGATAACTTAAGTTGGCTAATTCTAAGTTTCCTAAAATAAAGTTTATGAAGTGACTTACTTTGAACTGAACGTTGTTTCTAAATTTGCCAAGTACCTTATTTTACCATAGTGTTCTAAAGTTTGCGAGTAAAAATTGTTATTCAATCTCCTGACAATTTTGATGCTTCTCTTGTGCACCACCAGAGTGAACACAATTACCTTTCCCCTTAAACTCACCCAGCAAGCTTGCAACTTAACAATAGTGCACATTACTTTTCCTTGTTTCCACCACCTGTGCATTTAAATGCTTCTTTCCTGTTAGTTTGACCAGCAGTTCCCTAGCCTTCCATGCTGGTCTCTTGCCTTCCTTGCCCTGCTTCTTGCTCCTGGGATTGCCAGGTGTTGCTCTTTATGGAAAACTTTCTTAAAGATTTGCCAGCTCCACTGGGCTACTTTGTCCCTGCAGGCAGTCTCCCAGGGAATCCTATCGCCTTGAAGAGCTGGACGTTTGCTTTCCTAAAGTTCATGATTCCAACTTTACTCCTTACATGACCCATATCCCACAGGACTGCAAACTCCACCCTGCACCCCAGGCTGCCTCCAATCTTGACGTCCCTGATTAGCTCACTTGTGTTGGTGACCAGCAGACCCAGTATCTCCTCTCCTCTGGTTGGGCTATTACCTTGCTCAAGAAGTTTTCCTCCATGCACTGCAGAACTGTCCTGGACTGTGAGCAGCTCGCTGTGCTACTTCCCGAGCAGAAGTCGGGATGGTGCCCTAGCAGGACAAGAGCCTGTGAGCAAGAAGGCTTCATCAACAGGCTCCTCCCTTGCATCAGGTGGTCTGTACTAGACATCAGCTATTAGGTTCTCTTTGTTGCCTTGTAAGATCTCTGATTCTTACCCATGGGCTTTTGACCTGTTCTTCAAAGACAGCTCTTCACACTCAATTCAGCCCCTGATGTAGAAAGGCAATCCTTCCACCTCTCCTTCTTCTCTCCTGTAGCCAAACAGTCTGTAGCCATTGATAGTCACTCTCCAAAAATGGGATTCGTCTCACCGTGTTTCAGTAATGGCAACAAAGTCATATCTTTCTAGCAGCACAGTGGCTTCTGGCTTCTCCTGTTTGTTATCCATAATGTGTACATTAGTCACTAGCAATATCCAGCCAAAGAGAGAAGGAATTTGTCTGGTGCTTGGTAGTGCCTTATCTGTATCTTAATCTTTTAATTTCTTCTAATTTCCTAATTATTGTAGTTGAGCATAACCTATTTGGCATTAATCTATCTCAAGGGTGAGACTTTCTGCCTTCAGTAATGCTGAACTATTTGAACCTAAGTCAACTGGCTGTCAACAGCTGTTGACAAACACAAATGTGACCAAAAATTGACTGATTGCTTCAGTTCCTCTTTTCCCAGTATATTAACTTAACTAAAGTAACTACAATAGCTTGGAAAAAAGCTAGAATACAGTGTGCTGCATCTTGTTCAAATACCATTTGCATTAAAAAGTTAGAAGTTGCAAAGTAAAGCCTTGCCAAAATCAAGTTCCAGCATTAACCACAATCCAAAAGTGAAAGTGTGAACTATGATATTGTTTTAAAATAATGATAGCTATTTTTCCAGTATACTTGTTCATAGTTCAGTTATCTCTTACCAAACAGCTATTCTCTAATTCAGCTTAATCATTCTGCAGCCCATGATTCTATGCTTTATTTGCCAGGTATTATTGAATATCTGCCTCTAATATAGCTATTGTTAAATTTATTTTGTATGAATCACTTCACTACAGAATGTGCATTTCTTGAATGATCACATACAATGATAAAGAAGGAAGGTATTTTATGACTGTGGATCAAAGACATAAAAGCATTAGTGTCAAGTCTACACGGTAAAGGAGTATTTAACTGAAGATGTCTAAGATGTAGGGCTTTTTTCAAAGTATATGCATTCTGTAAATCCAAATTACAAAGATCTTTGTTTTCAGGTGGATTTCTGGCTTCTGAGAAATTCTGCGACTGAGCTATGGGTGTTAGTCAGGCAACACAGAATGAACAAAACTGAGAACAGTCTAGTCTAAACAGAATGCCTAATATGTGAGATCTACTTTCAGATGCAAACAGATTACAAAACTGCCAATGAAACATTTTTAACCAATGATTAAGTATTCTTTTCCAGAAAACTTTCACCTCATAGGGCATCCTCCATACCTAATACTGCAAGAAAAAATTTACCTTATTGCCAGAAAAACTCCAGTCTAGACTTCAGTCTAATCCTTCTTGCAAATAACTTTGACAGCTTGTCTCGCTCCATTGGTGTTCATCATTGTGCTCCTCAAGTGTTACTTTATTGGCTAAGAAGAACCACTAAGTAACAGTAGTAGAAATATCTTCATCACAGCAAAGTACATTCAGGTAATCTGGATGGCTGCAACCTGTTCCTGGGCTCCCCGCAGCTTTAAGCATTGATTCCAG
>VXBQ01006687.1:12198-35272 GCA_013400175.1 Phainopepla nitens
TTTTTTTTTTTTTTTTTTTTTTTCCGGATGTAACGTTGCTGTGGGAACCGAGCGGGAGCAGCGAGGGTGGGAAGGGAATAAAATCCTATTTTTACTGCCGCTCCTCCTCCGATTCTTTGGGAATTTTTTCCTTGGATCCTTTTCCTCTTGAATCCCCCCTGGAACTGTGAGAGTTGAGTAGGAACAGAGTTTGGGAATCCTTGGAGCAGAGCTTGGACATCTCAGAAGCAAAAATGAAGAGAAAAACCCACTTGAAATCCATGGACGAGCCGGGGTTTTCCCACCTCTGCCATTCCCAAATCCCAGTTTTTTTTTGGGAATGGCAGCCAGGCCTCCTCTGTGGGGTGGCAGCGGTGCCTTGCTCCATGGTATTTTGGTTTTGGGGTTTTTTTGGGTTTTTTTTTTTTTGGTTTTTTTTTTGTTTGGTTTGGTTTTTTTGGGAATGCTGCCATTTCCAGCCCCTTTTCCTAGCTTTGGGAATTCCCTCTTTGTAAATAGCGACCAAACATTGGTTTTTTCGGGAATGGTGGATTTTTCGGGATGGGTTCGGAGCCGGTGACTTTGCGATCCCTGTGTGTTGTGTCTTCCCAGTTTTTCCTTTAATTTGGGAGGGAATTTTAGGTTTTTTTGGGAATTTTTTTGTTTATTTTTTGGGGGGATTTTTTTGTGGGGGTTTTTAGGGGAATTTTTTTGGGAATTTTTTGGAATTTTCGTGGCTCCAGCGCAGCCAAATCCCTGGAAATGGCAGGCATGAAAAAAAAAAATGGGAATCAATATAAAAAATATCCCAAATTCCCAAATTGCCCAATGTTGGAATAAACCAACCCCTCCCCCCTTTCCCCATCAGCTCCCTCTGGAATTTCTGCCCCTAATCCAGGAAAATCCCTATTTTTCCGCCCAGAAAGCCAGGAATTACAGGAGAAATGCCTGAAATTCCATGGAAATTCCTGAAAATTGTATTTTCTTACCTTGTGGGAGGCAAAAAGAAACCCGGAAAATCCTTGGGGAATGTACAGATCCCATGGGAAAAATCCCTTTGGAAGTGACTTGGATTTCCTGGGAAAGCTTCCGTGTGTAGAAATCCAGCGGCTCCAGGTTTTTTTTGGGAATTTGGCGGCCCCGCAGAGCCACCTTTGGAGTTTTTGTCTGTTTGGCTTTGAGGAATTTCAATAAAAGCTTTTGATACAAATCCCGCCTCTGGAATTCTTTCAGGGAAAACAAGGAATGGCAGCTCTGGAAAAGAGGGAATTCCCAGATATTTTTAGTACCCTAAAAACAAGGACTTGTAACTCCGGAGAAGCAGGAATTCCTGGAATTTTAGCACATTTGGCTCCCAAAAAAACCAGGAATTGCAGCCCTGGAAAACTGGGAATTACTGGATTTTTTTAGTACCCTAAAAAGAAGGAATTGCAGCCCTGGAAAACTGGGAATTCCCAGAACTTTTTAGCACCTTTGGCTCCCTAAAATCCTTTGCATGAAGCCCAGGGAGCGGTCAGGGTTGAGTGAAGCTCCTGGAATGTTTTCCCTTGGGAATGGGGAGTTCTGGGGGATTATCCTGGGAAAACTTTCCCTGGAAAATCCCCTCCCGGAGCTCCTGGATCCCAGGGAAGAGGGGATCCATGTTTTCCTCCCTCCAGAATGAGCTGGATCCCGAACAGGAATGCTGGGATGAGCTGGGAACGCCGGAATGAGGATCCCAGCTGGATTCCCAGATCCATCTTGGGCTGCTCCAGAGGAGCTCATCCCAGAATTTTCCTTGGGATCCCCCAAGCCCTTCCCACGGAGCCCCTGGGTGGAGAAGAAAAAGCGGGAACGCCATTCTGGTATCCTGAAAAGTTTTTTATTCCATCACTATCCTGTGGGAGCATAAATAAATCAGGAATGACAGCACATGGAACGCAGCGGGGAACGCCGGGAACGCGGGGCACGGGCGGGAACGCCGGGAATTGGGATCTCCGGGAAAAAACAGCGGGATTTTCCCTGTGCTCCCGGCAAATTCCATCAATCCTGGGATTGTCCAATGTGCGGAGCCCGGCAAGGTCTGGGTGCATCCCTTGGGATCCATTCCTTGGGATCCATACATTAGGATCCATTCCTTGGAATCCATTCCTTAGGATCCATCTCTGGGGCAGCACCCCCAGGAATATCCCAAGTTCCCACCATGGGAAGAATCCCAGATTCCCACCACGGGAAGGATCCCAGATTTTCACCACAGGAAATATCCCAAGTTCTCACCATATAAGAATCCCAGATTCCCACCACGGGAAGGATCCCAAATTCCTGCCACAGGAAGGATCCCAGATTTCCACCTTGGGAATGATCCCAGTTTTCCGCCACGGGAAGGATCCCAAATTCCTGTCATGGGAAGGAACCTGTCCTTCTCCCATGGGAATGACCCCAGTTTCCCAGCACGGGAAGGATCCCAGATTCCCACATGGAAACCCCCTTTGACGATCAAGCCCTTCCCACTTCCCGCCCCTTTTTCCAGTTCCGCTCCCGCTGTCCCATATTTGCATAGGAAAAAAAATTAATAGCAAGGAAGCTTGGCTCTTTCCCGGGGAATCCGCCCCAGGCTGGCTCATCCCAACGGACAGGACATGACTCCGACCTACTGGGAGCCTCCAGGCTTTCCCAGGAATCGGCTTAGAGCAGGATTAGTGCCGGACAAGACGCACGGGACGTGATTCCGGGCCCTTGGCAGCCGCGGATCCCGGAATCGTGTTCTGGGTGAGTAGATCCGAGGAACTCAGGAGTAGAAACGAAGGAATTTTGTTAGAAAACGTCCCTGGAGTCAATTGTTCTTGGGGCTGTTGCGGAAGTTCTTTAATTCCAGCTGCAGCTGCCGGATCCGAATGTCCTTCTGCGAGAGCTCGTCCTTGAGGCGTCGGATCTCGTCCTGCTGCCGGAAGAACATCCGGAGCAGCTGGAAAACAAGGATGGGGATGAAGGGATGGAACTGGGGTGGGATTGCACCAGCTCATCCCAGGATTCTGCCAGATCCCTGCTGGGAACAGACCATGACTTGGCTGATTTGAGGACAAAGGATGGATTTGAGTGGAAGGATGGGAGATTTTGATGGGATTTTGGGAAGGAATTCCCAGCCGGGAGGGTGAGGAGGGGCTGGGATGGAATTCCCAGAGAAGCAGTGGCTGTCCCTGGATCCCTGGAGTGTCCAAGGCCAGGTTGGAGCAGCCTGGGATGGTGGGAGGCATCCCTGGAAAAGGTGTCCAGCGTGGGAAAGGCTCACGGGATGGACCCCAGGATCCCATCCCTGAGAAAGGGTCACGGGATGGATGCCGGGATCCTACCCTGGGAAGAATCCCAGATTCCCCACTATGGGAAGAGTTCCAGGCTCCTAACATGGGATGGATCCCAGTTTCCCAAAATGGGAAAGGGTCATGGGATGGATCCTGGGATCCCACCCTGGGAAGAGTCCCAGGTTCTCACCATGGGAAAGGGTTGTAGGGTGGATTCCAGGGTCCCATCCCAATCCCGCCTCCATTGGGATGGAGACCAGCAGCGCGGTGCCTTTCCAGCTTCATCCTCCTCCCATTCCCATTCCCATTATTCCCTCTCCTGGGCTGTCCCACCTCGTTCTCCGTGCGGGGCGGGACGTTCTCCAGGAGGTCGATCCCGTTCACCACCACGCTCTTCTTCTCCCTCACCGGCGCCTTGAAGACGATCTTGGAATTCCTCTTGTATCCCTCCTTCAGTGACATCAGGATGGGATCTGCGGGAGAGCCAGTGGATCAGCGGGATCTGCTGGCCATTCACCACATGCCAGATTTTTTTGGGATTCCCCCCACGGGTGGCTTTACCTCTGTTGACTCCGCTGAGCCACTCGTCCGGGGTCAGCGCCGGCTCCGTCCCCGGAGTCATGGGATAAATGTCCTCCTGGTACGTCTCCGACTGGGAAAATGGGAAGAGAAGAGCGATGGGATCTGGAAATCTGGTAAAACTCAATTCCTGCCCCCACAGAGGGAATAAACACTCGGAGAGTTGGGAAACTCCGGGCACAGGGAGGAAATTTGGAAAGCGCTGGATGGAGCAGAGAACCTGGGATCGTGTCCTCCACCCAGCCCTGGCCAGCAGCTGGATTTGCTTCCCAGAAAGCCCTGATCCAAGAGATACATTCCCAAAAACTCCCAGACCTCAGGTGAGATCAACCCCTGGGAGAAACATTCCCTAAAAACAGTCCCGTTAAATCGTGGTGGAAATTCCATGGGATGTGTAAGGATGGAAAGGTCCAGGGATGGTGGGACCCGGCCGGACATTCTGGATCCTGCTCATTCCCACATTCCAGGACTCACCCGCCTAGGGACGATCATGGAGATGGGCTCGATGAGTCCCTTGAGGGTGATGAGTTTGTAGAAACGGAAAACTTCGCAGGCAGAGACGTCCAGGCCGTGCTTCGGCATCACCCCTGCGGAGAGCACCGGGATCGGCCATCTGGGAAATTCCCGGCATGGAAAATCCCAAACCGGAGACCACCGAGATCAGGAAATTCCCGGCATGGAAAATCCCAAACCAGAGAGCACTGGGATCGGCCCTCTGGGAAATTCCTGGCATTATAAATCCCAAACTGGAGAGGCACCGGGATCAGGAAATTCTCAAGCCGGGATCGGCCATCTGGGAAATTCCAGCATGGAAAATCCCAAACCAGAGAGCACCAGGATCAGGAAAATCCCAAACCAGGATCAGGAAAATCCCAAACCAGAGATCACTGGGATCAGCCATCCAGGAAATTCCCGGTATGGAAAATCCCAGACCAGAGAGCACCAGGATTGGCCAACCACAAAATACCATAATGGAAAATCCCAATCCCTAACCCAACCCAATCCCAATCCCAACCAAACCCAATCTCAATCCCAATCCCAGTCCCAAATCCAATCCAAACCCAATCCAAACCAAATCTCAAACCCAATCCAAACTCAGTCCAAACCCTTTTCCTTGTGCCACTCAATCCAGCCCATTCCCCATCCACCTTTTCTGTGCTCCGGGAAAGCAGCATTCCCTCCATCCTTACCCAGTCCCTTCTGCGGAGCTGGGGAGCGGAATTCCATGAGATAACTCAGGTAGGGCTTTTCCAAGCCGATCTCGTAGTACCGGATGTTGCCATCGCCCTGGAGCAGTGGGGAACAGGGATGGGAATGGATTTGGAAATGAGAAGGTGGAAAAAAAGCAGGATTAGGAGCATTTAGAAGGCAGGGATGGATGGGATATTGGGAAGGAATTCCCAGAGAAGCTGTGGCTGCTTCTGGATCCCTGGAATGTCCCAGGCTGGGTTGGAGCAGCCTGGGATAGCAGGAGGTGTCCCTGGAAAAGGTGTCCAGCATGGGAAAGGCTCACAGGATGGATCCTGGGATCCCACCCTGGGAAAGGATCAGGGGATGGATCTCCCATTCCCACTATAGGAAAGGGTCATGGGATGGATCCCGGGATCCCACCCTGGCCAGGGCTTGGAGCAGCCTGGGATAATGGAATGGAACTGCAAGAGTTTTAGTCCATGGAACTGCAAGAGTTTTAAGCTCCCTTTCCACACAAACCATTCCAGGACACAAATTCCAGCCCCGATCCCTGGGGGATTTTCTGGGAAGGCCGCATCCAGATGCTCCGTGCGTCCCTACCTTCCCAGCCAGGTACAGCATGTGGGTGTCGGCATCGTAGAAGGGGAAGAGGAGCCCCGAGAGCCCATCGATCTCCTCCTCGATCAGGGGCATGGATAAATCCTCCTGGAAAACAGGGAAACCCTGGAGTTAGCTGTGTCCCCGTGGCGGGGCTGAGTGGGAACCTGGTGGGGATGGAGAAGGAATTCTGGCAGGGATGGAGCAGAGATCCTGGTGGGGTTGGAGAAGGAATTCCAGCAGGAATGGAGCAGGAATTCTGGCAGGGACAGAGCAGGAATTCCAGCAGGGATATGGAACAGGGATCCTGGCAGGTACAGAGGGGGATCCTGGCAGAGACGGAGCAGGAATTCCAGCAAAGATGGAGTGGGATCCTGGCAGGGATGGAGCAGGGATCTGGGCAAGGGTAGAGCAGGAATTCCAGCAGGAACAAAGCAGGATCCTGGCAGGGATGGAGCAGGGATTCCAGCAGGGATGGAGCAGGAATCCTGGCAGGCACAGAGCAGGAATTCCAGGAGGAATGGAGCGGGATCCTGGCAGGGATCGAGCAGGAATTCTGACAGGGCTGGAGCAGGTATTCCAGTGGGAATGGGGCGGGATCCTGGCAGGGATGGAGCAGGGATCTGGGCAGGGATGGAGCAGGAATTCCAGCAGGAACAGAGTGGGATCCTGGCAGGGACAGAGCAGGAATTCCAGAAGGAACAGAGCAGGAATTCCAGTGGGAATGGAGCGTGATCCCAGCACCCACCTGGTCCCAGAGGGCGATCTGCCGGGTGTTCCAGCGGGACACTCCGGTGGTCAGGAGCCGTTTGGTACTTCCCAGGAAAACCACGCGGTTGACGCGGTGGTTCTTGCAGCTGGCCTCCTGCAAGATGGGAATGAGCCCTGGAATTCCCCTTGGATCCAGCTCTCATCCCAGGAAAACCCTTTCCTCACACCCCTCGCCTCATCCCGGGGAAATTCCAGCTCTGTGCTTCGGCACCTGCCCCTGGGCAAGCCAGAATTTCCATTTTCCCGATTATCAGGGAGAACTCACCGTCCTCCTCCAAACTTCCTGCACCTTCCCCTTTATTCCCAACATTTTCCACAAATCCTAAATAAACAACGGAATCCAAACCTCCAGCTCTGGGCCTTCCCCTTTATTCCCAGGGTTTTTCATAAATACGGAACCAAAGCCTCCAACTCCTCCTCGGCAAGCTGAAATTCCCATTTTCCTGATTTTCCCAATTATCGGGGAGAATCCACCATCCTCCTCCAAGCTTCCTGCACCTTGCCCTTTACTGCCAACATTTTCCACAAATCCTTAATAAACAACGGAATCCAAGCCTCCAACTCTGGACCTTCCCATTTATTCCCAACGTTTTCCACAAATCCTAAATAAACAACGGAATCCGAGCCTCCAACTCCTCCTCCTGGGATGAGTCCAACCCACAACTGGAAAACTGAATCCCACCACACGGAAATCATCCCACCTGGGAGCACCTGCAGCACTCGGCGGATATTTTTTTTCCCTGACATTCCGTGGGATTCTTCCCTAAAAAAAATCCCATCCCACCTGCAGGACCCTCCCGGAGCGCGGCTCCACCACGCGCAGCTTCTTGTCCTTGCAGGTGGTGGCCAGGAGGCTGCCGTCGGTGTTGAAGGACACGCAGAGGATCACGTCCGTGTGGCAGTCGATCATCTTCACCGGCTCGCCCACGTCCAGGTTCCAGATCAGCACCTGCGGGAGCAGCCCTTGGAGCGACCTGGCGTGGTGGGAGCTGTTCCTCGTTTCTGGGAGCTGTTCCTGGACTCTGGGGGGTGTTCCTGGTTTTTGGAAGCTGTTCCTGGCCTATGGAAGCTGTTCCTGGTCTATGGAGGTTGTTCCTCATCTGTGGAAGCTGTTCCTGGTTTTTGGGAGATCTCCCTGGTCCATGGATGCTGTTCCTGGTCTATGGAAGCTGTTCCTGGTTTTTGGGAGATCTCCCTGGTTCATGGATGCTGTTCCTGGCCTATGGAAGTTGTTCCTGATCCATGGAATGTCTCCCTGGTCTATGTAAGCTGTTCCTGATTTTTGGAACCTCTCCCTGGCCTATGGAAGCTGTTCCTGGTTTTTGGAAGTTGCTCCTGGTCTATGGAAGCTGTTCCTGATTCACGGAATGTCTCCCTGGCCCACGGAAGCTCTCCCTGATCCATGGAAGCTCTCCCTGATCCATGGAAGCTGTTCCTGACCTATGGAATCTCTCCCTGATCACGGAATCTCTCCCCGATCCTTGGAATCTCTCCCTGATCCACGGAATCTCTCCCTGGCCCACGGAATCTCTCCCTGTCCTACGGAAAGCATGGAACGAGACGATCTTTAACTTCCTTCCAACCCAAACCATTCCAGCATTCTGCGATCCCGCTCTGGCCATCCCACAGGCGACTGCCAAAATCTGGGAGAGACCCTTGGGAACGGCGTTCCTGGGAAGCCTGACCTTGTAGTCGTAGCCAGCGCTGAAGAGGATGTTGTTGGTGGTGGGGTGCCACTCCACGAGCCCGACGCGCCGGCTGTGTCCGTACAGCTCCAGCACTGCCTCCGTCATGTTCCGCTTCAGCCCGCCCTCCGGAATCTCCCAGATCCGCACCTGCAACGGGGTTTGGAACATCCCAACTCCCATCCTCAAGTTCCCATCTTGTCCAGGAATTCCTGGATCGGCCCTGCTGCTGGTGCTACCTCAAGGATAAATAATGGACCCTTGGGATCCCTTGGGAAAAATCCAGGGTAGATCCACACCTGGAACAGGGTCTGGAGTATCCCAACTCCCATCCTCAAGTTCCCATCTTGTCCAGGAATTCCTGGATCGGCCCTGCGGCCGGTGCTCCCTCAAGGATAAATCAGGAACCCTTGGGATCCCTCGGGAAAAATTCAGAACCTGGAATGGGGTCTGGAGCATCCCAACTCCCATCCTTGAGTTCCCGTCTTGTCCAGGAATTCCTGGATCGGCTCTGCTGCTGGTGGTCCCTCAATGATAAATCAGGAATCTTTGGGAAAAATCCAGGATAGATCCACATCTGAAATGGGGTTCAAAACCTGGAGGGGGTTTGGAACATCCCAGCTCTCATCCTTAGTTCCAGTTTTCCCAGGACTTTTCCTTGGATTTAGCTCCTCTTTTCCATCATCTCCATGGAGAAGTTCCAACCTGAACCTTCCCTGGGACCTCCTCGCAGCTTCCCCCTCCTGGCAGGGACTTGCAGAGAGCCTGGAATTCCCTCCGCATCCCATTTTTCTCCAGGCTGAGCATTCCCAACTCCCTCAGCTGCTCCTCACGGGAATTCTCCTCTGGAGCTTCCCCCGCCTCTGGATTTGCATCCAGAAAAAAACAGAACAGGAGGGAATTCCAGCCCAGGAGCCACAATGTGGGACTGGCTTTGACCTCCTGTCCCTCAGCATTCCGCCCCCAAAAAAAAATACCACGGGAATACCGAAATAGGGAATCCATGGGATGGGGAGGATGGATGGATCCGGGAATTGCTTCCCGGAATTCCAGCTCACCGAGGTGTCCTCGGAGCAGGAGGCGATGATGTTCTCAATGAAGGGGTTCCACTTGATGTCCAGCACATTTCCCTGGTGACCACAAACTTTGGGATAGTTCGGCTCGATCCGGCCGGTCTGGAACGGGAAATCAAGGAAAAAAAAATGGGAAAATCATCAAATTTTGGGAGAAATCCGTTTTTTCTAGGAAGAGGAAATTGTTTCCTTGAAACTTTGGGATAGTTTGGTTCAATTCGGCCAGTCTGGAGTAGGAAATCAAGGAAAAACAGTGGGAAATCAAGGGGGAAAAAAGGGAAAACCATCAAATTCTGGGAGAAATTGGTGTTCCCGAGGGATGGGAAATTGTTTCCTTGGTGACCACAAACTTTGGGATAATTCGGCTCGATCCAGCCAGTCTGGAATGGGAAATAAAGGAAAAAAACAATGGGAAATTAAGGAAAAATAACAGGAAAACCATCAAATTTTGGGAGAAATCCATTTTTCTGGGAATGGGAAATTGTTTCCCTGGTGACCACAAACTTTGGGATAGTTCGGCTCCATCCATTCAGTCTGGAGTGGGAAATTAAGGACAAACATCGGGAAAATCATCAAATTTTGGGGAGAAATCCTAAATTTTGGGTTTCCCTGCCAAATTTTGGATTTTCCTCCCAAACTCTGGAATCACCACTTTCCCAACATTCTCCTCCACGGAACAAACCCCAAATTCTGGGCTCGCCAACTCCCACCAATCCTCAATCCGTGACCCTGCGGGATGGGATCTTCCCGTGCGGAATTCCCAAAGTTTTTTATGGAAAATTCCCGGCAGGACTGGGGCCGCAGGAACCCCTCTCATTCCCAAGGCCGTCCTTCCCTGCTCCGTGCTGGCTCTGTGCCGCAATAACTGGGTCAGCTCGGCACAGCCGCTGAATATTTCATGGATTTTCCTTCCCGACTTTTTTCTCCCGGCTCTGTTTATCGGGAACAAAGGAATGTGCTGGGAATTCTGCCCTCAGCAGCTCCAGGAAGTCGGACCCGGGCCAGGAACGGTCCCAGAGCTGTCACTGCTGAGATTTTTTTGGGATTCGTTTCCTCCCTCGAGCTGCAGGGAGGAATTTGGGAAGGGAAGTTCCCGGAGGTGGGACAGAGAGGGAAAAGGAAACGTGGGAATGTCAGCGATTCCTCAGTTCTGCCTCCCAGAGAATTCCTGGGATGCAATTCCTGGTTTTAGCTTTGTTGTATGAAATATTCCAGCCCTCATTGCTTTTCCAAAGGCTCGGCTGATCCTGCTTTTCCCAAGTTCAATATTTTCATTGCCAGGATTTTATTCCCACCCCAGCTGCAGCAGAAATTCCTGCAGAAAATGTGGAATTCCAGGTGGATGGAATTTTTTAACAGCACGAATCCAAATTCCACCGCTTTCCTTTTGAGGAATCAGCCCAGTGGATTCCTTTTCCAGGAAAATTTGATGGATTTTCCCGAAATTTATCCGGATTTTAAGAGGACAACACTGAGTTTGGTTACTTGGGATCCCGAGAAATCCGGAATTTTGATTCAAATTTGTTGAACACAGCGGGAAAAGAATAAGGAATGTGCCCTTCCTGGAAAAGGAAAAATAAAGGCAATAAAAGGAAAAAATCCTTAAAAAAGGTAAAAATCCCTAAAAAAATACAGGATTACGGCCGCATTTCCCCATTTTTTCAACAAGACCTTGCCGGCAGCTGGGAGTTAATCCAAGGTGAATCCTAATCCCTGGATCCCTGATCCCCAGCTGAGGGAAGCTCCGTGACCCAGATTCCGGCTCCGGCAGCTCCGAGGTTTTCCTCGGAAAAGGCTGGAAGGGGGAAATCTCCTGGCAGCTCCCGCCCCTCCCTTGGCTGAAACGCTTGGAAAAGGGAAAATCTTTCCGGTTATGTTGGGAAAAAGGGAAAATTCTTTGGGAAAAATAGTGGATTTTGGGGGTTGGGGGGTGGAGAGGGTATTTTTTCCCTGGAATAGCAGCAGGCAGAGGGATGGGAACACTCTGGATTCCGGAATTAGGGAATGGGATCATGGAATCTCCCCAGGATCATCCAAATCCAAGAGAATCCCAGGAATTCCAGTGGATTCAGAGCCATCCCTCGGATGAGAGGAATGGAATTTCTGATGGAATTTCCCTCCCTGATGGAAATCCGGGAGGAATTTTCTGTGGGATCCTCAATTCCCACCCTTGGAGCTCCGCCCTGGCCACAGCTGAATTCCACTTTTCCTGGAAATCCATCCACCAGGAAATCTTGGAGAAATTATTTCAATATCCATCCCCGTCCTATCCCAAATCCAGCCCTGTCCAATCCCAAATCCAGCCTTTTCCCCTATCCTAAATCCTGCTTTCTCCCCATCCCAAAATCCAGCTTTTCCCAATCCCAAATCCAGCCCTGCCCAATCCCACATCCCACTTCTCCATCTCAAATCCAGCCTTTTCCCTATCCTAAATCCCACTTTTTCCCTATCCCAAATCCAGCTATTTTCCATCCCAAATCCAGCCCTGTCCAATCCCAAATCCAGCCTTTCCCCATCCCAAATCCAGCTTTCCCTATCCTAAATCCAGCTTTCTCTATCCCAAATCCTACTTTTTCCCATCCCAAATCCAGCTTTCCCTATCCCAAATCCAGTTTTTCTCATCCCAAATCCAGCTTTTCCCATCTCCAATCCAGCCTTTCCCCATCCCAGCCATTCCCACAATCCCAACAGTGACAGGAGCAGGAGTCTGGATTTCAGCTTCCTGCAGATAAACTCCGGCTCCCTGTTCCCCTTCCCGCTTCCTTCCGGAGAGAACCTCAGCAGCCTCTGGAAAACGGCTCCTCATTCCCAGCGGGAACAGAATCCCCTCTGTTCCCACAGAAGTGATTCCCTGCAAAGGGATCCCTGCTGATCCCAAAAAGAATCCTCAAGGCCAGGTTGGCCAGGGCTCGGAGCGTCCTGGGATAGTGGGAATTGTCCCTGCCCTATCCCAAATCCCAAATCCAGCCTTGTCCTAATCCCAAATCCAGACGTGTCCTATCCCAAATCCTTTTCTCCATCCCAAATCCAGCCCTCTCCTATCCCAAATCCAGCCCTGTCCCATCCCAAATCCAGCCTTTTTTTCCATCCCAAGTCCAGCCTTTTTTCCCCCATCGCAAATCCAGCTTTTCCCTAATCCCAAATCCAGCTGTGTCCTATCCCAAATCCAGCCCTGTCCCATCCTATATCCTACTTCTTCCCATCCCAAATCCAGTTTTTTCCCATGCCAAATCCAGCCCTGTCCCATCCTAAATCCAGCCTTTTCCCCATCCCAAATCTTTTTTCCCGCCCACTCCTTTGGGATATTTTTATCACAAAGCTCCTTCCCAGTCCCGAGGCTCCAGAATCCATGAGGAAGGAGGAACGAAGCTCCCTCTTCCCAATCCACACATCCCTTGGGATGGCTCCACGAAAACCCCGGGGTTTGGGTATTTGGGGATTTGGGATGGAGCAGATGGCCCGGCCCAGATTCCGGGAGCTTTTGCTGAGGGAGAAAATCCAAGGGAAAAAAAGATCCAAAAATATGGCAGCAAATCCACGGAGCGGCTCCGCCGTATCCAGGTTACCTCCATTAGCTTCTAATTACGGATCCCAATTAATTAGGGAGCCGTTGATTTCCAAGGAAAATGAGTTCTCCTTAATGAGCTAATCAGGCTCTGGAGAGAGAGGAAAAAAAAAAAAAAATTGGGAATTTTTTAACTCCTCCAGCATCCAGCGCTGCTCCAGACTGGATTTCTCAGCTGGAAATCCCAGGATTTCCATGGATCCCTTCGGAACGGATCCCTGCTTTTATCCCAGTGGGATTTTGGGAGGAAAAATAAAAAAAGTGGGATTTGCTGGGAGTTTGGGTTTTTTTCCTTCAGGATTCGGGATGGGGATTCCAGCCGGGATCCGTGAGGAAGGAGCCAGGATGAGGCCGGAGCTGGAGCTCGGACAAAGCTCCCGGTTTTTTATTTTTCCTGGGAATATTAATGAGGCTCAAGCTGTGCTCTACAATTAAATCCTGATTAGAATTCCTTCCATCTGGAGCTGCCTCCAGAATGAAGCGGGAATTCGGGAATGTTGCACAGGGAAAGGGTCGGAGGAATGATGGGATGAGGGGAAAAAAAAAGTCCTGGGAAAGCTCCAGCTTCAATTCCCAGCTGGAATTTGGGATCTGGGAATTCGGGAATGCGGCTTTTCCACCCCAAAATTCCTCCTGGGAATGAGGCTGGGAGCATCCCAGAGCTGCAGGGATGGGATGTGGATTCCCGCTTGGAATGCAGGGGTATCCCAAAATGCTCCTGAATTTAGGGAGCAATCCAAGAATCCCAAAATCCTGGAATGGCTTGGGTGGGAAGGGATTTTGTTTACTCCAAATATTTTATTTTATTCCAATATCCCAGGTTGCTCCAACCAGGCCTTGAATGTTCCAGGGACAGGGAAGCCACAAATTCCCTGGGAATTGTGCCAAGGCCTCACCTCCCTCCTTGGAAAAATTCCTTTGATCTGATTTTATTGGATTCTCTTCCCGCCAAAACCCTCCCCCTTCCTTATCCAAGGGAAATTCCAGGCTCAAGGTCACCACTGCTTTTCCCAGGAAAAAAATTCAGCTGCTTTTCCCGGGAGCCCTGGATCCCGCGGGATCAGATTCATGGGAATTTCAACTTCCAGTGGGGAATTCCTGGGAATCTTGGATGGAGATGGAAAAGGGAGGAGGAGGAAGATCCCGGCTGGACCAGGGATGAGAGGAATAAATCCTGCTTTTCCCACAGAAAATTGGGACACTTTTTTGGGAATTGCCATTGGGAATCTCACCTGCTCCAGCAGGATGATGAGGAAACCTCAGGAATTTGAACAATTTTAGGAATCTTACCTGCTCCAGCGAGATGATGAGGAAACCCCAGGAAAACCATCAGGTATTTAAACACTTTTTTGGGAAAACCATCAGGAAGTGGGACACATTTTTGGGAAAACCATCAGAAAGCGGGACACTTTTTTGGGAATTGCCATTGGGAATCTCACCTGCTCCAGCAAGATGATGAGGAAACTCCAGGAAAACCATCAGGAATTTAAACACTTTTTTGGGAAAACCATCAGGAAGCGGGACACTTTTTTGGGAAAACCATCAGGAAGCNAACCATCAGGAGGCGGGACACTTTTTTGGGAAAACCATCAGGAAGCGGGACACTTTTTGGGAATTGCCATTGGGAATCTCACCTGCTCCAGTGGGATGACGAGGAAACCCCAGGAATTTGAACTTTTTTGGGAATCTCACCTGCTCCAGCGGGATGACAAGGAAGGAGCCGCCGCCAGCGCTCTCGGTGACGATGGCCAGGAAGCGCGCGTTGACGGCGCAGAAATGGTTGTCGTGGACATTCTTGGTGATGGGAATTCCGTCGAAGCAGTGCTCCCGGCTCGCCGCCTTCCCGTAAACATTCCGGAATTTGGAGCTGCGGTACTGCGGCCGCCATGACATCTGCGGGAAAACACCTGGGATCGGCATTCCCACAAAAAAAAAAAAAATCCCGCAGGGATCGGCATTCCCAAGAAAAACCCCCAAAAAACAAAACAATCCTCACATTCCTGGTTTTCTTCTGGTTTTGTCTGGTGGAAGTGTTGGGATGGGCACATTCCAATATGAATATTCCCGAAAAATCTAGAGTGTTCTCCCAGTGCTGGAATGGCTCCCGAAAGGGTCTAAGAGAAGGCTCAGCATTCCCAAAAAAACCATTCCCAGTTGCTCTCCCATTCCCAATCTGTTTTCACCAGGAGTAAAATTCCATCAGCTCTGCCCTCATTCCATGGGAATTTCAATGCCTGGAAAACCGGGAAAAGATCCCAGGAGAATGACTGGAAACCCAGGAAAAGATTCCAGGAGCAAAATTCCATCAGCTCTGCCCTTGTTCCCTGGGAACTGCAGTGCCTGGAAAACCAGGAAAAGATCCCCCCAGCAGATCTGCCCTCGATCCATGGGAATTACAATGCCTGGAAAACCGGGAGAAGATTCGAGGAGCAACCCCCCGGCCCTGCTTGGACGCTTTCCCGCTCTCCCGGCAGCTCCAGCCTTTTCCGGGGAGCCGCTCCCGTCTCCATGGATTTGGCTTTTCAAAGGATCCTTTCATCCCCTGGGAGCCTTGGAAACAGCGGGAGCCAGGGAAAAATCGGGAAAGGAGCTCCGGCCACAACAACAGCCCCAGTCGCGGCCCTAATCCTGAAAAAACCCGGAGATCCTAAAAATAGCTCCCAGTAATCCGCTAATCCTGTCCCAGCTCGCAGAGAAATCCATCCCTGTCTTCACCTGGAATTTTTTTGGGAGGAAAAATTCCTCCTTTCCTGTTTCTTTTCTTCCTTGGAATTTTGCCCTTCCAGCAGCTTTTGTGCTGTTGCCATGGCACTTCCGAGGGTTTTTAATGGGAATAAAGGGATTTTTCCTTGGGATTTGTTGTTTTTCCAATGGATTTGGTTGCGTAGCGGGGAAGAAAACGGGATTTGCTTGGAAAAATCATCATGAAAAGGAAATCCAAGGGAAAAAACTCCAGGAAGGGGATCCAGGAGATGGAGCCTTTCCCAAACCCCATTATTCCTGACTTTCCATGGGGATGGAGCCTTTCTCAAACCCCATTATTCCCAATTTTCCTGCTGTTGTGACAAAAATTCCCTGTCTGGGATTTTCTGGATAAAACCAAGGCTGGGTTTTGTAGGAATCTGGGGATTTCTACAAAATCCCAAATCCCAGCCGGGGTTGTTTTCCCTCCCTCCCTCCCTCTGGATCCGGTGCATCCCTGGAAGTTTTTTTCCGTGGGAAAGGTCAGGAATGCTGGAGTTTGACATTTCCAGCATCAATGGCTCTTTAAGGCTGGGAACAAACAGGAAAATCCAGGAAAATCTGAGGAAAATCCAGGATCTGGAATTGCCAGGAAGGAGCTGGAGCTGCCCAATCCCACCCCAATCCCATCCTGCAAATCCCTCGTGCAGAAAACAGGGATAAAAAGTTAAAACTGGGAATTTTTTCAGGAAAAATCCCCTCTGGACTCACTGCTGTGCCACATTCCTGTGGGCATTCCCGGGATTGAGCCGTGATCCCGAATTTCCGGTGGATTCCACACGGAATCTGCAGCTGGGAGCAGCAGGAGCGAGGGATTTGGGATGAAATCCCAAAGGATTTGGGAATTTGGGAATGGATTTGGGGAGATCCCAGGTCCTGCCTGGCTGGACCCAGGAGCTATTTTGGGATTGGTATCCCAGAATTTTTTGGGATTGATATTCCGAGGTGAAATCCAGGCTGGAAAACCTCAAAAGGCACCGGGAGAGCCCCTCCAAAGCCACGGCCCCATCCCAATCCAGGAATTTTTCCACTGGGAGAGGAAAATTTCGGAGCAGGAACTGGCTGGAATTCCTGATCCAGCCTCACTATGGGGCTGGAATTCCCGATCCAGGCTGGTCCTGGGTTTGGAATTCCCAATCCACAGGTTTGGAATTCCCAATCCAGCCTGGCCCTGGGTTTGGAATTCCCAACCCAGCCTCACCATGGGGCTGGAATTCTCAATCCATGGGTTTGGAATTCCTGACCCAGCCTCACCATGGGGCTGGAATTCCCAGTCCATGGGTTTGGAATTCCCGATCCAGTCCAACCCAGCAACTGGAATTCCTGATCCAACCTCCCCACGGGACTGGAATTCCCAATCTAGCCTCACCATGAGTTTGGAATTCCCAATCCATGGGTTTGAAATTCCAAATCCAACATCACCATGGGTTTGGAATTCCCAATCCATGGGTTTGGAATTCCCAATCCAACCTCACCATGGGTTTGGAATTCCCAATCCATGGGTTTTGAATTCTCAATCCAGTCTCACCATGAATTTGGAATTCCCAATCCAACCTCGACACTTCAACCCAAGAGGGAAAACCCAAGGAAATGGGACAGGAATGCCGCGAATTCCCTTCATTCCAGGGGATCTCCTCTCCCTGGGGGGGCTCTGGGCTGCCTGGGGATGAGTTTTCCATGGATTTTGTATCAGGGCTGCCTGGGGATGAGTGAGTTTTCCATGGATTTCCATGGATTTCCATGGATTTCCATGGATTTCCATGGATTTTCCCGGCTCGGGACACTCACCAGGCCACGCTTGCTCCCCAGCACCTCAGCCTTGTGCAGGTCCCTCATGGAGCTCTGTGCAGACAGGGAAAGGAAAAAATTCCATTCATCTCCCAGGAATTCCAGGGAAATCATCCCCAAACCCTCCCGGCCGCTCCGGAGGTGCGGGATCCGACCGCCAGCAGGGAATTTTTGCTGCTTCCAATCCTGCTTTTTCTCCTCCTCCCACTTTTTGGAGGAATTCCATGAAAATCGTGGATCTGTCTTTGGAAAAAGCAGGATTATGGGATATTGGGAAGGAATTCTTCCCTAGGGAAGCAGGGAGGGGCCAGGATGGAATTCCCAGAGGAGCTGAAGCTGCCCCTGGATCCTTGGAATGTTCAAGGTGAGGTTGGATGGGGCTGGGAGCGGCCTGGGATAGCGACAGAATCCATGGAAAACCCATGGAATGCGTGACAATTCCAGCTGGGAATCTCCCAGCCGAGCTTTTTCCAGCCTGGAAGTTCCTGGGATTTCCCTGGAATTTGACTTTTCCAAGGATTTCCACCTTCTAGAAATCCTGGGAATGGCCTCTCCTCTTCCCAAATGTTGGGAAAAAGCTCTGAGCAAGGCTGAGCTACTCCCAGGAATCCTCATCCCTCCGGGATCCTGGAGCTGCTTCTCAAATTCCCACAGATCTCATGGAATTCCCAGAAAAAACCCATCCCTGGCACCCCCAGGGAGCCGAGTCTGGATCGTTTTCCATCCGGGGAAACTCCTGGAGGAGGAAATCCAAACTTTCCCAGGCCCCACGCACCGAGAGAACAATCCTAAAATTCTCCCTCCAGAAAAAATTCCGGAAGCAAAAATTCCGGAGTTTTGTCCTCCCACTCTTGTTTTCTGAGTCCTTCCCACCTCGGGACAGAGAACAAAACATTCCCAGCCGCCAGGAATTCGGGAATTCTCCCTCCTCCAGCTCCTCAGAATTCCATTTCCTTGAGGGGAAAAAAAAGATATTCCAAGTTTTTTCATAACTTTTTGGGATGAGCGTGAGCCAGGGATTCATCCAGGAGAATTATTTCCCATCCCATCCCAAATCCTTGGATCCAGCGGGATTTTCCAGCCAGGATCCAGAAGTTCGGATTGATCCCAAAAAAAGCTTCCGGTGAGAAGATCCCATCAATCCAAGCTTTCCCAAAATTGTCTTTTTTATGGGAAAAAAGGGGGGAAAGCCACTTGAAAGTGGGAATTAAAGGGGTGGAATTGTCCGGGAAAAGGGATCCCGCAGGGAAAAAAATTCCATAGGGAGATGCCGGGTGGGAAAGGATCAAGAAACTGTGGGAAAAATCCAAGTGAGCTGAAAAATTGGGATAACCTGGAAAAAAATCCCTTTGCATGGGACAGGGAATTTTTTTTTTTCTTGGGATTTTTCCAAAGCAGGGAAGCAGCTCCTACAGCTCTCCCTTTTCCACGTAAAAAATCCCAAATATTCCCAGGAATGAGCACCCAGGGCCGTCTCCAAACCCTAAATCCCAGAAGGATTTTTTTGGGAACTTTCTCCCAAACTTTCCCCCGACTTTCCCAGCGGAAATCAAGGAATGAGAGCGGCCAAATCCCAGAATAAAAGAGGCAGGAAAAGAAGCTCAGAATTCCAGGTTGCACGTTCCCATTTCCCGGGAATTCCAGCTGGGACAAACCTTTCCTTGTGCTGTGGCTCCTGGGACGAGCGGAACCCTCCGGAGAAAGTCAAGGGAGCCTTGTTTTCCCTGGTTTTTTCCCTTGTTTTCCTTGTTTTCTCTGTTTTCCTTGTTTTTTCCCTGTTTTCCTTGTTGTCCTGGGTTTTTTCCCTTGTTTTCCCTGTTTTCTTTCCTTGTTTTCCCTGTTTTCTCTGGTTTTTTTCCTTGTTTTCCCTGAGGTTTTTTTCCCTGATTTCTTTGTTTTCCCTGTTTTTCTTGGGTTTTTTTCCTTGGTTTTTTTCCCTTGTTTTCCTTGTGGTTTTTTTTCCCTGGATTTCCCCGGTTTCCCTGGCTTTTTCCCTGTTTACCTTGGGTTTTTTTTTTTTTATCTTGTTTTCCCTGGGTTTTTTCCTTATTTTCCTTGTTTTCCCCATTTTCCTTGGGTTTTTCTCCCTGTTTTTCTTGTTTTCCTTGGTTTTTTTCCTTGTTCTCCTTGGGTTTTTTTTCCCTTGTTTTCCTTGGGTTTTTTGTTTTCTTTGTTTTCCTTGTTTTCCTTGGTTGTTTTCCGTGTTTTCCTCGTTACTCTGGCACAAAGCTGGGAGCTGGCAGAGCAGCGGCCACGATGTCCCTCCCTCACCCCAGGATGTGCCTAAAATCCCGATTTTTTTTCCCAGACTTTCCTTGGATTTTTTAGGAAGCTCTTCACGTGAGATTCCCTTTTTCCGAGATTGGGATGAACCCACCAGGATCCCTTGGGATGAGTCTGCATGGAATTCTCATCCCTGGCCAATTTTTTCAGACATTTTGGGATAATTTCCTTAATTAATTAATTCCTTTATCCTCATTCCCAAGCATTCCATGGATTTGATCCAGAGATTTTTTGGGATAACGGGGAAATCCTGGGAAGAAATCCATGGATGCTTACGGATCTTTATCCTACGGATAAAGAAACCCATTCCCAGCTTCAAGCAGAGAAATCTGGGATGGGAGATTCCAGCCCAATCCTGGGAATTCCAGGAATTCCTGCTCCCTCGGGATCCTCACCTGCCCCACTGGGCTCCGGCTGCTCGGGCGCCTCCGGATCCCCCGGGATGGACTCAGAGCTCAGGGAATCAGGGATCTCCAGGAGCCTGCAAAAGAAGGAAAACCTTTGGATCCTGATTTCCAACTGGGATGGATCCCGAAATCCCGAAATTTGGGGAGCAGGGATAAGGATCTGGAGGATTCTAGGATTTTGGGATTAACACGGCCCACGGTGGCATTCCAAGGGTTGGGATCTAAAGGGAAAATCCCTGGAATTGCCCTGGAAATCATGGAATTCCAGAATGGCTTCCCAAGCTTTTGCCGTAGGAGGATTTTTCCATAATTTTCCCATATTTTTTTCATCATTTTCCTATAATTTTTCAGTAATTTTCTCGTAATTTTTCAATATTTTTTCCAAAATTTTTCTGTAATTTTCCCATAATTTTCCTGTAATCTCCCATAATTTTTCCATAATTTTTTAATCATTTTCCCATCATTTTCAATAATTTTTCCATCATTTTTCCATCATTTTCTCATAAATTTTCCATAATTTTCTCATATTTTTTCATAATTTCCCTATAACTTTCCCATAATTTAAAAATAATTTTCTCATAAATTTTCCATAATTTTTCCATAATTTCCCATAATTTTTTCATAATTTTTTCAGTATTTTCTCGTGCTTTTTCAATAATTTTTCCCATAATTTTCTCATAATTTTCCTATAATTTCCCATATTTTCCCCATAATTTTCCCATACTTTTCCCATAATTTCCCCATAATTTTCCCATACTTCTTCCATAATTTCCCCAAAATTTCCCCACAATTTCCCCACAATTTCCCCGTAAATTCCCAGAATTATTCTGCGAGATTTGTTCCATTTGCGCAGCCGTGGATCCGTGCCCGGGAGCCTCCAGCAGCAACAAAGGAGTGCGGATTTCTGGGATGGGCCTCGGCCGGAATCCGTGGATTTGGGGCCTCCCTCCCTCCCTCCAGAGATTTCACTTCTCCCTCGTTGCCAAATTCAGGGAATGACTCCAGAGATCGGAATCCGGGATTGGGCCACGGGATGAATGGGACCATTCACGGATTGATAAAATTCCGTGGAAAAAAAAGCAGGAAGGGAACGCGAGTGACAGATCCCATAACAACCCCAATTAATGTCACTGAGTTCCAATTAATTCCATTGAATCCAAATTAATCACATGGAATCCCAATTAAAACTCATTAAAAAGGGCTGGAGTTGTCTTGGATGAGGGGAATTTTCATCGGAACTGGGATTTTCCTTCCCAGGATTCCAACGGTTCCTGATCCCTGTTCCCGACCCCCAATCCCAAAGATTGGTGATTCCAGGTGGGATTGTGGCAGGTTTTGTTGGGAATCTGGGAATGAGGGAGAAGGACAAAAAAAGGGCAAAGGGGAAAGGGAAAGGGGAAAAGGAGAAAGGAAAAAAAAGGGGAGGAAAAGGGGAAAAAAGGGAAAAGGGAAAGGGAAAAGGGAAAGGAAAAAGGGAAAGGAAAAAGGGAAAGGAAAAAGGGAAAGGAAAAAGGGAAAGGAAAAAGGGAAAGGAAAAAGGGAAAGGAAAAAGGGAAAGGAAAAAGGGAAAGGAAAAAGGGAAAGGAAAAAGGGAAAGGAAAAAGGGAAAGGAAAAAGGGAAAGGAAAAAGGGAAAGGAAAAAGGGAAAGGAAAAAGGGAAAGGAAAAAGGGAAAGGAAAAAGGGAAAGGAAAAAGGGAAAGGAAAAAGGGAAAGGAAAAAGGGNAAAGGGAAAAGGGAAAAAAGGGAAAAGGGAAAAAAGGGAAAAGGGAAAAAAGGGAAAAGGGAAAAAAGGGAAAAGGGAAAAAAGGGAAAAGGGAAAAAAGGGAAAAGGGAAAAAGGAAAAAAGGGGAAAATGAAAAGGGAAAAAAGGGGAAAAGGGGAAAAACCCCTGGAGTGGCCATTCCATGGTATCCATGGAATTCCAGGGAATTTGGGCAGTGAGCTGTGGGCTTTCCCAGCATTCCCACGGATCTGGCTCCATCCTATTTTTAATTCCTGTGATCCAAACTCCCGCAGGAGCTGCAGCCCCGGCTGCTCCTTCCCGTGGGAAGCGAGGGGGTGGCTTGGGATGGGGATGGATCCAGGAACAAATAAATCAGGATGAATTGGGATAAATCAGGATAAATAAGTTGGGATGAATTGAGATAAATAAATTGGGATGAATCGAGATACACTGGGATAAATAAATCAGGATAAATTTGGATAAAAATATTCCAGCCCTTTCCAAGCCTTTTCCCAGCCCCTCAAATCCCAGGAAAAGCTCTTCGTGCTCCCTCTCCGAAGCCTCGGGATGCTCCCGATTTTCAGCTGGATTTTCCCGCCAGGAGGAATTTTTTGGAAATATTTAGGAGCTCTGGAAAAGTCAATCCAAGGTTTCCAGCTCCGCCACCCTGGAAAAGGGAAGCGACCCCGGCGTGGGAGAATCCCGAATTCCTGTGGCGGAAAACTCCGGCAGCCGGGGCAGGATGCAGATCCGGGAATCCCCTGGGGCTCCCCCTTTTCCTGCCTCACTGTGGGAACAATTCCCGGCCCCAAATCCCACCATTCCTGACAGCTTTGGATCCACAGAGCTTCTCCAGGATCCACAGAGCTTCTCCTGGATCCACTGAGCTTTTCCTGGATCCACGGAGCTTCTCCTGGAGCTCTCTGATCCCAAATCCCAGGGATCCCCCAGTCTGGAATTGGTTCAGGCCTGGAGCTCCCTGATCCCAGGGAACCCAAATCCCATTATCCAAATCCCAGAGATCCCCCAGTCTAGAACTGGCCCAGGCCTGGAGCTCCCTGATCCCAAATCCCGGGGATCTTCTGGGATTGGCCCCTTCGTTCCATGTCCCCAAATCCAGCGGATCCAGGGGCTCGGGATCGCTCCAAGGGCAAAACCTCGGCCACGGGATGGGAGAGTGGGATCAGGGATGGGAAGTGGGATCAGGGATGTGAAGATGGGATCAGGGATGGGAAAATGGGATCAGGGATGGGAAAATGGGATCAGGGATAGGAAAATGGGATCAGGGATGGGAAAATGGGATCAGGGATGGGAAAATGGGATCAGGGATGGGAAAATGGGATCAGCTCCCAGGGATTGTGGGACGGGAGGGGACGGGACCAACCCTCAGGAAGCAAAACCTTCCCAGTCTG
>VXBQ01006690.1:7374-47648 GCA_013400175.1 Phainopepla nitens
ATGGAGCTCCTGGAGTGGGTCCAGCAAAGGGTTACAAAGATGATTAAAGGGCTGGAGCACCTGTCTTACAAAGAAAGGTTGAGAACTGGTCCTGTTCAGCCTCATCAGTGTACACAGGTGTCTGATAGGAGGATGTCAATAGGATGGATCCAGGCTTTTCTCAGAGGTGCTTAGTAATGGGACAAGAAGCAATGGGCAGGAACTGATGCCCAGCAAGTTCCACGTGAACATGAGGAAGAACTTCTTTACTGTGCAGGGGAGCGAGCACTGGAACAGATTGCCCAGAGAGGTTGTGAGTCTCCCTTGGTAGAGATACTCAAGAACTGCCTGGACACAATCCTGCATTTTGTGCTCTGGAATGACCCTGCTGGACTAGGGAGGTTGATTGAAATGAACCACTGTGGTCCCTCCCAGTGTGACTCATCCTGTGGTTCTGTGGGTCTGAACAGGGGACATGGCAATATAGGTAGCTCCACAGAGCTGCTCAGGCAGCTTGGCTCTGCTTTGAAGTTTTTGGCTTACCTTTGAGTTTTTCTGACATGTTGCATGGGGAGAAATTTAGAGTGCAGGAAGTTTAGACCCAATTATTGATTTTTAAATATGTTTAAGCCATGGGCATTGATCTCTCTACTCTATTATGACTTTTATGTTTCAGGCTTAGTTTTGCCAAACATCTGAAAATACGTCCTTTTGTATTCATTATACCAGTCAGCTGAAACAGTGTGTGTAAAGGCATACAAACCCTGGCATACCATATGGCCTGATTTGGAAGAACTTAGGCTAGTATAGCTAGCAACATTTTTTGCTAGGGTTTTCCTGAATTTTAATATTGGATTCATTTTTTTTCTGAGTTTACTTTTGAAATGCCATTAAAAGTCACTAATATATTCTACAGAAATAAGGCTAGATAAATTCTGTTTGAAGCAACGGAGCACTTCAAGGTTTTCTCATAACAATGACAGTCATTTCAGTCCCTGTACCCAATATACCTGTCAATTTTAAGAATTTTTCAGGAAGCAATGTACCTAATGTAATAACCCTTGTGCCAGATTTGTTTGCAATTGACTAAGAGGTTCAAAAGCTGTTGTGGGACAACCTAAACCTATTGATATTTTTGTCCAGCAACAACCAAGAAGCATTTATTTCTTTTTATTCTGTTTTTGAATAAAACAGTATCAATATTCATTCTTTCTCACTTTTTCAGACCTGAGGTGTATGATTCCAATTCTACACTATAATTGAAGACATAGTCTGGTTTAGAGCTGCAAATCATTCTAGAGGCAGTTATCTTTACAAGATAATCATGTATAGAACTGATTTTTCCTTAATCATAATTCCTTTCAACTGTGGACATTTTTAAGCTAAGCATTCTGAATAGGTCAGTTTAAAATGAAGGGTTTTTCAAGTTGTTTTTTCTTCATAATGTGGCATCTTTGTCAAATGTCATATGTGCTTTATTTGGTTTTACCACTGTTCCAGTCATACTTCCAGGTTTTACTCTGAACTTTCTTTTACTGATAGCATTCATACAAAATCTTTTCTTGTGTGTACAACCATTTGGTCTAGGTCTTTAACATGATTACAGGTAAATCATACATTATATATCATGTTATTCAGTGCATGTGTTCTTTCTGAATGTGAAACTGAATCATATATTTTCTTATAGTTCAGTAGCAATGACTTCTCACAAGCTCCAACACCCAGATTTTATATTTCATGCCTCTTCTGTATTAGACTCCTTGTTACTTAATGTGCTTTATAGGCTTCTCAGGCAGAAGTTGATTCGCTGTTCCTCTCTTTTCTTTTGTTAATATCCTTCAGATGTCCAACCAGTGAAATATCAGGGGTTACTCTCAAAGCCATATTAACAGTTCCCAGTCGACGTGAGAAGATGAAAGGCTCTTACCTTTCCTTCATTTCTTAGGAGTAATGATTTTGCTTTCAAACCTTTTCTGTTATTATTTGGCAATCTTTCACTCTCCTTGAACATGTTCTTTCTCAATTTTGTTCATACTATAATCCTGTAAGAAAACCATTCTGGTTTGTGCTTGAAAAGTTTTCATACACTAAAGCATATATATATATATATGTATATATATATAGGCACCACTTAATTGCAAACAAAAAGAATAATGACTGTTTAAGTTATTGTGTATTATATTCTTGCATAAGGAAGTTGCTCTGGTTTTAGCTTTGCAGTTCTGAAAAATGCCATGTGCCTATGTAGGTCTTTTGAAAAGGGGCACAAAGCCGTGAAAAAGATGTCTCTTCCACTAAGAAAATTATTCCTAACTAGATCTTGTTTACACATTAGATATTGTGATTCTGAGATACCTCTGTCCATGCACCTTACCATGATTACAAACCTGTCTCAGAACCAACCATTACCTGTGAGTCCTCAGCAGTTTTGCCTCTAGATCTCTTAATTACTTAACTGCCATATCAAAGACATTTATCTTGCAGTCAGCTCCTCTGGGACACATGGTGTATTTTTTTTCAAACAGTGCTCATCAAAACCAGTTAGCAAAAGCTTTCTGTTCTCTGTATTTTGTTTTTGTACTAGGTTTTAATTATGATTTTCACATTACATAGCATCATAGAGTCATTTAGGTTGGAAAAGACCTTTAAGATCATCAAGTGCCAACACTGACTTAGCACTGCCAAGCCCACGTGGCAGGGTTGGAGGGGAGTGTTCCTTTCGTAATATATTCATGTTTACTGATTTCTGCTGAAGTCATTGGTCATGTGATTACCCGAGATTACTTTTCTCACCTTCTCTGCCAAATTATTTTCCACTTTTTTCCAAAGAAGTGGTATTATGAAGCTTCCTTTGTTCTAAAATTATTTAGCTGTAATCAATTCTGTTGCCCTTTGCCGTTCTGTTCTGGTGTGGGTTTTCTGTGCTGTAAGTATAGAGAAAGTCTGGGTTAAGCAGTTTCACTTATAGTTGTAATACTCTAGTATTTAACATTGCCCTAAGAGCCTTTCCTATAGCATGAAGCTGGAAGTAATGGTCTCAGGCTGTTCCTGTCTGTGACTAGCTTCTGTGGATGTTAGTCCAGCCAGACCTATGCTTCCTGCTTATCAGTACAGCCTAGTTGCCTCTGTAGTAAATTACAGTACACACTGAAGTTTTCTGTGGCAGTGTCAAGAGGAGAAATACCAAACTGGAGTAGTAAACTCTAAGGTAAGAGACACACAGTTACTGGCATTCATGGTTGTATAAGAGCTTGTGATAGGACACAGTGGTAAATTGAAACTATCTCCATGCATTTTTGGCACAGCAGTTCAGAATTTACAAGCCCTCCGGCCACATAATATCCTGGAAAGTGCAATGCAAAAGCTACAGTAGAATGACAGGACAGGTGTTTGTCCAGAACTGATAAATCCTAAATACTAAATACTTATGCTCTGTATTTTTAATGCAATGCACAGTACCCATACTTTTAAGGACTTATTTGCTATTTACAGAGTTCAGTATCTCCCATAGAGAGTGATACTCTTTGGGAGTAATGGGAGACACATCAGTCCAAACCAGTATAAGCCATAAATGTAATCTTCTCTGAAACATCTAAAGACTCCCATATCTACAGTAACCACAATATTAACACTTGTCATTAACTTTTGGTACTGGTGTCATGGCCTATGAGTGTCAAAAGTGGCCTCTGTAATATACAGTGTGGTGGATTGACCCTGGCTGGATTCTTGGCACCCTCCAAAGCTTGTCTATCACTTCCCACCACAGCTGCAAAGGGACGGCAAGGATTGGGAGTTTAGAGTAAGGGGCATGAGAGAAGAGTTTTGACGCTCAGCAGTGTCTTGATATGCTCCTGTCTTGGCTTTTCCTCGTGGATGTCTTGGTTATTGGACTATTTTGGGTTCTGTGATCTATGAAAGAGAAAACCAGAACCAGAAACAAAGAGGATGGATAGAAGAAGTAGAGCACAGTGTATTTCTCCTGAGTGTCTCCCATAAAAAATTGGTTGCTTCTTTAAGCCGATATCCTCATTCCAATCAGGATAGGGTTAACTTTTACAGTAGCTGGAAGGGGGCATGGCTAAGACCTAGAGGGATTGTTCTGTTCTACCTCATGTCATTGCTAGGGTCAGGAGAAGGGAATCTCTTCCAAAGATAAGGGCTTCCTTTCAGCTGAGTAAACATGATGCAAGTTCTGAGCTGGAGGGAGCAGTTGGAAAATATCGGTTCCAAGCTGGAGGGGCCAGTCAGGTGGTGTGGGTTTTGAGCCAGAGGGAGCAGTGGGGTATTTATCTGCTGTCAGGGGTTTTCACAATGAGCAATAACGGGATTTTTTCTAATACTCTCTGCCTTTAGTATTATTGCTGTTACTGTTACTATTCATTTTCTTATCTCCATTCCCAGAAAACTGTTCTTATCTCAACCTGTCATCTTTATCTTTTGTGCCTCTAATTCTCCTCTGCTACCCTCCAAAAGGGGTGGGGTGGGGGGGGAGCAAGTGAGTGGCACATGGTTTAGAGAGTCTCAGTGGGAACACTAGATTGAGAAGTACCATTCCTAAATCACGACAGCCAAAAACCCATTAATACCATATCTTCAGATTAGTTGGAAAGGTTTAGTCATCTTACAAGAGTAAAGCAGGAACATGGATGGCAATGCACACAGGTTGTTACTTTCATATGAGATGAGCAGGAAGATTTAGGAAGTCCAACTACGTATTCCTGCAAATATTGCAGTGCAAGGAAATTTGAAGCACATGTGCTGACAAAAGCAAGCGGTTACCAAAGATGGTAGGAGTTCCTAGCCTGTCAACTCTATGGTTTGTACTGTGCTTTGTGGTAATAAAGTTGTGGCTTGTTTTGAACTTATTCTTGCTGGAACATGCCCTTCACAAATTGCTGTTCAAAGGCAGAACAATCCACAGTTTTAGAGATTTTTATTTTGTTTTGCCTTTCTTGGCAAAGTAAAGGTATTTTCACACCTGGATGCCATCCAGAGGAGCATGGACAAACTCAAAAAGTAGGTGTACAGGAATCTCATGAGAGTTTAGTAAGACAGAAAATGTGCTACAGCTGGTTGGAGCAAGCCCTGATATCAGTACAGACTGAGGCATGAAGGGATCAAGGGCAGCCCTGCTGAGAAGGACTTGGGGGTGCTGAGAGGCTGAATCTGACTCAGCCATGGGCATTCAAGCCTAGAGAGCCAAACATATCCTGGGCTGCTTCCAAAGCAGCATGGACAGCAGGTCCAGGGAGGGGATTCTGCCCCTCTGCTCTGTTCTGCTCTGCTGAGACCCCACCTGCAGTGCTACAGCTCTGGGGTCCCAGCACAGGAAGGACATGGACCTATTGGAGCAGGTTCAGACAAGGGCCAGAAAAATAATCAGAGGGATGGAGCACCTCTCTTACGAGGAAAGACTGAGTATTTGGTTTGTTCAAAGTTTGTTTTGGTTTGTTGAGTATTTGGTTGGAAAATACAAGGCTTAAGGATGACGACATAATTGTGGCATTTCAGTACCTGAAGGGAGCCTACAAGAAAGATGGAGAGAGACTATATACAAGGGCATATGGTGATAGAACAAGTGGGGATGACTTCAGACTGCAATAGAGTAATTTTAGATTTTATATTAGGTAAAAATTCTTTACTGTGAGGGTGCTGAGGCATTGGAACAGGTTGCCCAGAGAAGTTGTGGATGTGCAGTTACTGGAAATGTTCAAGGCCAGGTTGGATGGAGCTCTGATCAGCGTGGTCTAGTGAAAGGTGTCCTGCACATGGCAGGAAGGTAGGAACTAGATGATCTTTAAGGTTCCATTCAAGCCACACCATTCTATGTTCCTATGATTTTTGTAATGCAGATACATATAAATTGTCAAAATTAATTTTAAAAGAAGAAATCTGATCATAATACAGCTTTACTCAGCCTTTTTGGTTTTGTTACTTCCTCCTTTAACTATCTTGTGATTTTTTGTCTTTCCCACAGAGGATTGTTTCTGAAATTCCTGCTTTATGTTTCATCATCTTGTTAAAAGTAACCTGTATTAAATTTAAAAATATCACCTGTGTGTACTATCTTCTTAAGCATTACTGAAAATGACCTTCGGGACAATTGGTTTATCAAAAATAGTTATGAGCTGAATGTGAAAATATGTTCTCTTTTTCTTTTGCAGCCTGCAAATGATAACCTGAATACAGATGATGAACATGAACTTCGAGGAGATAAAGAAAGCTATCTCTGTGCTGTGTGTCTGGATGTTTATTTCAATCCTTACATGTGCTATCCATGCCACCATATCTTTTGTGAACCTTGCTTAAGGATCCTTGCCAAAGACAATCCATCCAGCACTCCATGTCCACTGTGTTGCACTACAATTGTCAGAGTCTTTTTCCAAACAGGTATAAAAATGGAAGTTTTTACACATAGAAAAATATTTGTACTTTTACTTCCTGTATGCATTCAGAGCAGATTTTGGTAATGTTAATCCACTGTGAGATTTTCTTTCCATTTAACTCCTCCTAAGAACATTCCATGAAGGTTTTCTTCAATGTCAAGAAACTATTCAGGACATGTACTTTTAAACTTTTAACTTAAGAAGTGAGATTCTGATAGTTTTCTTTTCTGCTAGAATTCTGGTAGGTTTCTTTTGTTTCTTCTTCCTGAGTAATAACAACCTCCAAAAATAATAAACCTTACTCAAACTATCCTACTAGAAAAGTATTTTTAAGATTGCTCACTTAATGGCACACAAAAAAATTGCTCTTTTCATTTATGACATTAAATTTGGTCACAAGTGAAAATAAAGGCTGGCAGAACCCTTGATAATCTTCTTAAATTCTCCCATCCTGGCTTCTTATACCCTCATCTCTAGTGTTCCTTGCTCTTAAGAGTAGGAAAATGTGGTGGGTAAGGGGTGTTTGGTGTCAGATTGAGCATAGAAATAGAAGAGGGTAAGTAGTCCTGCAGACAGAATTTCTGGCACAGTGTGAGTCAGTCTTTTATGTCCAAAGCTTATATGGTAGATTCAAGCACCATTGATAAAATTGCACTATGGTATTTGGAGTTACATCATTTATAGCACTTAAAACTCTGCATAGACAGATCACAAAGTAATGGAAATGACTCAGCCATGCAGGAGTGTTTGCTTCATTTTAGATGCTACAGAAATCTTGCAGAGGTCCTCTTTAAGCTGTTTTAAGTGCTGTGATGATGACAGTTTAGGGATGCAGACTGAAGTATGATTTCACATTGATCAGCAGAGCTGCCCACCTTCTGTTTTTGGTGTGCACAGACTCTGCCTCTGTACAGGCATGACTTTGAATGATTTGATGGCAGGTCAGTTTGAGGAACTGACTGGGATAAATAAGAACTCATTTAGGAGGGAAGGAGGCATTTTTCAGATGAACCTATTGCCCCAAGATGACTCACTGAGCAGCTGCTGATGGCCAGGGGTAGAGACTGGCTATCCCTGCCCTGACTGCACTGCAAGCAGAAAAAATTGATGGAAAGCTGCAGCCTGAACTCTCTCAACCCCCTGCCTGTCTGGTGTATAGACATTTCAAGCTGTTCTTATTTAATTTCCCTAATGTTTGATGCTCCATTCAATTTTATGTATAGATGAAGTGTGTTTCACTGATAGAGAGTTAGATTTTTCTAGGGCCATTTAAATTTTAAAAAAGCAATTTAGCAGATTTACAGCAGAAAATTAGTACTGGGAGAGCACAAAAGGAGAATAAAGATGCTTCCTAAAATGTATTTGCAAAACTTTGCAACATGTTACAGTCGTCTAAGTGAAATATTACTGAGATTATTTGTAGCCTTTAAGTACTTAACATACAATGTGTAAAAATACCTGGTGCGAGGGAATGAAGAAGGAGCCAGATTCTTCTGAGCAGTGCTCACTGCCAGCACAAGAGGCATTCGGCACTAGTTGAAACACATGAGATCCCATGTGAACACAAGAAAGCACTTTTTTTCATGTGAGGGTATCAAACAGGATGGTCAGAGACGCTGTGGATTACCCATCAAAACCCAGCTGGACGTGGTTTTGGGCACCTGTGCAGCTGACCTTGCTTGAACAGGTTAGACTAGCTGTTCTCAAGACATCCCATTCAACCATACCCACTCTATTAAAATATTGAATAGGTATGTAGCTTTTTTGAGGAAAAAGGATTTATGTGACTAAGGTGTCATAGATAGGTAAATAGAGTCTACTATAAATAGGGGACAATAACAGTATATAATATGTTTTGTATTAAGAACTTCAGATGAGAGAAATCTGCAGCTATTTGTATATTGCCATTCAGTATATAGCAATATGTGCTTGACTTAGTAATATATTTAAAGATAGGTATGCTAATTTAGCTTTGTTTTATTATATATATTAAGAAAAATATTTTGAAATTTTCCAGTGCATAACATACTGAACAACTTTTAAATGAACTAAGGGGTATTGATGATGATATTGTATCCTTAGAGAGATTAGTAAAATCAGCACATTAAGAAGATGGATGGTGCCAGAGCAATGCAAAGCATAGTAATTTTTTTTTTTCATTCAGAAAAGTAATTAAGCCTTTTAAAAGTTATGCTAAAGGGACTGCTGCTACAGGTTTGTGCAGGCAGCAAAGCAAAGTTGTTTATAGTCTTTACATACTTCTCTAATGATGCAGCTGGGATGCCTTACTTTCCTCACTAATTTAGTTTGGATGCTTTCTGCACCTTGCCATTTGTATATGTGCATTTATTTTACAAAGATATGTCAAAAAGAAAAAGAATTAAGGATGTATTCAGAAGTTCACTTTTTAACTTGTACAGTTTTGCAGACTGAACATAACTGCAACAGAAGGATGCATGTAATGTGTAAAAAAAATGAAAAAAGGCTAAGAGGTCAGCTATCGATCAATTACGGAGAAAAACAGTGTTTAAATGAGAGCTACAAAACCATATTTGACTCATGAGGGTAATTCTTCTGGTCAGTTGCTTTGATCAACTGAGCCTTTTTTATAGGATCCCTTAAGCATGAATTCTAGTCCAGATAGGTTGCTCTGATGGTGTTTACTATGCATTCCCATATTTCTTAAAGGATTTTTTAGAAGCCTTTCTCCCATCAAGATAAATTGACATCTGATCAGACGAGCTGATTCCACCAAGTAACTTGCTAAGTTACCAAGTATCTTTTAAATGTTTCACTTACCCAGAAAGAGTGATCTTCTACATTTCCATTCATATAAAGTTTCATTTATGTTGTTTGCAAGAAGGACCAGATCTGACACGCATGTGCAATAAATCCACCACTTTGGAGAAATGCAGGTTGAGGGTAGTGGTTGTGCAAGGGAAGTCCCAGCACGTGGCAGGGAAAGAGGGTCATGCACATGCAGAAGGACAGGTGACCTGGCCAGCTTGAGGAGACCTTTCATTGAAACCTAGCCGAGCAGCCCTCTAGAAGTCAGTTAGGCTTGTCACCACTGCCTTTTCTGAAAAACAGGAATTAGATGCCTCACCAGAGGTTTCAGTATTTAAATTTGAATAAAATAGAAAGCACTGTGTTGATTTCTTTGTTCTGTAGCCAGAAATTAAAATATTCTCTATCTATGCTATGAGAGGCAAGCAGAGTCTCATCAGAATCCTGACTCTAAATAGTACTTAATCCAAATATCTTCAGTAGTATATAAAGCTCTTTCATAAAAATTTAAAAAACACTCGTGAAAAATACACAGTTTGTTCATTTTACATTTAGGAGAGAAAAAGGCCTTTTTTCCTTCTGTGATAGCAATTTATATGTGCAGTACCTCTATTTTCACATAACGAGATAGAGAATTTGAAGATTCTGTGCTCTTCATGTATTGTGTGGCCTCATTCCACCTGCATTGTGACATGGTGAAATAAATGATAATTTTTAGAATCAGACCAGTGTGGGGTTTTTACTTCAAATCTGCTAATGTCTACCTCTTACATAGGAAAAGCTACTCAAACCAAAGGAATTTTTTCTTCTTTTTGGAGCCTGCTCACAAAAAGCTTAACTTTCTTAAATTTGCCGGAGAAAAAGATTTTATAATTTCATAAAATATTTATTATTAGAAAAGTGTGTTCCATTATATTGGACCACATAAAGTAGTAAAACAAAAGCTTTCTCAAAAAACTTGTGAATGCCTTTTCTTACTTTGAAGGTAGAGAAAGAATTATTGTACCAGCTACTATTAATATTTATCTGGAGCCATCTTTGTTTGGAGACACAAATTGTGCAGGGGTTTGATGGGCAGGGGGTTGAAGTTTTTCCTGTTAACTACTATCTTCGCAACCCTGTTTTTTAGCAGCAGGTAGGAAAATGGTAGGAAAATAATTGTTGTTTTTAAATTGTTTTCCACTGCATTGCTACGAATAGATTCGTTTGGCAGTTTTGAATTGCAATCATGTAGGTATTTCCTCAAATTATACCCTGAGAAGATGTTGATTTCTTAAGATTAGTACATAATGCCAACCCCTAAAATGTATTGTGAATCATCCTAAAAATGTTTTCTTAGTTCCTGTTAATCCAAAATATTTTTAAAGATCTCAAAAAAATTTCAGGCTCTTCTCCTTCCTTTGCATTCTTGGCTGAGGGGTGATGTTAAACAAAAAGCAGTATGAACTGAGCATTAATACCACAGTCATTTTTATGGATATAATTTTTATTCATAGAGGTCATCATAGTTTTGTAAGTTAAATAGCTTGATTTCTTAAATACGTCATTTTGCCAGAACTTGACATCATCTTTTCTAGTTTGTTTTTTTCTCTTTTTTTCCCAAAGAAACAGAATGTTTAAGGCTTGCTCTTACTATATATGGAAATGCTTGGGTAAAGGTGATTTAAAAAAAAATTAGATGTTATAAACAGAAGAAGGATTACACAATAGATATGACAGTTTTATTTTGTATAAATTTGTACAAATTATCGCTTCTTTTAGACCATTGATGTGTGTATTCTTTTCCCTTTATTACTGTAGATCTGAATAATTCTACCAGATCATTTTTCCCTATGGAATATTTGAATCTAAAGGAAAATTTTCAAATATCTAATTCTGCTAAATGGCCTCTACCAAGCTGCAAGAAAGCATTCAGAGTTTTTGAAGGTAAGATTTTTAATTTATGCCTAAATATCATTCACTCTCAAGTGTAATATTTGAAAATAAGACTCTGATTAATACATGCCATTGGCAAACAGACGGATGATTCTTAAAGTAGAGATGAGTTTAATTCTCATGGGTGATTCATACACAGTACTCTGAATCTAAAGATAAACTGCAAACTGTAAAAAGACAATTGTGTATGTACCTTTTCATTTATTTTTGAATCTTTAATCCTGTGCACATTATCAGGACAATTTTATGTAGCTTTCTTCTCAGAAAAATTTCTGTCTGCATAGTGGAATAAAGAAAATTACTGTAAGAAAAAAGTTACTAGTTCTGAGTGTAGTCAATAAAGACCTCTCAAAAAAAAAAAAAAAACAAAAAAACAAACAACCAAACCAAAAAACCTAGAATCAGTCTTTTAATGAAGAAGTCAAATAAAAAGTTTTTAATAATACATACAAAATGGAGTAATGGGTATGGGTGTTTTAGTTTCATTTTCTTTTTGAAGAAAGCTTAGTCCTCTTGTTGCTACTTCAACACTTACACATTTTCATGATTAACTGATTATTAACTGAACCACATTTAAGTCAGACCACCTAAATGAAGGATTCACTGTTTACCCATGTTTCCCTGTTTTCAGTCTATTGGCCTTTCTTCACCAGGCCATTTATTTATACAGTTACTTTTATATACTTTTCATCGTGCTGAGTCTTGCTATGCTGTCCTGTTTGTAAGAACAGATTGCTTCTAAAAGTATGTGGAAAAAATAAAACAGGACTTGCATTTTATATTCCTTTCATATGGCTACCCAGGTCTTTGTAAAGATTAAATTTGATAAATTCTGGTACTCCGCTCATAAAATCATGTCATGTAAAGTCACAGTTTGATACTGAAAATATCAATAAATGTTCCTGGCTATCAGAAATAGCAGACTTGAGACGTTTGAAGACTGGTAGATTATCTTTGGTATTACTCAGAGTGTTGGCAGGAAAAACTAAGATGACTATTTTCTCTAATAGGAGTTAATGTAGTATGGGTGTTAATGCTGGGCTTATTGGTTTATTTTAATATATATTATGGATGTGACATAGTTCCTTTATGTTTTTTAGTGTTATATGAATTATGTCTTGCATAAATATATTTCACAGTGCTAAGCGTTATACAAAGCATAAATAAGTAGAAATAAAAGAATATCTGGAAAGGTCATACAGTTTCAGTATTGTGCCACCTGAAAAATTGCCATATTGTTCAGCAAAGATAATTTTGAATGCTGGAATTAAGTGTCTCCAAAGGGTAGCCCAAAAGTCTCACACTAAATGGGAGCATGGTTAGATCTAGTTAATAAGACACACAAACCACAAAGCTGTGTGAAACTTGTCTTGCATTCCTAAATAAAAAGGTTGCTGCCATATCTCTCTTCTGACTTTTTATTTCAATGAAAACTGCTTACTGCAGGTTTTTGTGCTTTCAAAATGCAAATATATAGTATGTTCTTCTTGGACTGTTTATTTGGACTTATGTCTAAGTTGTGCTTGGAAACACCTGAAGTTCCATATTATGATTTTCATAATTGCTTGTGTTCTCTTGCTCAGGAGGCTACTAGGAGCTTAATAGGCATAAAATACTGAGAATAGTGGCAGCAAAAGTCTTCTGACAGCATATTAGATTCCATTGCAAATGCAAATCCTGACACCAGTGAGATCTGAATGGATAAAGAGAGTACTTAATTTTCTTTTAATTAAGAACCTAATAGCCTAATAAGATGATAGAATTTCAGAAGTCAAATGTGAAGAATGGGAAGAGGAATAGGGTAGGTACCTGAGTAGAGTTACTGGAGTGAAAAGGAATATGATTACAGTGCTTAGAAAGCAATGAAATCTTGCAAATTTAAATGTGAAAATAACCACTTCTATATAGGAATGCACTGTCAAATATTGCAATACAATACTGCATTGTCAAAGAAAAAATTCTGTAGCCGTGTTAGAAATGCATATGCTCTTTCATCTTCATATCCAGCAGGTCCAGTGTTCACTGAGAATCTAGAAGCTCCTTTCTTATGAAAAAGCTTTCATTGTGACAAAATCTCCTCCACAATATCATTTTAATACGACAGGTAAAAAATAGTAAACCTTAAGCAATTAATCACTCATTAGAGATGCTAAATAAAATCAGACCTCAGAACTAGATTGGGATATGAGGAGAGAAAGATGGCTGTTAGGAAGTCTAGATTATAGACAAAATTTATCAGGCTAACTAATTGAGACTTTCTGAACATTGCAGGGCTGCTAGATAAAATCAAGCACTTCCTCTTTTTCCTTACTTTTTTCCTGAACTGATTCACTAAGCCAAATATATTTGGTAATCTACATATGAGTCTTCTTTCATATGAGATTTTCCATGAGATATGTAGAATTATCTTTGATAATACAACCAACCATGCTTTTCAGTTCTTTTACAAAAAGAAATAAACCTCAGCACTGCAGCACTTTTGGGCTTTAAGCTGATGAAATTTGCTCCAGATTAGTTTGCCCTTGTATTGCACTGTATTTTTTTCCAATGAAATAATCAACAGAATTTCCATTTGTTTCATAAATATTACTTATGGTATTGCTCTCTATGTGGTATGCTGTGTTTGGTCAAGGATAGGTTAATGATAAAATGGAAAAACTGTTCAATAAGGAAAGCAATTCTTCTTTTCCCATTCAGATTTTTAATACATGAAGAAGTTAACAAGCTAATTTTAAATATTTCTCTAAAATATCTTCTGTTTCATATGAGATAAACAAAGATATTATATCAGCTATTTTTTTGAGTACTGGAGACTTTAAAAAAATGTAATTGCACAGTAGAAATAGCATCTTAATTAATGGTTTCCTTAAATAGTTTTTAAAACAGATAAATAGTGTAGTTGGAACAGAAGAAATAAGTAGCAAATACACTCAATTGGATCCTATTATATTCATAGTTGAATAACTTAAGTGTGGCCTTTGTATGCCATTAAAATGGAATTGCATTCTGTAAGCGCTGTACAGTCAAAGAAAGTTCACCAACTGAGGGTGAGTCTCCAAAAGTAATTTAATACGGAAATGTGGGCTAAAATAAGTGATTAGAATAATGTAAATTGCAAATATGATAATTAATTTGATGGTGATTTTGGTGTAATCAAGTGCAGAAATTAAAAATTACTGAGACACTTTAGTACACTGGGCCTAAAAGTATTTTTTCAAAAGCTTTTGCATAAATCTGAGGTAGAAATAGATTGAAGAGATAGAGGAGAAAGTAGTCAGGATAATGATGCATTGTAGATGCATGCTGGATGCTTGCATGTACAGTAAAGTTGTAGAAATGGCTAAGAAAAGTAGAGGTAGGTGTTCAGAATGGGAGAAGGGGATTATGAAACCTCTGAGTTACAGCCCTTGATGAGTATTTGAAATCTTATTATTCCTAGGATAATAGGAATCCCCTCCAACTGTTACTGTTGCTGATGTTTTTATTTAAAACATGGTGATTGAATTGAAAGTCTGGTTAAAAATAAAATATTTCTTTCTATCTTTTCAAATGTTTAATCTCAAAAACATTCCCCCAGTGTTGCATACTATGAAATCTGTGCAGATTCTTTCCTGATCTCATATCTTTAGGTGCTTAATAAAAAAATTGACTTCTGCATCAGTCAAGGATTACACAATAGAGTGTTTTCCAAGCCTACTAAAATGTAGTGGAAATTATCACCACCTCAGTAGGTCACATGTGCCTTGTCCTTTTATGTAATCATTCTTTAGAAAAAATGGTGAACAATTTCCTGAAGAGAAAGCTCTTAATAATACCTGTCTTTAAAATAGAGGTACAATACTAAAATTCACTTTCTTGATTCAAGATTCTTGCTGTTGTGATACCAGTTTGAAAGGCAACAAAGGCAGGATGTTAAAACCAGAAAATCTACAGGTTTTAAGTTCATACTTCCTTGTTTAAAAGAATCAAAAAAAGTGATACTGATTCTAAAGTTCAGATACTGTGATCTACTGACAAGGAAACAAGACAGGTGTTACTGAAAGTACAAGGTGCAGCATTTAATTTTAGCTATAAAGAGTAATGCTGGCAGAAGGTACCCAGAATAATCCTTATTCTGGACTATTTTTCTCAAGTTCTACTATTCCATCCCATCAGGGTCACCCAGTGCAGGTTGCACAGGAACTCGTCCGGGTACATTTTGAATGTCTCTGGAAAGGGAGACTCCACAACCTCCGTGGGCAGTGCTCCGTTCCAGTGCTCTGCCATTCTCAACATAAAGTTCTTCCTCATGTTGAGGTGGAACTTTTTGTGTTTTAGTTTATGGGACTAAGCTCCTTTTCCAGATGTCTCTGGACATCACTGAGCAGTCTGGCATCATCCTCTTGGCACCCACCTTTGGGATATTTATATGTATTATTGAGCTTCCCTCTTAGTCTTCTCCTCTCTAGACTAAACAGACTCAGCTCCCTCAGCCTCTTCTCATAGGATTCTTCAGTAGAGCTTGTGAAATCACAAGAAGTTAATTCGCACACATGTATTTCTTACAAAATACATTTGCAATCTGAAGTCTTCACTGAAAGTGAGTTTTCTGCCTTTCCACTTCACTGGAAAGTGTTGTCTCAGGGTATCTGTTAGGCTAGTAGTACACTAATACAAAAAAGACAGATCCAACCCTGTTGATTGAGTGTCTTAGATCCACTCCACTGATGGCAACTTTGTCATTTGGCTGATTTGTCAGCACTTGGACCCTAACTCTTGCACTGTTTTCCTTGCCCACAAGTTCTTTCAGCTCCTCCTGGTAAAAAATGCAACTGATTTCTTAATTCCAGGGTCCCCCTTGGGTCCCATGGAGCAGCTGTGCTCTAATTACCCTTTATGCCTCTCCTTCTGCACCTTGCCAAATAGAAGTCAATCTGAAAGGAAAAGGAAATGGCAGGGGAAGTTTAAAATTGAAAAGTCATTGCCACAGAGATGTCTAAAGCTTCAACTTCATGGCTGCTGCTTCCCTCCCTGTTATTTTGCCAACAATGTTAGTACAAAACATTGTGTATCAATAGCCTTGTTTATCTTTTAAGCTGATTTGCAGAGCCTGTTCTTTAGGGGCTCCTTCAGAGCCACATTTTCATTGAAAAGAATGTTCTGTAACCTTTTTCCAGTCCTAAAGACTGCCTCCAGCACTAGCCTCTGTAGGAGAGTAATTTACTGCTCAGAAATTATGGTGGCTGATTTGTCTCTATTGGTTCATCAATGCACTGAAGGGAATCAAATTTATCTAATTTGTATGTGTCATCAGGATTGCTTGTTTCCACTTAACCATGATATTATAAGACTGGTGTACCAAGAATATTGATCGTTGTAATTATGCAAGACAAAGAATTTTGATAGAATGGCCATAGGAAAAAAGCCTACTGTAGCCTTTCCCCATTTGCCATGTCCGTGAAGGGATGTTAGACTGGCATCTTTAGTTCAGCTTAGGCAACCAAGTGTTCATACTGGTCAGTGAGACAAACTATGAACATCTTCAGCCTCTTATATATATTGAAGCCATGGTCCCACAGCTGTACCAGAGACACCCAAATCAAGTTGTAGGGGAGTTTGAGGCGTCGTAGTTTTGACTCTGCAGCTTACAATTCCTAAAAGCTTTTAAGAAGGTCTTTTTATAAAGATGCTTGATAAAATATAGCTATGTTCAGGATAAGAGGGAAAGTCCTTTGAAGCATTAATAGCCAGTTATAATATGCCAGACAAAGAATAGAAGTATATGATTATTTGTTCTCACTGAAGAGACATCATATAGGTCCTATATGGGTCTATATTACAGTTTGTATTATCCAGCATATTTTTTACAAGATATGAAGATGTAACATTGTCGGGGGTTGGGTGTTATTCCTTTTGTTCCTTTGCATTCTCTCTTGTGGAATTTTTCTCCCATTTGTTGCGGGGGAACCTGATGGCTGGTGCTTATGAGTGCTTTGGGAGACAATGAGTTTGGCCGGGCCTAGGGGGAAGAGGGGGGTGGGNCTTCCCCATCCTCTTCCCGTCTCTGCTACGGGGTCCCTGACTCTGTTTCTCTGTTGTTACTATTGCGGTTATTGTTGGTTTTCTGTATCTTGTTGTACGCACTAGTAAAGGACAGTTATTCCTTCCCCATATCCTGCCTGAAAGCCGTTTCATTTCAAAATTATAATAATTCGGAGGGAGGGGTTTTCCAAGGGAGGCTCCGGCTTTCCCTAGCAGATACCTGTCTTTTCAATCTAAGACAAACATTTGCTTACAGTACTGAAAAATTTGGGATAATAAAAATTAAAACCAAGTGTAAACAGTGGTAGGAGACTGTCTTGATACCTAGTGTTCTTCAGCAATACTTACATTGTTTTCCTTTCATCGAAAAACAAGGTAGTTAACAGGAAGGGTACAGATAAGATAGAAGAGAAAGTCAGTTTTAAATTGTTTCCTGATGAGGAATATGTAAATAGACTAGAATATTTCACATAAAGAAAGAGACTACTGAAAGAGGGCGGATGATTGCAGTAATTAAGATCATGAAAGGTGTGACAGAAATGTGTGTGCTGCTGTTATTCACTGTCTTATAATAAAAGAACTAGAACTCTGCAAAAGAACTAAAAGACATTAAATAAAATTATCATTACCCCAAAGCAGGAGTTCAGATATGATTCTTGTTCCTGTTAGACTCAAAGATACCACATTTGTCTGCAGAGATCCTGGAAATGCAAGTCCCTGGGACTGAGAGGAAGAAGTATTGCAATATGCTTGCCTTGTTACTTTTTTTCAATCCCAACGAATTCCTCATAGTTGGACTTTTCAGAGAAAGAATGGTATGGTAGGAAGACCTTTAGACTAGTCAGTATGCCTGTTTCACAAGGTGTTCTATAGTTTGATAAAATAGTGTCTTCCATTACAATTTTATTTAAGCCATCATAAAAGGGTTTTATTGTATTTATTTATTAAATAAGATCACAAAATATTTACTATTTGCTCTCTAATTGAAGACAATACATAATCTTACTTTAACCACATTAGGTAAACTTTGAATTGCTAGTTTTTTGAAGCGCTAGTCTTTCATTACAGAATTTGTTCAGAGCATAAAGTATCTCTTGGTTTTAGTATTTATGTTTAGTGTAAAATTCTACTGTGGTTAGTTCAGGTTCGGATTGGTCTCTGTGAACAAATGGAAGCCAAGATGCTTTTTTTCTTCATGTGATGGATTCAGTGACAGGAATTGGCAAGTGGTTTTTATGTTCTAGTGGAAGTGGGGAATAATCCTTGCCAACTATGCCCAAGAATAGGGAATAGGGGGAAAAAAAAAGGTTTATATTGTATTCTTAATGAGCTGTTAGCTATAGCTGTTAACTATTATGTTTATTCAATTTTATATCATGCATTCTTCCCCAGCACTGGAATGCACTACCTCAGAGAGCAGTTTGTACTCATGTAGCCACTAAAAAGTTTCAACTCTACTTGTGTAAATACATCTAAACTCAAAAGTTAAGTTTGCCTAGTGTTCAGTTCATTGATTTGATACCTCACAGAAACCTTGTTTGCTATAAAAATAATAATTTTTGATTGATAATAGATGGCAGGTGTATCAGTTGGCTTCATCACTGTCAACGAGTTGATAGGGAAGAAAGCAGGACAACCATGTACAGTGTTTTTCCTGCCTAACATGCCTGTGATTAACTACTTCATACACCTGTACCAGTGACAGATAGCTCTGTGCCCATTCCAAATTTGGACATGAACACAAGTTCACTTTGATTCTGGAGCATTTATTGGACGGAACCTGGCAATGTTTTTGGAAGAATGTGGTGCTTGCCCAGCATAATTGTAAAAAGTTAGGCAACATTTTTTAGGCAATACAGAGTTGTGGAGACTCTTTAAAGTGAAAACAAAAGCTGACATTTTAATTTGATGAAGGACAAAAGACAAACCATGAAAGCACTCAAGGTGATATGTGAGAATAATAAGCAAAAAAGATGATAATATTTTAATTAGTTCAGAGCCAGACTAGGCTTACCTTCTCAAAGAAGCCAGAAATGTGCAAAACAGCAGAGTAAATTCAGGGGCTTTGGTGAATATACTCACTGAATAGATAAAGCTGAATGTTTAAAATGGATCAGAAAAAAATCAGAGATAAACCATTACAGATCTAATCAAGGATTAAAGGAAGGATTTTTTAACAGTTCATAATTATTTCAAATAGCTTCTTTCTTGTTAACTTTTTAATAATCCTGCTTTTTGAAAATTTATTTTTAAATTTCTGTTTAACATCTAAGAAGGCTTTTTAGACAGCTCTTTCTGTGAAATCTTGGCTAACTTCCTAAAAACTGGTTAAGTACTGTCAGCATCAGAGAACTTTCAGTTCAGAAAAACTGCCAGCTTTTTAAAGATACAATCTTGTACTTTGGATTTTTTCATTATCTGGAGGAGTATTTCTTTTGTTTGCTGAGATGGGAAATAGGAATTTTGGGCATTGGCATTAGCTAAAGCTGAACATGCCTTTTTTTTTAAGAAGTGGCAGGGCTCCAAGATAAGTCATTCACCTTTTTCTCCGGAGAAATTAAGGGAGTCATGTTGCCAGATTTGCAACATCTGTAATAAACTAAATCTGCCATAAACTAAATGTTTTGTGTAAATGCACAGAGCCTTGTCTCTGCACAAGGGGTGTGGTGAGGCATGCCTATTATGTGTATTCCCTCTGATCTCTGCTGTCACACTGTCCCTGTCTTAAGAGAAGTAGGGCCAATTCATGAATTTATTTTTAAGAAAGTGTTTGCATTACTGTTATCTATTATTATCACTAACATTGGCTTAAAACATTAAAGCCTTAAGCACTAAAAGGATTTTAGCAGTAGTTACAAAACTCTGCAAAGTTTTTCTTAAGTCACCATTAGTATTAAATATTATGTTTTGACAAAATACAGCGATCATGCACGTCACAAAGAATCTAGAGCAGCATGCCAAGTAGCATTCACAGTAAAGACAAGGAAAAAATATGACTTTTTCTTTTAAATGCAATTCTATACTTATTCAGTCATCTCTTATTATATAATAAGTCTCCCTATAAATATCAATAATGTTTGCCTCTCTATATATTGTGAGGTAGCAGGCAGTCTGTACAAACAGAGCCTAAAGGGATGTAAGTACTTTAGGAGGGAAGAATGAAACTAGTGGGAGCCAATGCCATTACAGCAATATGACACAAAACAGGTGAAGGCTTTCATTACAATAACTTAGCAAGAATTGCTGGCAGCTCAAATACAGTATTTTGTGATCGGGGAAGATGAGAAACACAACATGATGTACAGAAATGTTCAGTGGTAAAATGTAGGAACAGCAGGAGAGAAATGAATGATGTTGATGATTAGTAAGAGATTAGATGAAGAGAGAGTGGAAGAGAAACAGAAAGTAGATTAAAGGTAAGATGAAAACTCATTGATTTAGAATATTCTGAATACTTTTTAAAATTATTTTTTTCATATAGATTATTGATGCACATACCACAGAAAGTTAAATACCTCAAGCTGCTGTTTGAAATTCCCTGGTTTTCACTGTCTGCATTGTCGTGACAAAGAGAGAAGTTGTCTGGAAGTTAAATTCGCTGCTAAGATACAATTTACTTACAAGGAAATGTGAATAAAAGTGATTATAACTCCCCATCTTAAAGGAAAATGAATGAAAATTACCATAACTGTAATTTGTATGTCATCAATATACATGTACAAGTCTTTAAAATCAAAGGAAGAAATTTTATGGTCTAGAATGTATATCACCTATGCATTAGATCTCTATGACATGCAGGAGACCCTGCAGCTTCATTCCTTGGTATCGGTCCTCAGCTGTTACATAATATCCTGACTGTTTGGTATTTTTTGTGTTATGGTTTAGGAGAAGAAAGAAAAAACAAACAGGTAATTCACCTAGTTACTTTAAAAAAAAAATATGCTTGATATCTTCCAGAATTCCTTCAAGTCTTCCAAAGTCAAGTGACTTTTACACTGTGACATGTGTGGATAAATTACTGCCATTTTAGTATGTATCATAGCAGTTAAGCTAGCCAAGTGGCTTCTATTTATAAGTATCGACAATTATAGAATATCACAGATTATTATGTTTTCTGTGATAATAATCATAGACTGAGCTTGTTTTCTAAGGTCATTATGCCCTCCCATAGTACTCTCATTGCTTGATTCCTTTATTTCCAGGAAAATAAGCAGCCCAGGATGAAAATTATGAGCTGTTTTACTTTTTCTTTGAATTTGTGAGAGGGATTGGACATAGTAGTTATTGAATAATTCTCATAAAATTGATAATATATTTCTTATTTAATAAATGAGGAGATTTTTAGTTATGCAGAATAGCCAATGTAAAATGTGTATGCCTGCATTTAATGTGTCTTTATGGATTTTGGCATTAATTTTTAAATTTCCTTATTTTCTTTTCCAAGAATCTTCTTATTTGTCACAATATAGAAGCTAACTTCAGGGGTTCATATTTTTATTGGTAAAAGCTGAATTATTTAGCTGTAAAATAGTAAGAGGTAACTGCCTTCAGACTTTTTATTTCTTTATTTGCTTAGTATTCTGAACATTAACTAGTAAAGGGGTGCTATAGTTTTCTTAGAATTCAAATCAATAGAAGTAATGTGCAAAAAACTTCACATCTAAATAATTCTCCCTGAAATCTGACAGTCTGTATTTGAATGGAAAAAGATCTTATATTTATTTCTAATTCAGAGTAAAACTGTCAAATCTCTTGGACAAGTGAAAATAATAGTAATTGTGATGGAATGCAATTTACAGTGTTTCACAGAGGAAAAAACTTCAAATGACAAGTTACCTCCACTCTGTCCTGAAGGCCTAAGAGATGTTAATTTAAGGGATTGACCATAAATGATCCAAAGAAATGCTAAATTCAAGTGTGGCTTTTATGTATTGATCTGTTTTATTTTGTTTCTTTTGTTTACATGTCTCTGTAGAAAAACTCTGAGATTAGCTACTGAAAAAAAATTGTACTTATAATTTTGAATATAATATGGGAAGTTAGAGCAGTATGAAATAAATATTTTTAAGAACTGTCATTGTTACAGGAACTTCTATTAACTGTTTTGGTTGGGGTTTTTTGTTCTTTGCATTTTGCGTATTTCTGGTTCACTTTGAAATATTCTCTTCCCAGATCTGTGTAGGATTTATAAAGTTATAAGAGAGGGGAGACTTAGATATAAATGCTAATAGTTTTGCTCAGTTTATGCAGCAAGCAGCATTGTTTGCCTGTTGCTTGATTCTGTAGAACTGAAGTTTTTACAAGATTTTGTGTTGACAAATGAAATGTATGTCAGTGACACTTCCACATTTTGGGATTTCTATGTAGTTTTGTCGGTAGTATGTTGTTCTTCTTTTCATGTTAAATGCCTTATGAAAGTCACAAAACAGACATGTAACTCTAACAGTGGTTCCCAACTCTGCCTTATGGAAAGGAGTGTCCCTTAAGGAATCAAGTCTTGTGTCTCATTTGAAAGGCTTCAGGACATGGCTTTTTCAGATTTTCACAGTAACCACCTGCTTATCTATACTCTTCTAGATAGGGCTCTTTGACACCTTTAAAAAGCAGTTACTGTGTGTTCCTCACTAAATTGCCTGCATGCAACTGATTTGTTCATGTGCAGAGGGCATCTGTACCATGTGCACAGTGAGTTCAATAAATCACATTTTAAGCATACACAAATTACTGCTTAAACACAATTCACCTCTCTAAGACTGTCAAAGAATTCAATATATAAACCAAAAGCCCAGCACAAGTCTGTGACTGGTAAGACAGACAACATAGTGAATGTAAAAATGGTTTCAGGAAAGGAAAGTACATTTTTACACCTTAAGTACATTCTACATCCAGTTTTTCTAAAACCCAATAGCTCTCAGAATGTAGGACTTGGATTTTGGGGATGGAAAAGAAAAAGAGAGATGTTTAGGCTATCAGGTAAGTTTAGTCATGGATATAAAGTGCTGGTAGCCAGTGAGAGCCCACAGGTGAAATCAGAAGGGCAAGAGCAGAGAAATATGCAAAGAGAATAGAGAGAAAGTGAGAGGAAGGTAAGAACAGGAGAGTGAGGGAGATTTGGAAAGATTATTTTGGTTTGGAAAAGGCCTTGGAAGGTGATAGCAGAAGTTTTAACTTAGGAAGTCTGAAGGCTCTGGTGTGCATCCTGGATAAAGAAGAATTTGTAATTTGGTATGTCTCTCTCTAGAAAAAAACAAACTTCTGAGACAACAGGTGTGTGAAGCTGAAATACTGAGGCAAGAGAGTGGTGTGGTTCAGGCTTTTCACATAGAAGGGGATCTCTGGATCTGAGAAGAATGGTGGTTGCATTGAACGGCCTTGGTTTGTGGAAGGAACTGGATATTTTGGGAATACTTTGAGTTTACTTTGAGTTACTTTGAGTTACTTTGAGTGTAGTGCTTGAGCTGAGTTAGAGCTTGGGGCACGAGATGAGAACTTAATGGGAGATGCCTGCAGTCATTCACACAGAATAAGTGCTATTCTCACATAAATCTCTCTGGCAATATATGATTTTTCTTTCTCAGAAATACAAATCTCACAGCTCATTTTAACTGGCAAATCTTGCAATTTAGCTATTACATTAGCATAACCAGAATATAATGCCTCTTGATGTGCGTATGGGAGAAAGCATTTGTGAAAGCATGAAAGCAACATATGAACACCTGTATACTTGAAAAATTATAGAATACTTGGAAATGTTGTTCTTTTCCTCCATGCTGCCATCAGGTCTTCAGGTGACAACAAATTGGTAGACTCAGTGGTGGGGCTGCTATCCAGAGAGAACAAGAAGTTGGAGAAATGTATGTGCTTCGTCAGACAAAGACCCTTTTGCCATGCACCTAAAAATAAAAACAGACCCAAGTAGGAGGTGGAAAATACTGTATGAAAGAGCACATAGCAAGCCAAATTGAGATCTTGTCAGAATGCCACAGTGGTCTGTGTAGTTCAGAACATTCATACGTGATTTGTGAAAGTGATACATATACAGCTGGTAAAATTTATAGTGATATTAAATTATTCACTTCACTGATGATAGTAAATATGAACTTGACAGCTAACAGTTCTTTTGATCAGTGACCTAGAGGAGGCAACAGAATATGTTTTCACCAGGTCTGCATAGAAACAGCAAAGTTAAGGACGTATTGATAGACTCAGCACAAGGCTATCATTCAAAGATACCTAGACAAGCTGTAGAAATGTTCTGGAAGGACTCTGAAATTCAGCAAGGATAAATGCTGAGACCTGCACCTGGGAAGGAAGAGCCCCTGGCAATGAGACAGGTTGTGTACTGAAAGCCTGAGGACAGATCTCTGGAAAGAGCCTGAGCATCCTGATGGAGAGCAAGCTGTGCGTGGACTGGAAGTGTGCCCTAGCAGTGAAGAAGGCCAGCAGTATCCTGGGCTTTGTGAACACCTGTATGATGTATGAAAACCTGTAGATGAAGCTTTTATCCCCTGCTGCTCAACACATCACATCTAAAATCCTGCAGTTTTGCCTTCCTCCCCTGTACAGGAAAGACGGCAGTAGACTGGAGCAGGTTTAGCTGAGCAACCCAGGTTTAGCTGGGATGCTCACAGGCCTGGAGAACCTGACCTGGAAGGAGAGGTTCAGGGAACTGGCTTCTTCAATCTGGGGAAGGGTAGGCTTTGGGGAGGATCTCCAGTCAACCTTATCATACCTATAAGGAGACCACCAAGAGGACAGACCAGCTGTTCACAGTGATGTGTGGCAGAGGATGAACATTAAAGGATATGAAAAGTTCAGATTGCAAGTAAGGAAAACACTTTCACTATGAGAACAGTCAGGTAGTGGAGCAGGTGCCCACAGAGGCATTATGCATCTCCATAATGCATAATATTCACTGTGATGTGCTGTAAATTAGCTGTTGCCATTTAAAAAAAACCCATTTGGATAACACTAGGATTAATTTTCTGAAAACATTTCATGCACAGCCACAATAAAAAAGTAAGCAGCAGTTATTAAAATCATAACAAAATGGAAAATATTATGTCATTGTCTAGATTTGTGGTGATCCCACAACTCAAATTTTGCACATAATTTTAGATTACATCATCTCAGAGAAACATAAAGGAGAGTGAAGCATAATGTGGAGAATATAGTGTGAAGTATAGAAGCTTTTTCTATACAAAGGAAATTCAAAAGTTCTTTTGTTTGGAAAGCATATTAGAGGAGACAGATACAAGAGCTCTGTAAAATTATGAATGGCATAAAGATGTTTCAGGAGAGATTATTCACTGTCTCTCAGAGGCATTCTTGCATTAGCAATTGTATCAGCCATAGCAGAGTACAAAAACTGATGCTGCGAGGTCAGATGTCCACGTTTGCATGTGAGGCAATTTGCAGTCCCAAGGGCTAAATGCCCATTAGTGGTTGAAGCATATTACTGGAATACTTCTGAGCTCTTAGAGCTCATCTTCTATTTCTAGTTTTACCTGAAATTACTGCACACTGTCCACCAAGGGACACAAAAGTGCAGTAAATGGAGCCAATGTGAGATCTGGTTCAAAAGCATGCAGAGACACATGTAATGCTGTTTTAACTCATTTTTCTGAAAACAAATTCCAAAGATCTAGCACACTAATCTGCCAGGTGCTGCAAGGGCACATGTGGAAAGGTCTCAGTCTGTACGTGCATTTTTTCTCAGTCTTTCAATAGCTCTGTCTTATCTGCTGCAGAAAGAAGAGACTGTGCCAAAATTATGTACTTTTTTGTATATCTGATAATCTCAGAATACTTATTCATATGTAATTTAATTTTACATGAGCACTTATAATGCAAATGGTTATTGTAGCTTGCATATTATTCATTTGGAGACAGTTTTAGAGTAAAATTTTCTATTTGATACCTTCTATTTTCAAGTTTTAAAAAAAGTAGATCAATTTATAAAATTGGGAGAATATTTTAATTTTTTTTTTTGTAGTTTTGTGTTTTGCTAGTACTTCAACAGAAGGTTGCAAAGTGCAAGAGATGTGCCTACTGACGCTGTAGTGAAAATCCTTTTTGGTTTGCAGGCCTTGGTGCATATCAAAGTGTGATCTGCACACAACAGTGTTTTTTGTTATCTAGTAACAGGTTCCCACTAACAGTCGCCAGACTCTTCTGGCACTTGCATGCATATTCATGTGATTTGCATAGAAGTTCTTGTTCGGAGTATAGCAACACAGCCATGTGCAAGAAAGTTAAATAAAATACATTTTTTGTGAAAAATAAGTTTTTACATAAACACATGTCCATGTATAAGTTATTTGGGGACTGCAATCATGTATGATAGGATTTTTTTTTAAGAAATAGAAAATACATTAGAAAGTGTTTGATGTTCCCTCAGGTCTCCTGTTTCATAATTCAAACCCCTACTCCATGTTGCTGTTCAGTTTTTGAGGAACTCTACAGCTCTCAGCTTTTTCTGCAGATGGCTAAGAAATGTCCTTTATTTTCTCTCTAGCTGGAGATACAGACATCTGAAGGTATTTTTCTTGTCAGAATTTATTAAAGAATACAGAATGCATCATACAAATTGTTCAATACATGAAAACAGAGCAAAAATCCAAAGTACAACTGTCCTTTATAAGAATGGGACAAATTTTCAGCATTTGTACCACAGCTCCCAGGCTTTTTTTTGTGCCGCAGCCGACTGTCTGACACAGCTGCACAGACTGTTTTCTAACCTCATGTCTTGACATAGGGAAGAGCTTTGCTTCCACAGTACCTCTCTTGCTATATGGAGAAGTCTGGGGAACAGTGAAGAGGACAGACCTTTTGGCAGGACCCCACACTCAGGCCATCTTGGAGTCACAGGATTTTTACTTCCACTTGACTTGTTTGCATCTCTCTTTATACTTTTAAGGTGTTATCAGCATACAAACAGTGATTTGAAAGTTGAATTTTAGCATGGTATGCATTATATTAAACATAATGAACATCATATTAAAGCAAGAACTATTTATTTAGAAGACAGTTTGGAAAAAGAATCTCAGATTCTAGAAATAGGAATTCAGATGTGTTTCAGCTATTGAACAATGTATGTACAAATCTGGAAATCTGGATATGTTTTTTTTTTACTGAAGAATTCAGGTGAGTAGACTTAGGGAACCCAGCTAAACTAATTACTGAAGAGATTGATTACAATATATGGAGCCTTTCACTTCTAGATCACTGAGTCAAACTCGGTGAAAGAAGGCACCAAAAGAGATGTGTTCATAGATCTGGATAACATAAGCAGATAGCATTACTTTATTATGGTACAGAATTCCAAATCCAAACAAAAAACCATATTATTTTCTAGACATGGAACATAGAGTTACATTTAAGGAACACAGTGTTACTCTTTAGATCTTACAAAATCAATTCTACAGGTAGTTTCTTTTCCAACAAAGTGATGAAACTCAGCAGTGAGGTGTCAGATTTCCTGCTTCTATTTGTCTTTTTGATAACTGGAGGAAGGAGCGTTAACTTTTTTTTGCTAGTCAAACTGTTTCCTTTTAAAAAGATTTTTATCGCCAAGTCTTTTTTTCAGCAGGTTTTCAAAGGCGCTCAAATATTGTAAGAAGGAGGCACTTCCCACATGCTGCTCACAGGATGGACTATATGGACTTCGAGGATGTTAGCCGGAGATGGTGGTTTGATACGGACTTGGTGATCATCTACATTTATTCAGTCAACTGGATAATAGGATTTATTGTTTTCTGTTTCCTTTGTTATTTCTTTTTCCCTCTTTAGGCTGTAGAAATAACAGTTAAGGAAAATGACAGTCATGTGAACCAAAATCGTGAATAGAAAAATATTGAAAAAGGTAAAATGTTTGATACTGATTATGTTTGCATTTTTATCATTCAGAACTCGAGTAGACTGTATGAAGCATGCTGGGAAGCTGTTTGAAACTTCTGCTATATGTGACAAAGAACTTGAGCTTGGTTACAGATGTATTGTGAAATCCACATCATACTTCATTCAGTGGGAAATTTGCCTTTGGGAGATTTTAATGGGAAAAGAATTCATTCCTAATTTATAAAATGATTACTCTGTAGAAGTTCTCCCAGTTTTTAGGGAAGATCTGTGTACTACAACAGAATGTCATCTATAGAGTCATGTAGGGGTTTGACTCTGTTGACACACTTCTCTCGCTCGTTGGTGCTTCAATTCCCCGTGCATAAAAGCAATAAAGATGCTTCCCATTTTCACTCAGATCTTTTGGGAGCAGGAGCAGTGCTGTAGCATGCATTATATAGACATTCATCAGAACTATTTCAGTGGCATGATCCAAATCCTGGAAAATTTTGACAACTGATAGACAACTGTCAGCATTCTGCTGTGGATATTTTGAGCCTATTAACCAAAAAGAAAAATTATACTGCAGTGTGCTGCCAGTTCATTTTTTCAGCAAATAGCAATCAAAAGGAATCAGCTAACAACCATAAGTTCTGCACAATAAGTTGATCATTTCTCTGCAGATTCCCAGTGTAGCACTGCACCTTTTTTAACCATTTAGATGAGTATCTTGGATCCACCAAGGTGCTAACAGAGGGCAAGCAGCAGGTCTGCCAGCTGTGATGCTGTGAGACACTGATCCAAATAAATACTGGAGACAGAAGCATTCTCCAGTGTAAGAAATCAGTATCATTATTAAATTGCTGTAATAACTGAGGATAGTTTTAAATGTGGGCTCTCCAGGTCTTTATGTCTCATGGGAGAGCACATAAGAGGGCACAGTATTTATTTGCACCTTTCTTGTGAAATGGTTCTAAAGCACTTTATAGTTATTCTATATATAGATGGTGAGGTAGCAGCCAGACCAACAATCATTCCAAACTTGCTGCTTTACACAGTATTTTCAAGTGAAAGTGAAAGCGCATCTATTAAATTATAGTAAAAGATGCTAGAAATAAATGTGGGAATCAGGTGCTGAAGAATGGCACAAGATGCCATGGCTTTACTTTTCAAGAAGGTACAAGGAACCTTTTTATTTCTAGTGGCATGACTCTTCAACATACACTGTACTTCCATCTAGAAAAACATGTGAGTGTAGGTATATTGTCCCTCTAGAATCAGAATTTGTGTGGGAGACCTGTGGTTTTTCAGTAGGTGGTGTACTCCCCTGTTCTAGCAGAGAACAAGGAGAAATGTGTTGTGGAAGGTGCCATCTGCCAAATGTGATGGAATGAAATCAGAGTTTTATTAAGCATGAGCTTATATTCCTTTACTGGAGCAGCTCCAGCCTGGTCAGCCTCTTACAGACTATGAAGGGATCAGGACCAGAAGCTTTCACTTAATCTGAAAACCAGCAGTAAATTAATTACTAATATTTAGTTTTCTTACAGGCTGCATAAAACAATAATTTCAAGAACATATGAGTAGAACTAAAAACTACAAGTACAATTACACTGATTGGATAAATAACCTGTCATCTTTTTTAATACGCAAATTTAAAGAGATGTAAGAACTGAACTTCACCATCACCACATAGTTGTGGTTTTGACAAAAATGCATTTTAATAATAATAATAATCCACTTAGTTACCTCGTCTCTGCCTAAAAGTGAGTGGCTGTATTATTAGTGGCATTAAGCATAACGTTTTAAAAGCTTTAAGGCTGTAATAAAACATTTGGTGAAAGTCTTTTAAAAACTAGGGGGTGTAAGTCATAGGCTCCTGTTTGGCTACATGCAGATTTGTGGGTGTGTATGCTAAAATATTATCTGTAACTTAAATAGTTCTCTCATATATGCCAGGACTGGCGTTCTAACCGCAATTTTTGTTTGCCTCTCTAAACTTACGAAATTACTGCTCATATATCAGAAAAGGGAGGGATCAACTCACCTGTTAAAACAAAACTGCTTCTACCTTTTCATCTCAGGAAACCTAAAAAAAAAAAAGTGACATAGTCTAAAATTCCAATAATAATGGTATTTAATTTTTTTTTAACCCGGATGTCTGCTAAAGCAATATCCTTCAGTAAATATTCAAAAATATATTGAGATATAAGAAATGTAATACAGATGCTAACAAGTTATATAAGAAAAAGTTACAACATTTTTAATAGCCTGTTACCATGGTTTTATTTGAAAAAGGGCCACAAAGAAGAGTAAAAATCCAGTCTAATATTGGCCTCTTATGTACATTTTCAACAAGAATTGGTGACTGACAGTGACTACATTTTTCCAAAGTTAGTAGGTCTCATAATTTTTCAGGGCTTTTTCTAATTCAGGACAATTTCTAATTGTTGAACTCAACTTTTTTTCAAGGCCTAAACTGTTTCTTGAGCAATATTGTTTTACTTTAAAATCCAGAGAAAGATTATTTTTTAATTATTAAAAATGTACATAATGAAGACTACTCCAACTCTGAGAGATTCCCCATAGGAAAACACCTTAAAGGTATAGAGTGGAGATACACATTTTTTGTCATATATTGAGTTCTTTTGAGATACATACTTTTGTAAAAATGCAGTAACAATTCAAAGCCTGAAATTTGGTTTTCCTTGAAGTCTGCTGTAAAATGCTGTTAATATCTCTTGGAGCAAGAGCAGGCCCTTTTTAGGCTATTTTCTGGTTAAATTGATTCTGATCAGTAAGCTTGTATTTCTTAACTACCATAGTATTAAAATGTTTAAAATAAACTTTGATTTGCTTTTAATATTTTGCAGTCATTTCACTAGATTTTGCTTGGAGAATTAATTTTTTTCATTCATTGTCTTCTTTGATATCTCTTGTGTGTCTGCATGGAGTGCAGCAAAGGTTTGCTGAATTTTTCACTACTGGGATTAACTCTTTTTATATTAGCAGCCTTTTTATTTGTTTCAGTACTTATCAGACAGCTTTTGTCAGAAATCATCTGGGGGCATGGTCTGGATCTTAACACATTCTGATAATGAACTATTCTCAGTACTGGTGCTGTTGGTCAAGACCATTTAGCTGTTGAAGAGGGCAGAAATCCAGGACAAGACTTAGGTTTCACTTTTACAGGCTAAGTAACTTCAGGCTCACATGCTTACTCAGAACTGTGTGAGTTTTTTGTCCAGCAGTGGGTATGTTTGTAGCTCCCCTACCTGCCAAAGGTTCAGTCATCTTGCTTCTCTCATGAGACAATCCTAAAAAAATATCCCAAACAGTCACTGTGCAGGGAGCAGCTGCTGTGAAGCAAAACAGGGTCTTTCATGGCTTGTGCCTGCCTACAGAAGCTCAGATCCACATTAAGCTTTTTCCAGTATTCTACATACATACCTCATTTTTTTAATCACGTGTCAACAACAGCCTCAGTTAGTGGTACTGAGATGGAAAAGAAAGAAGAACCAGAGTTTAGGTGTATTTTGTCATTTTTAGAGAAAATTATTGCTGATAAAATAAAAGTCTGGGAGTAAGATTAGCTATTGTAGCTATCACCTGACAAGTAATTGTCTTCATGGTGTGTAGTGTTGCTTTTGTGGATGTGTTTTCAGCATCTTTTGTTCCTTGCAATCCTGACAACATTATAACTATGAGATGCATGCTCTCCTCTGGGGAATTCCAGGTGACAGATGAACAGAAAAGAAAGGTGGGACATCAAGAGCATCTGCTGATGTTCAGCCCCATATCCAGGCAAAGACTGTGAGGAGGGATGCTTTGGATTGCTCTGGATCTGGAACAAGACGTCAAGCTGTCCTTAGAGATGCCTTTTATTCAGCAGAAAGTTCTAAGACAGTAATAGTAGAAGGACTTAAAGATTCCTGTTTTCTGTCTCAAACACAGTTACCACAGAAAAACTTTGCCATGAGATAAGCAGAGAATGGAGTGACAGGATGGACTAACTCCAAGCCTGCAAGGTCTAGCTAGCACATCCTGGGTAATCCAGACAAAAATTCACATTGTGACAAAGAGTGTAATGAAACTGCTGCTCATATGCTTATCACTGGTCAAACAAAAGATCCTGATCAGCAGGTTATGGGACAACTGGCATCTGCAACCACCAGAACCCCCCTCCCCTAAATATGTCTCTGTGGATATCTGAAACTTGGACTGTGAATTAAGACACCATGAGGAAGACTTGAGACAAGATCGATACTATTGTCTGAGTGTTATCTCAGGCCTAGGGGGAGGCAAACAAAGCTGGGGAAGAAGAATGTGTCAGGGATAATGGCTGAATTTATGGGCCACAAGGAAAGCCAACTGTGCTGAAGTCAGCTCAGGCTGCATAAAAGATAATTCTGGCAGGCAGAGGTAGCAGCTACCAACTCACAATGCAGAGGAAAACTGAGCGTGGGATTAATTAGCATGAAGTGAGGGAATCATTTAGCCAATAGAATAAGAGAACTGTGTAGCCAATGACCATTAATTCCTTTGCCTACAAAAATGTATAAATAGTGAAAAGCTTTGAATGACCTCAGAACCCCTACCACTAAGAACTCCTGGGTAAAGAAGGACCAAAAGGACACTGCTGGATCTCTCCCCCTCTCTCTTTCACTCTCATTTTATTGTTCAATAAAGTCTGTACCATTGGCTTTGGCATATGGTCTCATTTGCACCTTAGTTCAGCCCAAGGCCTCTCTCAGTAATAGTATCCTTAACAAACTATGAGGTGGATTTAAAACTGGCTGAACAGCCAAGCTCATAGTGCTGTGATTAGTGCCACAAAGTCTACCTGGAGGCAAGTAGCTAGTGGTGTATCCCAGAGAACAAATCTCGGTCCTAACCTGTTCATCATCTTCGTTAATGACCTGGATTTTGGGGCAGAGCATACCCTCAGCATGCTTCAGAGGACAAAATAGGAAGTGGATAATACACCAGAGGGTTGTGCCGCTGTCCAGTGGAACTTTGACTGGCTGGAGAAATGAAGTGACAGGAACATCATGCTGTTCGACAAGAGCAGTCTTGCACCTGGGAACAGCGCCCCCCATGCCTCAAAACATGCAAGAGGTCACCCAGCTGGAAAGCAGCTCTACAAAAGAACCTGGGGGTCCTGGTAGACTTCAAATTGAATATAAGCCATCAGTGCATCCTTGTGTCAAGGAGGTGTCCTCAGCTGCATTAGGCATAGTGTGGCCAGTAGGTCACATACGATGATCCTGCCACTCTGCTGAGTACTGATGAGGCTATCTTTGGGGTGCTGTGTCCACTTCTGGACTGCCCTGGACAAAGGAGATACGTACAGAGTTATTGGTAAGATGTAAGCAAAAGACTACTAAAATGATTAAGGGAATGAATGAAGTCTCTCTCATATGAGTAATTCTGTGAAGTCATCACACAAGAATTGACTGGTTGAGAACTAGAATAAGTGAATTCCTCAATAATAAAACAGAAATGTCTGAGAAGAACATCATGTTTTCCCTTAATAACAAAAGACAGTACACTGCTGGAAAAACTTGGCCCACATTTTTGACAATTTCTGTTCTTTTCTGTACATATCTGTCTAGAATAAGTAATTTTCTTTTCTTTCACTGTTATCTCAAATCAATACAACCAGTCTCTCTTTGGTAACCAGTTCAATCTTTAAGGGGTTATTTTTCTTTCTACTTATTGAAATCTGTGTTTATTGCAGTTCTCTGCAGTACTTAGAAGAGTACTAAGGAAAGAATCACAGAAGGTTTAGTTTTATTATTTCACTATTAGTCATCTTACTGTCAGAAATCGATATGCTGACTTTATTATTTATTTATTATTTAAATGATATTTATTAAATTTATTATTTATTATTATTTATTATTTGTTTATTTATAACTAAACAAATAAATAATCTGCATTTATTATTTAAATGTTAAAGTCTAAAGTTTTTACAGGTAAGAGTTTGAATTGAAATTTCGCATAGTACCTCCTAATTTTGGCTGCCTCAATTTGTCATTCTCAACATTAGACCTTCCTTTTAAAGTGACCTGATGCAGAACTGAAGATCATGTTTCTCCAAAATGGGTTCTTTAGGATTTCTCATGTTGGGATCCAAAGCCTTGAATAGATCTATTTATGATGGACTTCAGCAGGGATCTAGATCTCAGCAGAATCAATGGGAGTCATCAGTGTAAAATCTAGTTTCTCATACACAACTGCAACTGGATTTGTGTCTTATGTGTCTTTTTTTCTATTATGGTAAAATGTATTCTGATGGCCTTTCTGAAGTTTTCAGAATTTCTTATGAAAGCAAGTTCAAATTTTATGTTTACTTATATTTGATTACTCTATGACTGAAACTAAACTAAAGCTCAAGAGTCTTACATGTATTAGGATTTCTTTGTTGCTGTGATATAATCCCAGAAAATAAATACTGTCAATATTACTTAATGAAATTACTTAGTTAAAAATAACTAAATAATAATATATTTAATCTTCTTTGGTTGCAATATTTCTACATTTCTGGTAAGGCACTTAAATGTAGAGCTATTTGAAAGTACCTTCCACTCTTACACTCTGGAAGTCTAACCATAAAATATGATACTGTATAATTGAGGACATTTAACCTTTCACTTGATCCTATTTTTACAGTTTTTTTGTTGTTAAAAAAAGTTCGTAAAAGAAGACTGAGGTTATGTATAATCCCATATATTGATTTCACTGCAATTATTTTATTACAGACAAATCCTACATGACAAACTTCATCTCTGATGAACACTGCAGAAAATGTACTGAATAAGCCGACAAATTTGATCAGAGGAACACTTCTGGACAAGTCATCAGACTGACACTGGGAAAAAAAAGCTCAGGGCTTGCTTCTCAAGGAAAGACTCTCATCAGGGCAGAATTACGTAGGACACTAAATGGATTTCCTTGTCCTTTGAGTGCTGTGTAGGGCACTCTCTAGTCTCCCCTGGCACTTTGGGGTCCTCAATTGAGCAGGTGTCCTATAACAAGTCCTCAGGAATTATACTGGGCATCTGATGGCACACACAGAGTTTCCTTTTCTGCTTCACTAAAAGATTCCCTAATATTCCTAGGTTTCTTCAGGTATTTTGGTTCACCTTTGACTACTGGAATCTATCCAAAGAAGGGAAGATGATGTGCTGTTACTTTTCCTTGCTTTTTGTCCTCTGAGGCTGCACTTCTATTTCAATCAGTTGGTTTTGCTAAGGCATGACGTACCCCTCTCCCAAAATTTTGAACTTATACCCAGGTGGGAATCTGTAACCTGACTTATTCTACAGCCTTTAATGAAAGTTGTGGCATATATAAATGGAAGGAAAATATATATGCATGACAAAGAGGAACAAAATAATTTGTTGTACTAGATATAAATAAAACCTCAAGATCTTTTCAAAGAAACTTCTGTGTCCCTGTAAAAAAGATGCCAGGACACTGAGTATGGTTGGTTCTTGCAAGAAAGCAGCCATGAAGGTGTAAAATCGCAGATAAGCAAAGGACAGCAAAGCAAGTGCTTCCAAGGGAGGAACTGGATAGTAGTACTGAGTAGCAGTGCCAGCTACTGGATGAATGCCCTTCAGCCTGGCTTAGTAAAAGCAAGATCAGTGTTAACAGCACAAGAGCATTTTACTGACCACTGCCTAGAAAACAACTGACAGTTCACTCAGTTCTGTTTGAGGCTGGTAGGAACAGAAGAGAGGCTTATGAACCTATTTGATCATTGTTTCTGTGAAGATGAAATCCCTCAAGGTCTTGGCTCAGCCTGCCTAGACCTGATCTTCTTAAGGGCTCTTTACACATTGGTCCTTGGTCAGGAAAGCATGCTGCTTCAATCAGGATTGTTCATAATACATAAAAATGTGACTGGAAAGGCTCCATGGTATTGTTTGAAATTTAAAATATATTTGTTCGCACCCCCTGTAATATTGTAGCAGCAGTCACTGTCCCATGTGCACTTACCTAACTAGTTTTTGAGTTTAAAAAATATTCTGGAACTCAATACTACAGATACCTCTCTGGTACTCAACAGCAATGCTGCCTTTCCTCAGCCACATTTTTTATTGTCCACTCTACAAAATATGGAAAGACTCCTTCAGCTTCATGCCCTTTATGTCGCAATACTAAATAACAAGTGAAATAAATTTGCTCCCAGGATTTTTAGATTGATGTTATACAAGTAATACAAATCATTATGCTCCTGTATTAGTGATGGCTTATTTAAATTTGCACTTTAGTTTTAGGGTGAGAAAACTGCAGTAATTATATTCGGACTTTATTCAGTAGATACCATTTTTAACTTATTAATAATCTATTTCATTTTTCATCAAACATTTCCAATATTTAGGTGAAGTATTTCTACATTTCCATTGAATCATTAAAATGTAATCAGGCAATCACTTAAAAATACTCCATATGTAATCTTTTATCCTCAAAAAAGACAATGAAGCAGTGAATGTAAATGCCACCACTAAAAGGATCATGGTCGATCATTTGATTCTGATGAAAACATTAAAAATTAATTATTTCAAATTTTTACTCTGCCATCATAAAAAGAGTACTAAAATGCTAATCATGTAATATATTCCTCTGTTTCTGAGCTGGAGAATGAAATTAAGACTGTGGAGATGGGAAATCTCATGTAACTTTACTGTATTACCTGTATAAAATGAAGGAGATATTGACAGAAAAATGTAGCGACCATCCTGGTAAATTAAAATGGAAACTTAATATTTTTAAAAAATCCTGAGTAATACCAATCTATCTAAAGTAATCCCTGGTTTGGAGGTAGTAACGCTTCATAAAATCTGGCTGCTACCCAAGAAATATTGTTTAGACTTATAATTGAAGTGTGAAAATAATTGAAATTCACAAAACCTTGTCCTTAATCCATGCAGTATAAATCTTTGGGGAGATGCATGATTCCAGAATGCATTACAAGTCAGAGCATGCCATCTAATAGTGCCTGAAAGACAACATGTTCCAATTAGAAACATATGAGGTAAGAATGTGTTTGCCTTGCAGATGGCTCTAGATTGCTAATGTATGCATTTCAGCTTTCAGAAGTTAAACTACTTCTAAAATAATTTGAATTTAACTTCAGGGGAGGAAGAACATGCTAATTTTCTTTTGCATCTTATCAAGCAGAAAATGTGTGCAAGAAGTTAATGTTACAGTCAAATTATAGCCCTCTCTGGTTCCATCTTATAGAATTGGGCTCCACTTTTTATCTTTCTTAAAACTTGGGAATTAAAAGAACATGTAGGTTAATAAATAATTCTATGGTCAGAGATTTTTCCAATGCATATACTGCAATTTGACATGAATAGGAATTGCAAGACCTACAAAATCATCTGATACTTTTCTATTAGACTCACCTAGGAATCAAGCCCCACAAACTGATTTTTATTTGTCTTGTAGATAATTATTTAAATTCTAAACTACAAAAAATGACACAATGGTATTAAACTTTCAAGCTGTACTACTATTTTATCTCTAATTCTGCTTAAGACAGGAATATAATGTAATGAAAACAGCGTATAATGTGATACCCTTCTCTTTCCCTCTGAAGTGTTTTATTTTCAGAGTAATTCACAGGTCAAATTATCATTATTTTTAATCTCTAAAAACAAATTGTTCAGAACTTCCATTTTTTGTGCAGAGTCTACTGAAATGTTCGATGTGCAAATCACTTGAGGCTTCTCAAGTTACAGGCACTCTTACAACCACTGGGGAATATACAAATTCAAGTATTACAGTGCTAATATAACAGGTTAACACATTTTTTGGCAACAGTAACTAAATTGTCATATTACCACAATTTAAATGAAAGGACAGCCGAATTATATATGCATGGCTTGTATAGATACTAACTAAATTCTTTAGCTACTTAAAAAAAACCCACAACATGCCCCTACCCCTGGTTTAGCAATTACTGCTTTTAAGGAAGTTTAATATTAAAAGGCTTTCAGGAATGTCTATGACCCACTGGCTGGAAGGACATTTCTGGAAGATTCCTACTAGCTTCCACATACTGCTTAGCTAAGTACCCTCATCAGGAAAAAGAGAAAATGTCTAAACCCTTAAATAGAGCAGAGAGCAAATTGCTTCAGGCAGCAAAAAAAAAAAAAAAAATCACAATGCTATTTAGCAAACAGTGTTTCTGGCTTTTACACCAATTGAAAAGAAAGTTGAGTTTGTTTTACATCTCATCTTTTTAACAAATACAAGTAAAACAATCCAAGAGTTATTGCACAAACCCAAGTAAAGAAATATTTCCATTGTTAGCATCATCAATGATCAGCAATGAGATCATAGCAATTTTACTTTTTTATTCAAAAGGATGTTAGTAAAGGCTGTGGACTGTCTCCTTGAAAAAACTATCAATCAGCATTATGTCAGAAAAACAACAACTGTTACATAGGATGAATACAAAAATTATATTTTTAACTTTATTGAAACTATTTGGGTTTTAAACATTAATAATGAGTAGGTTTCATTATCAAGTAACGTTATCAGGTAACATCAATTAAAATGTAATTAATAGTGTTAAAGTTTTTTAATCTTCAAAATGCAACAACTGTAGGTAATTTTCTTCCTGAAAGGGCAAAGCAGTGGGTAGAATGACTGCACAGTAACCAAGTCACAGTAAAAGTACAAAATTAAGAACTTGAAAGAGAAAATATCAAGTCCTAGAAAAAAGAGTCTTTAGAACAGATACGGATGAAGTCCTGATTCAGTAATGAAGATTGTCCATCAGCCCCTTCTCTTTAATCTACCATGACAGACAAATCTAGTCTCTCACTAGGCCATTTTATGTAGTGCTGCAACAGCCATACTGCACCTGAAATTGCTCTGCTTTTCTCACCCTTTGGAGCAGGAATCCTTATGTGAACTAGAGCCAGCATAGCTGGCTGTGTGCTGTACTACTTGGCATTAGGAATCATACAGATGGCATGCAGCATGGTCAGGTGACAATGCAAACTGCCCATGGTCTGCCAGAATAGACTCTGAGTGACTGTTTTAAAAGTGGATATTGAGTCTGCACTTGTCCAAATATTTTTTGTTTACTCCCAGGAATGAACAGTAACATAAAATGAATTAGGTCTGTACTTTCCAAAGATCCTTGAAACCTAACTTCCCTTAGAATAGAAGTATCTGTGATAAATAATAATGCATGTGGTAATCACAGATAATAATAGTCTTCTTCTGCAGTTTAGTGGCCAGAGTGCTTCTGGAAAAGGGTTGAAACATATCCTGCTATGATCAAAATTTTCCTTGTCCACAGCAAATGCTCTAAGCACTAGATAAACATGTAAGTATGTCAGGGAGAAACACTATGTTTCAGTGTCAAATGAAAGAAAGGTTCTGTATCAGATGGACTTAATGATCTTAAGAGTTGTTTTCAGCCTCAATAGTACTACCTGAATTTAAATACTTTATTAAGTACAGAAGGTGGAGTTTCTAAGTTCCAGTTTCACTGAAATTTATTCTGTAAGTTAAATGCTTCAGTCAGGAGTGTATGAGAGAACAGGAAGAGAGACAAATGCTGCTCTTGGATATGCCTTTCACATTCTACAGGCTGTTTCCCCAAGTCATCAGATGACTATCATGAATTCCATTCACTAGACTCTCATTTCTTTCTTCTAGATGGAGTGAATTTTAGGTAAATTCTATTCTGAATTTCATTTCCCTTGAAAAACTAGATCTGAGTATGTTGATACCTTAAGCTTTCTTAAATCTTGATCCTTTATTAACTCAACTCCTAGAAAACAACTTTTCTTTGTACTTCTTAGAAAAAATTTTCCAGTGTTCCAAAAGCAGCCACAGCTTGATGAGGCTACTTTCAGTACATTCTTTGAGATCCTTTAAAAATTAAATAAATAAATGCAGCTAAAACTACTGTCTATTTAAAGTCTCTTAATATTTAATTAATGCAATAGTATATATGAATGTGCTTACTAGGTCTTTGTATAGTCACTGTATGTTGGCAGAAGGCATAATTATAATAAGAATATCAAAACCAGAGTATATAAAATTAAAACCCTGCAGATATTTCTCTTTTAAGTCATAAGAAAAAATATTGGTGAGATGAGTGGACTGAACATCAGCCCTGGTAGGAAGCATCTGGGGGTGCTGGTGGGTGAGAGGCTGGACATGACCCAGCCACAGGCACTCCCAGCCCAGAGAGCTGTCCTGGGCTGCATCCAGAGCAGCGTGGGCAGCAGGGCCAGGGAGGGGATTCTGCCCCTCTGCTCTGCTCTGCTGAGACCCCACCTGGAA
>VXBQ01006691.1:0-27737 GCA_013400175.1 Phainopepla nitens
TGTGAGTGAGTGAGCAGCCTGTGATGTGTGAGTGAGCTCCTCGAGCAAATGCTGCTGCTCTGTGCAGGGATAATTCTGGCTCTGAGAGCTGCCACAGCCCCTGCACGCAGGGAGCTGCTGGACAAGGCTGGGCTGTGCCTCCTGCAGCTGCAGCCTGGCGGCTGTCACTGACTTGGGTTAACTGCTCTGTAAGCCAGTGCTGCTCTGTGCTCTCATGCTTTGAAATTACTGGTTTGGCTGTGCCTCATTATATGTTTCAGCAAAAGGGTTTCCTAAGCACAGTATCTGTTTAGTGTGTGGTTTTTTCCTTAGTTGGAGGGCTGGTGGGGTGTCCCTTTAATTTCGCGGTGTCTCCACCAGATGTCAACAGTGCACTTCTGTCGGGCGGGTGCGGTGGGGACAGAAGTGCCGCTGTCCCCGCGGGCACGGCCCTGCTGGCAGCTGCCCCAGTGCGTGGGTGGGCTTGCCTGTGCTTCACTGGCACATCCTCTTGCAATTACAGAGGAAAGGCAGGGATAAATGCATTTCTTGCCTGGAATGTAGTGCCATATAACACATTACACCCCTTTTAAAAACTAACAAATATTTCTTCTTTGTCTTCAGTGTAATCTTTAACTTTTGAAGTTTCAATTTTTCGTAATTTAGTGTTTCTATTTTACACTGGTGACAGATACTATAAAGCATATTTTCTTGAGGCTGCTGCTTTAATTTTTGGGTTTGCATGATTGTGACATCAATAATCAATCACAGAGGCATCTTGGGAGTCAAACAGAATCACTTTTTTCTCTTTACATTTCCATGTTTTAGACATAGTTGCTTTTTAAAAAATGAAATTCGCTGTCTTGAGTTGCCACTTGGCTATATTGTTTTGCTTTTTAAATTGGCTACATTTTGCTGCATCAGTAAAAACATCTGTGTTTGGAAACAAAGAAACAAAAATAGTCAAGAGCACAGAAACTTTGTAAGTGTTCATTCCCAGCTTTGAAGTTTGGCTTCATGGACTTCTGTATTGCCTTCCCTAGGAGGGTTTGAAAATGCTTCTGGTACATTAATAAGGCAACCTTATATAGGAGAACTATCTGTTTTAGACATAGAAGAAGAAAGGTTCTGTAGTTCATGATTTCAGTGTGGTTGGGAATTTATAGTTTCTTCATTCTGCTTGTGTTCATTTATGGCATCAGAGGTGCTTCTTGCTTTTCAGTTTTTGTCCAGTGTTCAAGAGCAGCTTTTCAATGGTGAAAAATTTACAATTTTCCATAAAAGCAAGTCTAGTGTGCCTGTTTTTTCCTAAAATTGAAAAGTGTTCTCCTTCTTCACATTACGTTAATACCTTTCATGCTCTTTTAATTCCTTTTCAATCCATTAACTTGGATAAAATGTTTTTTAGATCAATGATCTCTTGGAAGAAGAGGAAGATGTAAAGCTTGAGCAGTCGGAAGAACTTCCAGAAGACAGCACAGAGAAACCTGTTGAAAGGCCAGCTGTGGTGCATCTAGATATGACAGGGAGTCTCTCAGATTCCAGGAATGTTTCAGCATCAACAAGGTAATTTGGTTCTGCCTTGGAGTTTGGGTTGTAATTTATGCTGTCAGAGAGAGAAAGTGCCAGACTTTTGAGATAAGTGTTGGTGTCTACAAAGTGAAGCTTTAGAAATAGGTGCAGTTCTTATAATAGTAAAATATGAGTTACTATAACTGTTCCCTGATTCAGCAGAGGAATGCCTGTAGAATCAGATCAGATTAAGTATGGGGTTTTATGCAGGGAAAGGTAAAAAAGGCATATTTTAGTGAAACTGTAAAGTGATATGTAAATGGTAAATTTTACGGCAGAAATAAGAAGAGTCTGCATACTGGTAGATCCAAACCTGTTCTGTACCATCCTTCCAATGGGAAATCCTGGGACTGTTTCTTGTCACGTGGTGCTGGAGAGCTGTGGGCAGGTTTGGAAGCTGCAAAATGTGATATAGACAGGAATGTTGGAGGCTGACCCTGCTTTTAAGAGCAATTCTCATAAAGGAGTGTGTAAACATAAAATCATACTTTCATTTGAGAGCTTATTGGTGCTTGCTTGTAATACACAGATTGATATTTTACTTGTTTGTAGTATACAAGGTTTTAATTTTAAGTCTGCTTTACTTGTATTTAGAGTTTACATTCTACAGATGGTAAATTTTACCTCTTCCCCTCTACAGCATATGTTTGGTATGGGCATTGCATGTAAGAACTTGTAGGGGAGGAGTGAGGAGGAATCTATAATAGAAACATGGGTAAAAGCAGAAGAAATGCAGGGAAAATCATGAGTAAGTTACTGCCTAAGAATGGGTAGTTCCAAGAATATGGATTTTTGGTTGGAATCTGTTCAGCTGCTGGATGCATACTTCATTCTGCTTGATGGCAAGGAGCTGTAAAATATCAAATAATTTCAGAATCATGATTCTATTTTGTAATTGAAATGATATTTTAATAGTTAATCATCTTTATCACTAATAAAGCTTCTTAATTTTGATTTGAATTAATTTTTTTTAAAAGTTGCAGTTTAACTATTCACAGGTATTAGGTTGCTTCTGGAATGTGTAAACACAGCAGTAGTGACAAACTCAACATGTTTGAGAGTTTAAATTGGATAGCCTGAAGAGAAAAACATTTTTACTTGATGTTTAAGGTTAATTAAAAATGAATAGGCATTAATTATGGTTGGCATTTTACATAATTTGTGGGGAAGGATAAGGAGGAATCCTTTAGAAGAAGGAGAATTTTGACTGTAAAACCAGAACAACTGCAGGAAACATTTAAAAAGAAACAAAGTGAATAAGAAACTTTTATTAAGCTTTTAACCACTATAAATACTGTAAATATTTTCCCAAAGCTAATGGCTTTTATGTACACATTTAGTGACTATTTTTGGTCTTAGTTTCCTGATGTAAAAAAAGAATAATGATTAAGAAAGCAAATGTTAATGCAGGTTTTTGTTTTTTTTTGATTCTTTATTTTTGTCCTGATGTAGAGTCTGTGGCAGCTTATACAGGAAGGAGGAGGAGGAGTAGATCTTAAACATGATTCCTGTAGTTCTTTAAGCTGGAGTTGTGTTGCCTTTTTGCTGTTGTCAGATTTTGGGAACCAAATATCTGTGTATTTTGGTCTCTCTCTGAAGAGATAGAGAGTACTCTGTGAAGAGTACTAGAGAGATTGTTTATCTTGATTTGTACAGTGGGGCATCTGACTGACCTTCCTCCTTGTTATTTGGACTATAACTTGCTTCTGATTTTGCTTACTGCCTTTTTTCCCTACTCATTCTGTTTGTTCTTGCTGAAATCTGTGACCTTCCTGCCCTGCATGGTGTTAATTTGACTTTGAGTTAGAGATCTTGTGAGAATGTGGATAATCATTAATGCGCTTTGGTTTAGTGACTGCTTGAAAATGGCATTTCTAACATAGCTGTGGGGTGATCTTTGAGCCCATTACCCAGCAGGGAGCATTTGTTGCTCACAGGTTGGCATTGAGCACCTAAAGGAAACTTGTTCTCCTTTACCAGAAGCCTCTTCCCCACGGCTGTTTGCCTTCTGCTGCCCTGACTTTGGAGTAAAGAATCACTGACTCAGCATTGCAGCTGAGTTTTAGGACGTGCTGTTGAAATAAGTACTTTAGAATCCTTCTCTGTCATTATTCCAAATTTTTCATCCCTGAGCCTTGCCAAGCAGTATTTGCTTTAATTGGGCAGTTCATCTCAAATGTTGTCAGTCAGAAGCCTAATATAAGAACTCTTTGGTTTTGGAGTTTTCAAAATTGTATGTGTAAAAATATGAGATGACAGCCCGTAAGTTATATAAACAGTTTGCTTTGTTGCTACTAAATGCAGTGACAAGGGCAACATCCTCACTGCTTCTGTGATATTTTTGTTAACTGTTTTGTGATTTAATTAGTTCTGATCAGAGAGAAGTGTTAATATTAACACCTGCCAAGGGAGACAAAATGCATGGTATAGCTGACTGAATAGAAGAGCTGCCTGAATTGCTAGAAAATACATTATTATTTTAATGTAGTGCTGTTTTTAGCATCCAAATACTTTTTCCTCCTTCCATCCTGGAAAATCTGTAAACAACACGTTAGGAGAGCTTTCAAGTGTTGATTGGGCAGCTTATTGTCAGGAGTGACCTCATGTTGCAGTCGATTTCTATTTAGACTGCAGGGTTTAGTGCAGCACTCCAGAGGTGCCGCTCGCAGGCAGCCCCCGGAGCACAGCCAGCAGCATGCACAGCCAGCAGCCCACAGCACGCTTTACTGGCTTCCAAATGAAGCATTTTTACATCAAGTGCTCTTTTGGGATAGCAAAAATAATCAGAATGGCCTGCAAAGTTCTGCTGCACAGGTAAATATATGAAAAGAAAGTGTTGTTTTGATATGATCGCAAGTAAGGCTTTAACTTAAAAATTATGTGAGATAAATGTGGCTTGGAGATACAGAATGAAATAATACATCAACTTATTATTTTAATAAGAAATAAGAATCTGTGTACAGTCAGGAAATTACCAAGCAAAACTTGGACATGTTTTATCTCCAGTTAATGTCTTTTTCTACTCAAGATAGGATTTTACCGGGACCTTTTCTGGATAGGGAGCCAGTGCCGAGGAGATTCTCAGGAGGGAGTTAGCATTATGAAACAAAGATGTTTACCTTTCTGTGTCTTGCTGTGTCATGCTGCGTTAAGGCTCTGTCTGGCATGATAAATTACAGCTTTTAAAAAGTATCCTTGAACTGTGGTAGGTGGGCTCAGAAGTTGTAGTGGCTTTTCTCCTAAGATTCACATTTGTTTCAGAAAGTGCTTAATTGCTAAAGTGATTTGTTGAAGATGTGAGATATTCTTCATGTAGTAAGAGGATTCTTTAGGCTTTGTAATACTGCTGATTTACGCACAGCTTTTGCTGAGTGCCTCTAATGCTCCCAAAGGTGTTAAGTAAAAGCACTGGAGAGCCATCCTGTGCTGGGGGCTGAAGGTTACACACTAGGATGGAAAATTTTCTTCTGAACCATGTCTGAAATCATCTGGATGCTTTGGAGATGAGTTTGAGCCTCCCTGTTCTTGACACATTTCCTCATTGTCTCAAGTGGTAGAATGAAAGGGTTTCAAGTCATCACAGTTTCCTATAAATAGTGTTTGTACTTGTGCCCTTGACTGAATTTTTCTTGCTCTGTTTTGCAGTTAGGGTGTTGCAGTGTTCTGTGCTCTAATTGCCTCATTTTTTTTCTCCCAATTTGTCCAAGGAGTGACTATTTTAATAGCAAATCAATTTCAATCTACACAATTATATATTTGTACCTGTAGAATACAAGCATACCTTTTATAATACAACTTTTGTAGAACTTGCTGAGATGGATACTTAAAACCAATTTTTTCATATTTTGAAATATTACTGAGGGTTTTTTCCAAGATCGTGCTTCTTTTCTCTTACCTTGTTAATGAAGCTAAACTTGTAGCTTCATATTTTCATTTTTTATTTCAAATGTTGTTAATATAAAGTGTGTTTATCAGAAAATCCACTTTGTACAGGTCATAGGACTATGCTTAACTTCTATGCATGGAAGTACAAATGAAATGTAAATGTCCTAAGTTGTAAACTACCTCCTGCCATTTTTTTGTTTGTAAGAAAAATAAAAAATGCCAGCATGTTCCCCCTCAGTTATTTGATCTGCAGCTTTGAAATCAATGGCTACAAGATTTGGCTTCTATGTCAGGTGTTTTAATTTCCCAAAGCTATGTCTATTTTGAAATAGTTGTTGAGTACTGCCTTTTCTGTCAATGCATTTGGAGTAGATCAACTTTGGCCTTTCACCAGGCAGACACACACACACAAATCATAAGATGAACTTGATTTGTCAGCCAGTTTCCATTTAAAAAAAAGGAAAGAAAAGAAACTAAAAGCATCTGTGAGCACCTGCTTGTTCACTGGTGCCATATGGGGTTCAAATGCTATGCACTCTGCTCTTGGCCCAGTACAAGGTGTCTAAGGCAAGCTGGTGTAGTTATTTTAAAATAAATACTTTAACCACTTTCTTTATCACCTTATGTTTAATTGAAAGCCCTTTATTGCTTGTGTTTCATCTACTTGGGGGAAGGAAAAATCACCTGCTTGAGGTGATTTCTCTCTCTGGTGGTGGAACTAGTACTAAACCTTCTAAATTCCAGCCAAGGTATTCTTGCTGGGTTGAAACTATTCTTGAGTAAACAGAGTCTGCATCTTTTAGTGCAGGAAAGGCTCATAGGAGTCAAAACTGATAGGACACCTCAGAGGTAATAACTTGCTCAGTTCTCCAGGGGAGTGGCAATTTCAGGATTTACTTTATGCATTAATGAAAAATAATATTTTAAATCAACTTTGGCAACAGTGTTGTTGCATGGTAAAGAGTAGAATAAAATCTTTTTCAGCTTTTTGAGCTTATTTATCTGTAATAGGAAGAAAAAGCTTTTTTTTTACCTCCCTCTCTGCCCTCAAGTTAAGCTGAAATTAATATTTAATTTTTTCTGAGTGAGATGTGTGTGTTGCAACTCAGGGCTGTTTATGGTAGATTTCTCATCTTTTATTTTTTACTGTCACTTTGTCTAAAGTTTAAAATATTCTGCTTATAATAAAATTTTAATCTTATTAATAAAAAATTGTAGAAGGACCACACACACATGAATTAACTTACTTGTGTTAGTTATGTTGATTTCCACCCTCCCACCCCTCCTCGAGGAGTTTCACATTCTAGGCTGAAGTGGCTTTGCCTGGAGGTTTCCAGATACTTTACAAAAGTCAAGCTCCTGTCCCAAAATCTGCCTTCTACTTGAAAGGTAGCTGTGCTCAGAGGGTGTTGTAGATCAGCTGAGCATTGCAGAACAAAATTATGCAACAGTGGGAAGAACCTGTGGAGGAAAGCAGAGTAATTTGGAATTTGCTTTAGGCAGCAAGGTTAAAATCTGCATTCTTAAGCAAGATGTCAGGAAATGTTTGACTACAAAATGATGAGCATTTCCCATGGGAAAGACCATACATCTGAGAGCTTGGAGCTTCATAACACAACACAACAAATATTGGCTCTTGAGAGACAGAAATCCACGTTGCAACTTCTACAACTTTCTGCCTCGTGATGGTGCTCCTTTAGATTTTGTCATTTAAATTATAAAGGACTGCAAATAAGGGTGTTCCTTACATGTTTATTTTGTTAGCTGCATCACATGCAATATTTAAGTATTTTTGGGTTGCTTTCTGTTGACTTCAAAACTTCTGTTTAGTGTGATAAGTTTTTGCATTATATTAACTTTTTTCCTTTATTGCAGTGCTCATATCTCTCCCATAAGTATCTTGCCAGCCTCTGCAGAGTAAGTATAATGAAAATATAAAATGTTTGAGTTGTGCTCTTACTAGAACATGCATAGAAGTTATATATCCTTTCTAAAAAATGCAGTAGGTTTGATTACAGTTATGAAGGAACATATTTTAGTGTGAAGGATTTCACTGATGGCATTTAACACTAATGCAGGAAATACCAAAGGCCTGTCAGTGATGTTGACTGCAGGAGCATGAGAGCAGAGTGTGAACCCAGAGTCCAAAACTTTGGTTTTACACTTACATACATCATAAATTTTTTACTTAATCTATAATAACATCATATTGTAATTTTAGCACCAGTGGTACTGATACAGTTCAGTGGAATTCATTGTACGTATGCAGAGGAGAAATAAAGGCACAATTTCAGAGTTAAAATGGGATTCAATAGTATAAGATTTCTAGAGGCCTCTTGTGTGTTGTGACTGAGAGGCACCCAGCAGAGTAATCTGTTTTTAAAGAATACAGTTCTTTTCTTGGTGAAATTTTGGGTATATCCTGTGTCCTTCACAGAATACTTGCTGATTGCCTCTGCTGTTTGTTGGCTTTTGCCTTTTAAGATGACAGGCCTGTTCAGGAAAGGGTGCAGCCACATGTCATGAAGTGGAACCTGCTCCAGGGTTACAGACGCAGGATTTTTCTGTGGCATTAATATATAAGGCTTTTATAAGTTTTTGTGTATAGTTGTTAAAAAATAGGTTTGTTATTGTATTGTGTTGATTACTCTTAAAATATTGTTGATAAACTTCATAATATTTTATGTAAATCTTAGGGATTCAAAAATAATAAGTGTAGTGATTTCCACTGCCTTTTCAAAAAGTTACTCTCTCTTGCCTTGAGGTACTGCCATCAAAGATTCCTGTCATGTAAAGTTTATCTCTGCCTTTCTGTGTAGTGGATTAATGCAAAAGTAGAACTCTTAATAGCACTTTCCTGTCTTTTTTTCTTTTTAGCATTTTAGAAAGAACAATCAGAGCAGCTGTGGAACAGCATCTTTTCGACCTGCAGAGCAGCTTAGATAACGATCTGAAACACATACAGCAACAACGACTGGGCTGTAACAATGAAACAAAAAATCCCAGTGGGGATGAGGAAGGATCTAACAACCAGTAAGATTTTGTTGTGTCTGTAATGAATTCTGTAGGATTGTGTATCTTAACTCTTCCAAAAAAGCCTGCCCAAACCTCCCACCTTAACTCAAAAGTTATTACTTTGGCTCTTGACTTCAGTTATATCTGTTTTAAAACAAATCAGCTTCCATCAGATGCCAGTAATCCATAGTCCTTGAAGCAAATACTTGAAATTGATCTTGTAGCTAAGATCCCACTAAATGTATCTACTTTACTGCTGAATTCTGTGCAAGTAGCCCGGGAACTTAAAATTACTCAAGTGCTTTCCTTCTTATCTCACTAATGTGACTTATTACAAAATTTTAACATGCTAAAGTTGTAGATTATGTTTCATAACCCTGTCTTTCCATGTCAGCTTGGCTACTTCACTGCTCTGGTTGCCAGTGTCAATGAAGCAGCCAAAAATGGATAGAATGACCACTGTGGGTCTATTTGCAACCTTATTTGATCAGATTTTATTTTTCTTGTAAATCAGGCCAGATTCTGAGTGTAGTGATTGCCATGGCAGCATTTGGAAGCTGGTACATTTTGGTGCTTCATTAAAAATAAGTAGTCGTGATTAATACCAAGACTTCAAAAATATGTTGTTGAGATTTCAGTACCTAAATTTTTTTGTTGCTCAGAGGTGGACTATGTCAACAGAGCTTGAAATACATGAAGTGTTCAGCGACTCAAATGCTGTTTTCTAAATTGTTCAATCTTTAGGGGTTTTAGAAGACAGGAATAAAGTTTGCAATGGATCATAAAAGTAGTAATCATTGTTGGTAATGATCAGTTAAATCTGAGTTTCAGTGCTAAAGATTCAATGTCTTTGAAGTAATTTGTTAGTGGGAAATTGCCTCACAGCCCTGTAGCAGCTGAATTCTTCAGTCCCAGTGTAAGTGCTGTAAAGGTTGGCTGATCTCAGAGGGGGAGGCTCCAAGTGCCATCACTGCAGGTTTGAAACCAGTATCCTCCTCTGGCACAGGGACCATTCCAAATGCTTCTGATCATCATTCCAGTGTGGATTAACTGTTAGAGAGGATACATGATATCCTTCTTCAAGGGGCTGTCTGGCTTCTTTAAAGCAGCAGACTATGCACAAGGCAAATACACAGTTAAATTAAGAACTGAAAAAAGCAGTGATCCAGTGCCAACTAACTTAATGGCTGGAATTAAGGAAAAAGAGATAATATGTTAATTTTCAACCCATCCTGTTTATTATCTCTATATCTGATAGAGAAGCAGCTTTCTTAATGTGGTTTGGAATTCTTTTTGAGTGAGGAGAAGGAAGGTAAAGAAGTCAAAGGCTGGTGATGAATGACAGAGTCATGTGGTAACATGGGTGGTGGCACACAAGGAATACGTGTGAATACAAATGTGGTGTCAATTAGTTTTAATCTGGCAGTAATGTTATATGCCTTAAGTTAAAGTCTGAGCAGATTAAATGGTAGAAATAATGGGATTTCTCACTGGAGGGGAACACAGTGACAGTAGCTATAAACTAACTGGCTTCAGTACTGAGAGGAGTGTAGCCACAGCAATGTCATCGAGTCACTGTAGTTTCAGGATGTCTCTGTTTCTGGCTGTTGTGTTGTAATTCCTTCAGTTGGTATGATAAGTGTGGGGGGTTATGCCTGGCCCTTCAGACAAGAACCAAATAAATACATTTTAATATGTCTATCATGTATGGATGTACAAAACATCACATGAATAATTAATTTTCCCTACGGGTCAGAATAATTCTGTTAAAAAAAAAAAACAGATAAAAAATGTCCTGATGTTTGATAATATTTAAGGGGGAAATAAAAGATTCTTTTTTATTTTTTTTCTCTTTTAAAGGTGTAACAGCAAGTTTCTAAAGTCTTTCTGTTTGTGTCTTTAGGAATGATGTTATTGAAGATAATGACACTGGTAGCAGTGAAAACACAGGAGACTGCTCTGAAGTATTGGTTTGCACTGATTTAGACAGTGAAGCTATGAAACATGATACTGTAACTGAGGAAGAAGAAAGCATTCAGGTGAGAGGAAAAGTCTCCTGTATATCAACTCATAAGTTGCTGCAACTTTAGTGCTCTGGATTTTCCTAAGAGCTCTGATGTAGCATTACATGGTGCTCTTGCTCTGTGCAGTCAGTTGTCTTCCTTGCTCTGCCATGTGCACTGAGAAATTTTTGTGTATTTTGGTGTGACTTGTTTGGATCCTGACTGATATTTTTCCGTTCTTCTTTCACAGACACCAGCCCTTCCTTCTGCTGAGGTAAGTTGGTGTGTGAGGCAGCACAGCACTGGTTAGAGCAGCATCTGTGTTAGTAAAGGCTTCCTGAGGAGCAGGAGCTGTAGAGCTGAGATTGCAGCATAGCCCACAGTCACCTTGCATGGATCAGGGAAGGGTAGCAGTCACCTTGAGGCTTTGCAGCCTCTTGGCTGTGCTTGTGCTAGGAAGGTGTGGTTTTGTCATTAGCTAATTACAGTCTTTCTATCTCCACTTTTTTCTGTGGTAGGCAGAGATGTCCTGTTCTTTTCAGCACATCTTTATCTCTTCCCTAGTTGATGCAATCAAGGAATTCTGTAAAATATGTGCTGACAGAAATGAAATCAGGGATAACAATAAAGGGTTAGAGAAGAGAGTATTCTTCCACTCTGTATCAAGCAGCACATATGCAGCTGTCAGATAAGCCTTTCTAATGAAAAAATCAAATCTATAGTTCCTTATTTATTTACTAACACTTTCGTTGTTGCAAATCTTAGTGGTGAATTCTGTGGGTGGAGAGGTTTGTTACACATGTGTAAAGAAGTTTCTGCAATGATTTTCAACTTCTTGCCTGTGAGTCCATAAATCTTCCTGAGAGTTTCCTGAAAGACAACCAGATAAGCAAACTTATTGTTGGTAGACTTAAATTAACTAGAAGAATTTAATGGGTCTTTGCACTTGAAAAGATGGGAATGGATACCTTAGCATAGTGAAACTGAGTTGTCTGGAATCTGTATTTTTATTAAAACAAAATGTTTCCATAGTGCTTTTCACTGTTCTGATGTGTTCTGCTTTTAAACTTCTGTTTGTTTTTGGAGATCCCAAATTACTCTCTTGAATCACCTAGCAAGCCAAATTTTCCACTTGTCCCCACAAACTAGCATATTGTTTTGGAATCTCATTCTGTAAATTAAATTTCATAGAATGTATTCATTGTCCTGGTTATTTCCTCATGCTTTAGTGCCAAAACTTGTTTAAAAAATTGTTATCCTGTAGCATAAAATGCAGAAAACATGGTGTTGGATATAAAGGGGAACATGATATTTGGGAGTGCACAACAGAAATACTTTTGTTGTCATACCTGGTGTCATTCTTGGCCTTTTTTGCTTTTTGATAGACTTCTGTCCATTGCTGTCATTGGTAAGGTGATGTTTTGGTGTGAAGTTTTGTTTTTTTCAATGTTAGTTTTAACCAACTTTTTAATGCACTGTTTCAAATGTTATTGAGAGTTGTATCTTTTGAGGAGAGGTTAAAAGGAAATGTGGTGATTCTCCTGTGTGGAAAGAGTTTGAGAGGAGCCTGTAGGGTTGTAGGAAAGGAAAGCTCTGCACATGAGTTCTGAGCTCTGCCTGAAATGGAAATAGAAGCAGCTGTTTCCACAGCTCCAGTAAGTGTGTATGCAAGACTAATCCAGATCATCTCCAGGGTGGAAATTATCTGCTGGAGTATGACAAATGCACTGTAATTAAAAATTGTTTCCCCAAATTGGAATTTGACTTGAGGACTGAAATAATGTCAGCAGAAGACATGGTGTTTTTTTCTGATATGGGTGTCAGTTGCTGTCAGCAGCATAAAACTGGCAACTGTTGGTGTGTTTGAACTCTCCTGGTAGCTTGATGTTATATTCAGACACTGTAAAGATCATTTTGCAGGAATTCTTGGAGTCTAAAACCAAATGACATATTTTATACCTCAAATTTCTTGTATTCCCCCAAATAAGACACCTTTCTGAAGAAATCAAGTACTGGGCTTTGGCATAAATACTTTTAGTGAACAGAGTGGTGACATGGATTCATCTGAACTTGTTTTGTGAGATGGTGTCATAGAACTGACAGCACCTCTTCATCTCCTTCCAATTCTGTTGTTGCTTTATTTAGTAACAAGGATTAGTAGCTCCTTTAAAAAGTTTGTCAGACTTGTTTCATTTCATATATGCTGGGCATAATTCTTTTTGAGGCAAGGATGTACAAAGTGCCATGATTTTAGTCACCCCAAACTTCATGTAATGAGTGACAATTTTAGGTACAACTTTTATTGAAGAAATAATAAAAAATGGTTATCTGAAGATGGAAAGTCATTGTCTGACTTCTGGTGGTTAAAACACCTGGTTGCTGGCCTTACTTGAGATGTAAAAGTATCACATGGTTAAAAAGTGTGATTTCTTTCCCCACATACAAGAAGTTTTTAGTTCTTGAGGGTGTTTCGTGGTCAGAGATGATTATGGAAATGTTTTCTGTTGAGATAACTGTTCCCAAATCTTTCTAAACATACTTTTTCCCCAACAGACTGCAGACATATTATTGAAACCATGTGATGAAGATGAAGATGTTGATGGAGAAAATAATAGTGAAAGGTTTGTGTTTTTCTGTAGTCATACAAACCTGTATGATTAACCCACAGCTTTTTTTGTGAACAGCTCTATGTTCTGGGCAAGAGAAACAGAAGAACAAAAATTTATTTTCTTTAAAATATTTTGGCACATTTTATTGCTCTTAATGATTGAAGAATTAATGTTAGCAACAGTGACTAGCCAGAAAGCTTTGTTAATTCGCAGCTTTAATTCATCACTGATTGATATTTCAGTTGAATTTTAAAGTATTTACTCTCAATTTGAGAATAAAGGTCTGAGCTGTTTATATTTCCTGCTTTGTTCAAGTCTAGTTGTTGTTTACATGCTGCAACTTGAAATTCAATATGAAGATCAGAGTGGAAAAAGAAGTAATATAACTTTTATCTCCCAGGGTTTTAATTATTGCTTTAAGTAAATACATAGCCTATCTACTAAAACTGCATGGGATTTGTGAAAAATATAAGGGGAGTGTATAGTGTTTACTGTCCATTTAAATGATAATGCCCATTTAAAATTATAATGAGGTCTGTGTCTTCTTTTTAGGGAAAATAGTATATTGCTTGAGGGCAATGATAGAATATCTTCAGAGGCATTGCTGGTAAGAAAGATTTCATTTATATACAGATACACAGCATCTTATAAGAAATGCAAATGTGAAGTAACACAATAAATCTAGCTTGTAACATCTTATGGTGGTTGGTGCTGCAAGGCTTGCATGACCTCTGTTAGAGAGCTCATCATGTCACTTCACAGAAACTTAGGGCAGCACAGCAAGTTTATGCTTGTGCATCTCGTGTAAGAAGTGTTTTGCAGTGTAAATAATTGACTGCTGTTGGGGTGTGTGTCTCTATTTGTAATTCCTTGAGTATGGAAAGATTTTTTTTTTTTCCTTAAAATTTCTAGATGTGCTGGCACTGATTAAGTAGCTGATTTCCAGCTGCTAAGTAATAATAAAATTGTTCTGTACTTTAAATACAGGATTCAAGTAGCAAGACTTGTGATCTTAATGCAAACACTGACTCAGAGGTGTTGGGGGATGGCAGTGTCAGTGTTCCCGAGGAAGCTCCGGGTGTCCCAGTACCACATCTGGATCTGAAGAATGTATCTGATGGTGACAAATGGGAAGGTAATTTTCACTCTTTAGCTCATGGTATAGTTAGGGAGGAGTGATGAATAAAACAATTTACAAAGTAGAAGCAGCAGACAGCATGTTCCTGTACACGTGGTAAGAGCAACCAAGTCATGACGTACATCTCATCTTGTTTCAGAACCATCTGCAACTTCATTAAGGACCTTAAAAAAATATAAGGAAAAACTAAAGAAAGATAGCAAAAAAGTCCAAGTTCCATTCTAGGTGGCATGTTTTAGTTTGGCTTTGGTTTTGTTTGGTTTTTTAATTGTTTTTATTTTTTTATTGTTTTTATTGCTTTTCATTTTTTATTGTTGGTTTATTTTTTTATTCATTATGTTTTTCATGGGTTTTATTGTTTTTATGATCTTTATTGGTTTTTAATTGCTTTTTATTGTTTTTGATAGTTTTTAAATTACTTTTATGGGTTTTTATGAGTTTTTTATTGTTTTTTTTTTAATGTTTTTATGGGGTTTTTTATTTTTATTCATTTTTTATTGTAAGTTCCATGACCCTGAGTCTCTCACCCAAGTCTTTCAAAACACTTTGTCTAATTATATAATTTAGTTAAAATTCTCATTGTGCCTTGTTTGTCTTTGTTTTATTAAATATTAATTATTGTATGATCTGGATTTGACTTAAAATTGCTAACCTGCCAAACACAGCAGTTTGTATTTCAATTTTTTTGAAAAATCTGTCAGTTGTTTTGGTTTCCATGTCATTGGACAACTTGAAGCAGCTCCACATTTTCAAATAAAGGCTAAAGTTGCAGATGGATATTCTTCTGTGCCCTTTCTCCTTACACGGTTTGCATTTTTAAAAAAGAAAAATACTTGTAACAATTTTCTCTCAGACAGGATTCCCTATGTTTGTCATCTTATTCTTCACTGCCTTCCAGGCTTAGCAATTCCCCAAGCCTGTGACTTGACTGAATTTTATTGCTCAGATGTCTGGTAATAACTGTTAAGACTTTTGTTTTACTTAAAACAACCATAAGCCCTTTGTAACCAGAGCAAAACACTCTTGTCAGTACCTTCTTTTCAAAATACTTCTCTTTTTATATCTTCCTTATATCATGTTTCCTCTGCCTGATGTTGATATTTGGAGTCATCACACCTTAAAAAGTGCAAGTGATCTAAGCTGCTAAAGCCCTGTGAGCTGTCACTGACAGTGCAGTGGCCGCTGGTTTCTGGTTTGGGGAGCCTGCAGTACAGCCTGATCGATGTAGTGCAGGTGAACTGTGCAGGGCCAGGGTTTTAGCTTTGGACAGGCTCTTCCAGTGACTGCTGTTCTTGAGATGCCTTTAAGTGTCACAGTGAAACCTTACAAGACACTGGTAACAAGGCATCACTGCACTTAACCTGTGGTTACAGTGTTGGAAATGCTAAAGTGAGGGAAGTGAAGCTGCAAGGTGTGTTCTGTAACAGTGCAGCTTAGAGCTGGCACAGGTCAGCACCTACAGCTTTGTCCTGAAATTCAAGTGGTGAGAACTGATTGTTAGTTTGTCACTGCTGTTGACTGCCTTGCAAGTTAATTGCCTTCATGAGTCCACACTTCCCTTTTAACCCTTTTGCAAATAATGAGGTTTGCAACTTGTGATTTGCCTTATTTGTTTTGTACAATACTTGCTGCTTGGTGCTCTTGAGCCCTAGCAAGCTGCACATTCTGTGTAGGTCATGGCACAAGAAGTCAAGTTCCAGGCACCCAAAGACACTGAGTCCAGATTTTCATTCTTGTTGCCCAAGTTAAGAACAGTCTAAAGCTAAAAAAAACCCATAAAAATCCTGCTCATGTTTTCAGTGTTTTATTTAGTTTAATTGCTTACTTGCACGTTACATTTTGTTGCATCCTCTATTTGTGTTAAGATGACTTAATATGTATTCTCAGAAGGTTTGTGACATCCATTTTCATTATTTCCTTAAATCTGCTCATGAAATTGCTTTTGGTTTTACTTCCCTAAATAGCTTTATGACTCTTGTTTTGAAAATAAAGCAGCGTATCTGTTTATAAATTTATATTATAACTTCTTGGTATTAAATCATGTTCTTTGCAAGAGGTCTTATTTCACTGTGAGCTATTTGAACATTGACTATTCTTCAGTCCTGTTTAGGATGGTTATTAGGACTACAAGTCCTTGTGGCTTTCTACTGAAGTAGAGTGACTTTGTTAAGAAATTGCTAGTAGTCTAAATTCAGTTACAAGATTTGGTTTATTAAAGCCAGTCTAATAGAAAACTCAAAGGCCTGTAGGCAACAGAGTTCTTGAAAATCAGTATCAAGTGCTTGCTGGCCCAAGGCGAAAATGCAGAACGGTGCATTTATATTTCTGAGTATTTTTTTCTGCATTTGCCCTGCTTTTTGGAAATCACCACCATCTCTATTATTTACAAGCTCTGAGCAAAAACATTAGAGCTTGCCTTTTGTTCATGTGAGGATGCATGAGTCTCTTATTAAACTGCAGTAAGTCTTTACTATTCCTCTACCAGTTCTTTGTAAACCTTTCCAGTAAAAAGTTCAAATTGGCTGAGGACTGAGCATCCTTACCTGCCATGGGAATTGCTTGGAAGCTGAGAATGCTCAGGGCCTGGTCCAAAAAGATGGGATGTTTTTCCCTGGTACTGTATCTTCCTGCTTTACATGTTATGTATAGTTTGTTCTGACTGTGCTGTGTGTTCACTTTAGTATTTTTGCCATTCTTTTTCATTTTATTAGCGCCATGCCCTATCACTTTCCCCCTCATTGATTTCAAAACAATGCATCTGCAGAGAGAAGGGGAGGGTAAGTATGGTTCGCCATACGTTCAGTTATCTGCCTTTTGATAGTTGATGGTTTGCTTTCTAACTAACCCTTCACCTGCTGTCCCTTATATCTTGGGAATATTCTGATCTGCAGTTTTTGTGTTGATTCAAAAAGATCCCCATCTGGCATCTTGTACTGTGCAAACAGGCAAGATCACAGCTGAAAAACAACAAAAAAAATTCCCTACCATACTTCGTAAATGTGCAGTGGAAAGCAGGTACAAGGGTTACTTTTTTTTTTTTAAAGATTACTTTGTGGGTTTTATTGTTGTTCTGCACACTTTGAACCCAGTTTTCAAATTTCTGATTTGAACTAGAAAAGAAACCAGGCAACTCTGAAAGGAAAAGGGGGGGTGGGATTTTAAAGTAATTGAAAGGCTATGTCAGCTTTTTTTTTTTTTTTAGACAGCAAGAAAACCATGTCAAAGAATTATAAGGGATGTTAGCAAGAAGCTTTTCATAGGGATTTGAAAGACTTGATTGTTTTGGAATCTCCCTCCTAAAAAAAATCACCTTCCACAAATTAAGAAATCTCTTTTTCTCAGTGGTGTCAAGATAGATTTTATAATAAAACCCAAAAGCACTCCTTGAAAAAGACTTAAGCAAATGGGCATTGTACCTAAAGAGGTACTGTCAGACTTACCTTCTTCAAAATCAAGAGGACAACCTTAAAAGTACATGTGTACAGTATGAAAACTAATTTCCCCAGCAAAATACTGCAATGGACAATAAACATATTATTCTTATCTTTCTGAAACACAAATAAGACTCTTTTACACTGTTGAACTGCTCAGAAATGCATACTCCCAAGATACACTTTGAAAAAGGGATCCTAGTGTGCATACTTCATTTCAGTACCATTTTCTTTCAGTTACATGACAGAATTTGTAGCTTTCTGATGTATTTCACTGTTTTTATTCACTTTGTGTATGACACCACATCCTCTAGAGCATACAAGACTAAGCATTGGGTTCACATTTTTGTTTCGACTCTTGTTTCTAGTCCTGTTAACAGAGAAGTACCATTTTGTGTCTCTTTATCTTCTAGATCCATTTCCTGCTTTCAAGTCTTGGCAGGAGGACAGTGAATCTGGAGAAGCACAGCTTTCCCCACAGGCTGGGAGGATGACTAATCATCCATTGGAAGAGGATTGTCATCCCATATTGTCACATCGGAGTTTGGATTTTGGGCAAAGCCAGCGTTTCTTACATGATCCAGAAACGTTAGACTCTTCTTCCAAAGCACTTTCTTTTGTTAGGTGTGTATTTTAATGCAGTCTGGTGGGCAAGGAAGTGTTACTGCCCAGGATGAAAATACAGCTGTTTGAGACTGCTGTGGGTTTTCATGATCTGAATGAACTGAAGACCAAGGTCAGACCCAGCATTGTGTGGCCTTTTGGCTGCTCTGCCTGCCCAGGAGCTGCTGGATTGAGTCAGAGCAGAGGTTCAGCTGGGGTGGGATCGTGTCTCTCCAAGTGGCCACTGACAGATGCTGAGGGAAAGAGGATAAAAATAGGACAAGATTGCAGAGCTTTCCCTGGCATTTGGTCAGGGCTTTGGACAAATGACACTTCCTGGGCTGAAAGTAGTATTTATATCCTTTATTTACCAGGCTTTGCTAGTCTCTGGTCTGTGATTTTATATAAACTCTGGCTTTTTTTTTTTTTCTTGTGGTTTTTTAACCTAGTTTATTGAAGTAGAGTTGTCACTAAACAAGCTGCAGGTTTTGTATGGACTGGGCAGTGTGACTCTCCAAAACTGTAAATAACACATGACCTATGCTGTCTGCTACTGTTACTGGGAAAGGGAAGTTGAGAAGAATTTTCATGCTTGTTAGGGAAGAGATAATCTCATAAAAATGAGAAAACCTGAAACAGGAGATTGGAACAAGTTTAGAGTTTCTAGTTGTCTGTCTGGCAGATTTATTGATGCAAAAAGATCCTTGTGCAAGTTTTCTCCAAGTAGCCACAGAAGATATTTAACAAGTACTGTTAAAATGGTGTAGAAGACTGACCTGCAGAAAAGTGCTGATTATAAAAGCTGTTCTCATGATGAAACTAATAAGGATCTGCTCTAGTAGATTATTAGATTAGTATTGCTAGTATCTTGAACTACCTAGATGTCACTGGCTGTGTTGTTGAGGGATGTTTCAGACACCTTTTATAACACGTGTTCTGGAAAATTCTCATGTCAGTCTTGAAGCAAAAATGCTTAGCAAGAGCACCAAATGTCAAGGAGCCAAAACCACATACTTTAGAAGTCTATGAGTAAAATTTAAGAAATTTATTAGTAAGACTAACAAATTATGTGGATACTTTCTGGCTTAAGTATCTGTTAACTTGCCTGAGAGAGTTGAGTGAAGCTGTTCAGTTATGAAGGATTGTTCAGCGGTATTTTCTAGCCTGGCCTTTATTCTGTGCCCAATACTTGAAGAACAACTGAGTATATAGTAACTTAGGTAAATAGCCCAGGCACCAGAAAGTTGGCAATTAATGGTACCTTACACTTGAATTTCTGTTGTGGATATTACTGATGTTAGGGAGACGAAAATAACATCACATCTTGAAGGCAGCAGCTCAAAGCAGTTTGAGTAAATAGCTCTGAAAACTTGAAATTAATGGATTATGAACTGGAGAAGAAAATGAAATTACTCATCTCTTACTTAAATATGTTGTTTTCACTCATTTAATTATCTAAATGACATTTTAAAAATGTTTTTAAACAGAACACGAAGAGCATCATTTAGCTCAAAAGATGACAAAAGGGAAGACAAGACACCTTATCAGCTTGTCAAGAAATTACAGAAAAAAATAAAACAATTTGAGGAACAGTTTGAAAAAGAGAAAAACAGCAAGGTAGGTTAGCACTTCTGTCTTTACTCAGGATAAAGGACTGCATGGGAGTGCTGAGTGACTCTTGTAGTTCATCAGTGAATAACTGTGTTCACAAATGAGAATTTTGTTGCACACTGCTGTCTGCAAAAGGGAGCTGAACAACAGCACTATTAGAAGATGTGCCAGAATGCCAGAGCCAAAGGAGGAGAGACTGACAGTTCTGCTGTGAGACTGAGGGCATTTCACATGAGTTGTGTGGAAAAGCAGAAGTGTCTTACCACTCTCTGGATCAGCTGCTGAAGTTGTTTCAATTTTATTTCACAAGTGTTGTCCTTACATTGGCACTGAGATCTGATCTGATACTGAGTGGCATTCCTGTAACTATTCACATTCACCATCACAAATATTACCAAATATTGAAGAAAGATTTATAAACAAGATTTAGTGTGTTTGTTTTAGTATGTAATTTATTTGTATTTTTTTCAGCCCTCCTATAGTGATATTGCAGCCAATCCAAAAGTTCTAAAATGGATGACTGAACTTACCAAATTGAGAAAGCAAATAAAAGGTAAGAGATGGCTACAGTTTCTTGTTCTCTACCAACACAAATTACCTCCATGGCTGAAATGGCTGAGTCATTCACTAAAATTCCACAGCACACAAAAATGTTTCATTTTTACATTCTGCACTATTCAAAAATCAAATTATTATTATGGCTTTAGTTCTTTAGGAGAGAAACTTTCCCTATGCAAATTGCTACTTTCCTGTATTTGCAATTAAACAAACTGAGAGTGTTATTTCTTTTAAACCTTTGGATTGAGCAATTTTTCCCATTTCAGATGCAAAGCAGAGGAGCTCAGAGGGAGAATTCATACCTCAAGCACGTCCACGAAGTAACACTCTTCCAAAAAGCTTTGGTTCCTCTCTTGACCAAGAGGATGAGGAAAATGAAGATGAGATGCGGGTTGTGCAGAAAGAGAAGAAGCCCACCAAGGAGGCTACACTTGAACTCATTTTGAAAAGATTAAAGGAAAAACGAGTTGAGAGATGTTTACCAGAAGATATAAAGGTAAACATAAGGTTCTGGATAGGCTCTTCCTAAGAGAATAAGGGGAAATAGAGCACTGTCAGACACCTGAGATACCACTTTATCAACACAATGATGCCTCTGGTTAGTAGCCCTTTGCCAGGCCATCATGTATCAGACTCAGTGGGGAAATTATCAACATGCACCACGTTTTCCTTGCTCTATATTAAAATATTTACAAGTATGTGCTGACATATTCCTCCTTTAAATGGAGGAAGGTGGGTTGTGTGATGTTGACTAAGCTAAGTTTGGCTTAGGCATCTGTATGGTGAGTAAAAGTAACTTGTGTTTGATTAAATGCTAATTATTCTTGATAGAAAATGACAAAGGACCATTTGGTAGAAGAGAAAACATCTCTCCAGAAGAGCCTCCTGTATTATGAAAGCCAACATGGACGGCCGGTAATGCTTGGCTTTATTTCAAACTGTGTCGCTGTGTGCATAGACAGCAGTAACTCTTGAGCAATAGTGAGACCAGAATTTAATGCTGGTGTGGGGGGTTCTTCTTTTTCCTTCTCCAAAACCACAAGGGTATCTACTGGCCTTCATGTTGCCAAGTTGTTGAGGAACTTGCTGCACTGACTTCTAAAAAAAGAAAAAATGAATTAATAGTATGTATTAATAGACCCTCTTTTCAGAAATCAGCAGGTTTATTGGAGTGTGCAAAGTGATGGGTGTCATTTGGTGCCTTATATGTCTGTGAGGCAAAGAGATCTTAAAAATGAACAGGGTTATTGAATTTCCTGGGAAAAGACTGGGAATGTTATTTTGGATTTCACAGAAACAGAAATGAAAAGACAGTTCCCACTCCCCTTCTTTACAGTTTCATCTTTTCTTTTTTTATCCCTTTCATTTCTGTAGAACCATCATCATTGCCAGGCACACATCTTTTCCCCCAGTTCTTGGTCCCTTCTTTGCCTCTTTTCCATGGATATTTAGAGACAGAAGGTTTGCCTGTGCTGAAGCTCCCCTAAGTTTTAGGAAGTGTTTAAATTTTTTCCCTGAAAAAATACAGGGTGTTAAAGTGATAGAGAATGAAAAAGCACCCACTTATTCCCTTTGATCTGTGTAAACCCCCTTTCATACACACAATTTAAGGTAGTTTTATATTCCTGGTTGGAATGTTGGTAGCCTGGCAGGAGAAGCACACAGCTTTGTGTTTGCTTGTCTGTGATTGAGTGACCGGTGTAATTAATTCTGTGGTTTCTCTGCCTCTAGGTTACTAGAGAAGAAAGACATATTGTGAAGCCACTTTATGACAGATACAGACTTGTAAAACAAATGTTAACTAGAGCAAGCATTACTCCTATTCTTGTGAGTAAAACAAATGCTATTTCTGTTTATTTTCCCACTTTTGAACTGCGAGGCTGCCTTTAGAAGAGCTAGTAACACTGTTCTGTGAAACATCTTTCTTGTGGAAGATATAAGATATTGTTGTCATTGTACTTGAGGCATTTGGTTGATTTACTGCTGAGAACAGTTCCAAGCTGTCTGTGACCTTGATGGCTCTTGGGAATTAATTGGTTCTCTGTGGAAGTAAGTGAGCTGTGCTAACTTGGTGTGGCTGAGATGTTCCCAAGTGCCTGTGCTAGGTATGGATCCACAGGACACACTGTACTCTTAGTCCTCCCAGAATAGTAACACCAGTTGCAGTGCAGGTTGCTGTCAGCAGAGGCTTGAGTGATAGGATTGCCATCAGAGCCATTTCATTCCTTCATGCTTCCCCAGACAGAGACATGTTACCAGCACCTGCAGCATCTGTACGACATCCGTGCTTTTTCCTTGGTTTCACTTCATTTCCTTTTGAATTTTCTGTCCTCTCTCTGTGGTCTTCTAAGAGATGAGGAAGAAAAGTTCTCATGCTGTGCAAGCAAATTGATGTAACCTTGTTTATAGTACCAACAGCTGGGCAGTGGCAGCCAGCTGGTTTTGTTCTGCATGAGCCATAATCCAAGCCTTGCATACTGACCCAGGCTTGCAAAATACCTGTTTGGATGTTGGCTGCTGACCCCTTTGGAAGGAAGGAACTGCATAGCTGATGTGAGATAATCTCTTTGCATACAGACAGTTCTTCCCAGACATAGGTAGCTAGGCTTATTCAGCAGGAACTTAATCTGCTGTTTACATTGTCACTGACAGTTCTTAGCTCTCTCCTCTAAGCTGGAGTACATTGAGATAAAGGGGCCAGGTCAAGATTCTGCCTTTGTTGCACATACTTTTTTTTTCTTTTTGGTGGCTCCTTCTAAAGAAAAACAGGATTTGCATCACAGTCAAGTTTAAGGGCTTTTTTTATCAGAATCCCTTTCTGAACTCTCATAAACACAGGTTGCTCTTAGGCACCAAGGTGTTTCTCTAAAACCTGTGAGTCAACAGCTTTTTGGTTGTGCCCTTGGCTGATTGAGCTCTATCTCATGTCTCCCCTCAGAAATCTGACTCTTCAGCTGAGATGGGTTTTACATTCTGGGTAGCCTTGTGACTGTACCACAGTCATTCTGGATTTTTGGCTGTGAAATAAAGGGATGGGTGGTAGCCCACCAGAAGGATTTTAAGTTCAGGAGAGATGTCAGTAACACGATTCCTAATCTGTGCTGTAGGCAACACCTGTAAAATCTTTTTTACAGGTCTTTGCTTTTGGAACCTGTAAGAGATGTGAGGAGCTCTCTCTTACTGCCAAGGATTGTTCAGCAGTAGCTTCTAAGTAGTCTGTACTCAGTGCCAGATATTTCAAGAATGGATTTTTAGATTTATATGACAATTGATTCCATGAGATGTCTCTTACTGTATCCTGGTACATTAATGACATGCACTGAAGCCTGTATGGAAATGCCCAGAGAAGCAGGAGACTATTTACCTTTCATGAACTAAAGTTTTTGACAGGTCATTGTCTGTGTGGCTTTTGTGTTTCACCTTTTTGCTGTTCAGAGACCATCTGTTGGAGCTGCTTCTGCTGTCTGGGGATAAGGGATGAGCAGGACATTATAGAAAGTGTGCAACAGGCACCTGGACAGCACAGGGACAGCTGCTTTAGGCTGGAGTTCAAAGGATTTTAACTGTGAGGTGGCAGCAGATAGCTCTGATTTCACACTTCCAACTGTGGGGCTTCAGAGTGGTCTGGAAAAAGAACCTGGCAGGTTTATTCCCAGTGGATGCCTGGCAGGAGATAACCAGGTCTGGCCTCTGTAACTGTGCTTTGTTTTGGGAGGAACAAGACTAAATACAAAATTCAGAGCTATCATTGCACTTTATGAATCTGCTACAAAACATGGAGAGAGCAAATGCTTTTTATTTTAAGTCTGAAAAGGAATATTTTAAAATAAATTATAAGCTACAACATTTATTTCTGTGTAAAGGATACCTTGAGTATCGGAGCTTTTTGGGTTGTATGGTAATTTTATTTGTGTTCTGTAAGTATGTTTGCAGTCATTTATTCATCTCAAAGAGGAGATATTGGAGGAATATTCAACGTAATTCTGACTTCAAACAGCACTTGATGTCTTATTGTACATTTTGAAACAAATTCCCATTTTTTCAGGGATCACCATCAACCAAGAGGCGGGGGCAGATGTTACAGCCCATTATTGAAGGTGAAACTGCCCATTTTTTTGAAGAAATTAAGGTAGGTACAGTGCATTTAAAAAAATACTTCCCAGCACTGGTAATAGGGAACCGAAATACATCATATTGGTTTTGAATTTCTGTTTTCACTTTCAGGAAGAAGAGGAGGAAAGTGATGTTTTTTCTACAGACCTGAATGATATCTTAAAAACTGCTGCCCAAACACAGCCCGTTCTAAGCCCCGTTGAAAACTCTGAGTCTGATATTGAAGATGGTCAAGAGAAACTCACCCGTGACCTGAGGCTCTCCAGCACCCGAGCTGCTTCTATGTATGGACAATTAAGTGGATAATTTAATTATAGTAGTTGAAATTTTTGTAGTTAGAGTCATGATACTAAATCTATGATGTTGGGTGGAAGGGTTCATGTTCAGCACTTCTCAGGAAATGTTTGGATTGAGTGAGTGTTCTTTGCTCTGACATGTCTGACTAAGATCTTTTTGTACTCAGTGAATTATTTAGTATCTTCTAAACCTTCTTCAGCCTTGCTTGAGCTGCGTAGACAGCAGAAAATTTATACTCCTTTATTAACTGCTAGTTTGTTCTCAATATTTCACTTTCAAACTGACAGCGTGTTCCTTATGAGCCAGACAAATAAATTAGTAGTGCAGCTAGCTCAGTTGTTTCTGAGGAATTCAAATTCTATTGTATGGCCAACATTTTTCTTTCACTTGAAATTTTTAGGCCTGAATTATTGGAGCAACTGTGGAAAGCCAGAGCTGAGAAAAAGAAGCTACGTAAGACATTACGAGAGTTTGAAGAGGAGTTTTATCAGCAGAATGGAAGGTTTGTTAGCACAAAACCAGATGCTGGGCTGTAGCCTCATTATGTAGCCAAGTATATTTTCTAACTTTGAATGTTGTCAGCTGGAATCTGATCTGTTTTGATCTGCTCTGAATAATCTCCTGAGGGAGATAACTTGGTGTATTTTTAACAGTTCCATTTTAAAAAGGTAGCATTGAAAAGTACCTACTTGAAAGTATGAGTTTTTGTTCTGTAACATGGGGCAGGGAAATTTGCCCATTATGCCCCATTGTTCCAGTAGGTCAGTTCTGGCAGTGGATATTTGCTTTACCAGTAAAGGTTTTTATAATTTTTTTTTGTCTCCATATTGTTTAGTTCTTTTAGGCTTTTTCTGATTTGAATTTTGGTCATGAATTGGATTGCCTTGCTGCCCATTGTATTTTTGAGATGTTTAATGTCATGAACAAAACTAACAACACTGTTAAGAGATCACTTTCTTGACTGGCAAATGCTCTCACTTGACTTTGCCTTCTCCTGAATTTCTCCTGACCTACAAACTCCTGGACCACTGGTCACACAAATTGTGACTTGGTTCATTGTGCACTTACTGAATTTGGGTCGCAACTCCTTTTGACTTCAATGGCAAATAATGAGGTTAATCATATTAATAGATTATTTATTATAGTCCAGTAAGAATAATGCTCTGCTGCCAATGTGGGTCAATCTACTGACAGTAAAAAACTTAGATTGACTTAAATTTGTCTTTTTCTGTCGTGTGCGCACAGGATCTGAAATGAAACTCTTCATTTCCTGTTAGTAAAATGCCCAGGAGACCTTAGGGCAATGATTATTACCCAATGCTGCAGCAGTTGTGCTGAATAAATGCTGCTGGGTTTTCAATTCAGTTTTTTAGGTGATGGGAGTTTTAACTACAATAAACTAAAATACAATGTCATGCCTGTTATTGGTGAACAAGCTGCCAATAATGTTTCATCTGCCCTAAAATAACTTCCTGTAGCTGCTTCTGTGTTTGGCTTGCTGCAAGATGGAGGATTTAGCTGAAATTTTGATGTTTTTCTTTTTACAGGAATGTACAGAAAGAAGATCGGGTCCCAATGCTGGATGAATACAGGGAGTACAAGAAAATCAAAGCCAAACTGAGGCTGTTAGAAGTTCTTATCAGCAAACAAGATTCTTCAAAATCAATTTAAATTATATTCCTCCAACCTGTTGAGTAACATGCTGTTTCCATATACTACCCCTGTACTTATTGGGTGCTTGTGTTCATGTGTCATGCACTGTTGAAAGAATCCAGTTTGTGCACTTTACTGTGGTGCCACTAGGACATGTTTGAAGGGTAAGTAGGTTCTGTCTAGAGAGCAAATAAGGTTTCTGAGTTTGAGACTGCTCTATCCAACTTTAGCAAACACAGTTTCTATCGAAGTTTTGTATTCCAGATGCATCCATCCTGTTCCAAAACAACCATAGCTTTTTTTTTCCTTTAGCATTCAAGAACTTTGAGACTTTTGTTATTACCAACTTTTTGCATTGTTGAAGAAATTATTAATACTGTAATGCTACACCGAACTACTCCTCTTGCCTAAAAAATCAGCAAATTAAGGGTACAGCTCTTAATTCTTGGAACACTTAAACAGACTGTAATTTCTTTCAAAGGACTGCTGTGGAACAACTTTGATTTTTTGGTATTCTAAATTGCACCTATACACAGTAATAATTACATCTATGGATTTTGCTCATTAGCGGTCATGTTTCCTCCTTGATAAAGATGACAGTGGACAAACCAGAAAGTGACCTTTTCTTAGTGGCTTTTAAACCTTGGAAAACTGAAAAGTTCAATCACATGCTGCCTACAGGACTCATGTCATTGTTGTTGATTTGCTCCCTTTTTCGGTTGTTGTTTCTCAGCCAGTGGTGATGTAGTGTTTGGGCTGAATTGGATACGGCGTCTCCGCTGTCGGAAGATCTGAGGAGCACAGTGTGAACACTTTGGTGTTTGGGAAATCTGGTGGTGCTCAGACTTGTGTGGCTCCATAGAGAGGAGCTGGCTTAGGACAGTTAAAATCCCACTGTACCTGAAATGAGTATGGTGTCAAGGGCTAAAATCAGTGTAGTTAACACGCACCACAGGGAGAACCGTCGGTTTGGAGTGGCAAGATTACTGCTGTTGATCACGGTTTTGTTTTACAGTTGGAGAATAAAAATACATTATCTAATCCTTACGATGTAAGCAAAACAGTTTATGGGCCTTGCATGATTTAGCTTCAGAGTTGAATCTAAATAATGTTTTGAGTATCACATCTGCTGTGCTGAATGATGATTTAGGGACTAGCTTTGCTCTGCAGCAGCCATCTGCAGCTGTTTCTGATCTGGCAAAATCAAAATGTTAATTTCAGCTGGTGCTTTCTCTCCTTTTTTTTTTTTTTTTTTTTTTTTCTTTTTTTT
>VXBQ01006691.1:27745-102454 GCA_013400175.1 Phainopepla nitens
TTTTTTTATTCCAGTGTATCAGTTTGATTGTGGCCATGTTTTGCATGCACCTACTCACACTGCATGTTTTTATGACTGGCTAATGTCAACATAGCAATGATTCACTCTGCTTTATGAAAGACCAAAAATGAACTTTCTCACAGTGTAAGAAATGGCTCGCACGTAACCTCAGAGACTTGCTGTTCTGTCATGAAGCATATGAAATAGGTTGCAAGTAGGATTTTTAGTGCTCAGATTTCATTTGTGTACTGTAGAATACTTGGTTTGTTTTACTCTGCTTGTAGGCATGTAATTTTGGAATTCAGAAAAAAAAGCACTAAAATTATTGAGCACTGGTGGTATGCCTTTTTTTCTTTTCCTTTTTTTTTTTTTTTTAACTGCAAAGTGATCTGGGACCTTAGAGAATTATGAGGTTAAACTAGTCTTGAGACCATTTACCAATTTTATTCAGTTCCATTGTGCAATGTACACTTCAGTTCCTTTTCTATCAGTCTGCAGACACGGGTGTATCCAAACATTGAAACTAATGTGTACTGTATAGTGTTGTACATGAATGTTTGTGTTTTATATACCACATGCAAAATGTCAATATGCACTATTTAAATGTTTTAAATAATATATTCCTCCTTTATAATGCTTAAATCTATATGATTCCAATATTTTTATAAGTGAGTGAGTGATCAGACTGGTTCCAATTCAGAATTAACAGCTGCTTTGTGTTTGTTATGCAGTGTTTGGCTGTTTATTCAGTATAGTAGTTAAGCATGGCAACAGTTATGCTGAGTGTGTTTTGTGCCATCCTTGTTGAGCAATAAATAAATGGTAGAACTAGGCATTTTGTGATATAACAGTTTTACTTTGGTAAAAGCAAAACCTATATATCTATATGGATATATAGATACGGAATATATATAACTAAACCAGATATAATTGCATTGCTATGTCTGGTGCTCATTGTATAGACTTTTATAATAAAAGTACCTTAACCTTTATTGTCTTGTATCTTTGTTTCTCATCATGCTTTCTCCTCTACTGCCATCTCTTAAAAACGAGTGCCGAGTCCTTTGCTGCTCCTGTTTGTAGCTGCAGGGTGATGTGAGTGGCTCCCAGTTCCCCGCTCTGCCCTGGTGGTGGCTCGGGTGAAGCTGCATCCCCTGGAGCTGTGTTGCCCGTGCAGGCTGTGCAGGGGAGGGGCCCCAGCAGCCCTCGGGCTGGCAGCTCGGACCCTGGTGCTGGCTGGGCTGCAGTTCCTGTGGGAGTCTGGCTCCTTCCTGCCCCACCAGCGGCGGGTTGGCAGCACGTGGGGCAGGAGCCAGCCCCGGGACGGTGCATTCGCTGCCAGGGAGTGCACGGGGGTTGTGCCTGGATCCCTGAGGATCTCTCGTCCCTGGAATCAGTACTGCAGCAGTTTCTGCTGACTGTGGCCAGGAAACACTGCTGTGCACACCAGAGGATGCTTTTCCTCTGAACCAAACAGCCTTTATTTCATAGTGTGGTGTTGTGAGTTCACAGAAGGTGATGAAGGTCACTGAAAAGCTGATGCCTGTGCTGTATTCTGTGAAAATCCATCTCTCTTCAGCCTAAGGCATGGCAGGGGCTGAAGAACTTGTAAAGGTGAAGACTGCTTGTGGATGTGTGGCACTGCAGGTAAGTGGGAACAAGGAACTAGGAGTTGAGGAGCAAGAGAGGGAGAGGAGATGGAAGGCAGCCTTGGGCTTGTTCTTTGAGCTGGGACAGAATAACCCCTTCCCTCTGATCACAGGGCCTTTCTCTGAAATCGAGGGAAAGAAGTTCATTCTTCAGGACAATGTCCTAAGAATAAGGTTCCTACAGATCTGTTCTGCAGTCCCCCATCTTTCCTTAATTACATTATTTATTCAGTGAAGCTTGCTGTGATCAGGATGCTAATAAGAAAACAAAATTCCCTCAGACTGGGTTAGTGGGAACTGCTACAAATTGATGTGCATGGAGCTACGATGTTAATGAGGAAAATAACTGTGTTGAGCACTATTAGTCAAAATAGAGGAGAAGCATGTTTTTGAGGGTGCAAAAAGGTCAGTTATATTAGGTAAATCTTTTATTACTGGAGAAGCAGCTCTGAGCCAACACAAGTCTAGAGTTTTCCAAGCTTTCCCTCTTCAAACAGATTTGCCTGAGCCATTGTGCCACTGCAAGGCACAGAGCTTGCAGGGAAAAGCCAGGGCGTGTCCTATGCCCCAGGGGAGTGGGGTGAGCTTGAAAACTCTTTTGGGAAGTTCTGAGAGAGGAAATATGTTCAAAAGTTTTGAGGGTCTGTATGAGACGGCTGCCAGGTGGAGGAAAGGTTGGAGATGCCAAAGCTGCCACACACCTGCTTTCCTGCTGTCAGGCTGCTGAGTAATCAGGATAAACATCATCAGTGACCTGATGTCAGGTTCTGGTATGTCTAACACCTGATATGTGTTCTGGGACAAGTGTCCTGGGCTACTGCCTGGCAACAAGATCCCTTTGGAGGGGACGGGAAGAGAGGTTTGGTTTTTAAAACTGGTCCCTTGAAGAGAGCAGATGGTTTAGCTTGGCCAGGAGACCAAAGCACACAGTCGGTGACCCCTGGCAGGGGTGCTGTGTGCCCTGTGTTCCCTGGCTGTGCTCTTGGGCTGGAAATTCCCTCCCAGGACCATTTGAATGCCTCTGCTCCCTTCCCCGAGACCCTGCTCCTCCGCACTGGGGTTAGGCACAGGGAGAACGGCGCTCATGCAGGACATCGCCTTTAAAACACAACTACTTGTAGGATTTGTCTAAGATTCGGGGGCTGGGGCTGTGGCATGCAGGAGCCCAGATGTGCAGCAGCAGAACTTGACCGGGACAGGGCCGTGCAGCTGCTGCTGCGTCCCGGTGCTGGCCCCGGGCTTTCCCGTGGCGCTGTCCGGGTGGCGCCTGGACACGAGTTTTCCTTCTCCTGCAGCTGAGTCCTGGCGATGAGCAGACAGCAGTGACTGTCTGGAGCGCACGGCTTCTGGCCTGCACATAACTTCTCTCTAGGGCCACGGGAATAAGGGGATTGAGGAATAAAAGTGATGTTCCCGCAGTTCCGGCTGGCACAAGGACGAAGCGAAGCGCCCTCTGGTGCCGACAGCTCTGCGCTCCTGAGCCAAGGAAACGAGATTTGGGGTTTTTTCCTGAAAGCTTGAATTTATTTTTTTTTTTTTTTTCTCTGAAGGTAACAGATACCTGCGGTAGGAATTGTTGAGAGATAAGCATTAACTTCGGCAGCTGATGCATGAATGGAGCAAGGGTCGGGATGCTGCCAGGGCTCGGGATCTGCTCCCCGGGTCACAGAGCTGAGCCTCAGAGCAGCCCGAAACAAGGCGCAGGAGTTGATGTCATTCAGGCATTTGCAGAGGTGCCTGCCCAGAGCACCTGAAGGGTTCAGAGAACAGACCCAGACCCAGTGGTTTTTTATACATGGATTGACAATCCTGCTCCTCTCGTCCAGAAATAGAAAAAAAGGGGAGGTAGTTTATTTTAATTAAATTGTGTGAACAGTCTGTTACCAGCTGAGCTCAGATATTTTGCTGTGCCCTCTTTGCTGAAGCTCTACTAAATCCTTCCCTCCCTGAGGGCAGCTGCTGTTAGCCAGTATAAAAGCACTTAAAATATCTTAAAATCACTGACTTTGTGCAGCTCTTCTGCCTCTTGGGTTGTGCTCAGTGAGGTTTCAGCAAGGACTGCAGCTGCCTGGGGATGGGAACAACATCTGCAGGGACAGACTCCCACACCCTGCTGGAATGCTGCGCTGGAGATGTTGCTCTGAGCTGGGGCTGAATCTCTGTCCTCACTGGCTGGATACCCTTGATGAAGTTCCTTCAATTCCTGTAGCTTTGATAACTCCAAATTCAACATCAGAGGAGTTTAGAAAACAAAAAGGAATCTCAAAGCCAGCATGGCTGACTGGGACACCAGTACCACAACCGTTCCTGCAGGAAGAGATACACGCAGCTTTGTGGGGAAAAATGTCCCACATCTGGCTGAAAGTAGACTACTTCTGGCCCTTCCAAAAAGACAGGATATAGAAATACTCATTTATTTTCAGAGTGGAGAGAGATGGCAGGGATTGTTGTGCAGTAATATTTACAGCTAGCCTGGGGTCTTTTCCCTTTCTTCTTGTAGGAGTGATTTTAAAATAAGAATATGTTGTACAGACACAGCCTTACTCCAGCTATGGAACTGGAACAAAGACTGCTGGAAACCTTTTAGCGAAGCAAAGGGAAGTTGCAGTAATATTTCTGGAGATGCTGGAGATGCAGCTTGTGACCCAACAGATTGCTGTGAAACTTGTTTGTTTTCCATACATCTGTTTCTGGTTGATATTTGGGCAAATGTCCAGCTCACAACTTTATACAATTGCTAAAACTCCCTGATCTCGCCCCATTGCCAATCCTGCTGTTGTAGTGTATGACCTGGCCTGAACGAGCTTCCATTTCACTTATGGGCAGAATTGGTGTTTTTTCTTGATTTATAGGATTAGCTTTTGCTATTCCTATGATGTTAAAAATAGTATCCTGTGGAGAAATAGCTTTTGTTAGTCACAGTGGGGGCAACTGTGACTCCTTTTGTATTCTTCAACTTTCAAAATGCAACCAGCAGTTTCTAAGATTTTAGGAAAGAATAAAGCATACCTTTTCCTTAGCACTATCTCCACTGGTTTTGCCCCAGGGCACCTGGTTAGGAACAAAGGTAGCTCCTAATTTTGGAGAAGTTTGCACTTTCTCTCCAGAGGTCAGCAGATTTTATTTGCAAATAAAAATGCAATTAAATTAGGTGTCCCATCATGAAGGCAGTCCTGAATCAAGGTCAGAACATTTTGCCTCCTTCTGCAGTTAAGAAATAAATACTTTTCATAGCTTTTGTCTACAAAACTATGACTGCTTTCCCCTCTTACAGCCAGGCTGTCTGTACAGGCCATACTTGGCTGATGCTGGGTTTAGGATAAGGCTGAGTTTAGGGATGATCTTTGTCTGTGGTGATTTCCCAGCTGCTTCAATGGAGACAGCTGCCCACGTGCAAAATTTTTTTAGATGAGCTTGGAATTTGAGTGAGCCATGTTCATGAGGAGGGGGTAATTTTAAACTCCTCTGGAATCTTCTAAACAGAGTTCTCCCTTTGAGCTTCACCTTTGCAACTCACCCATGAAAAGGTAAAAGTGAACATTTCTGCTGTGCTTAGGAGCACTGTGATTCCTGAGCACAGAGAAAGGGAATACGAGCCAATACCTTTTTCCAGGAAAGGAAGATGTTGACAGCATGTTTACAGCATGTTGTACAGCACTTACCAGGATGCAAGGAAACAATCTGGATAGACATGGGCATCAGCCAGCAGCTCTTCCTTTAGCAGGGACCCTCTGCAGTGCTGGAGCCAAGGGCGAGGATGGATCCTGAATGGAAGCAGAAGCCAGAGAGACTCCAGTCCAGCTCCCTGCCCTCTCTTCAGGCTGTCATTTTGTACAGGGAAGACTGGATTGGCTTCAAAAAGCCCTTGCTTAGATTTGAAGAACCTGAGCTTTTTGGATATTTTTGGTAAGCTGTATATATGAGATTTTAGTGACCAAACCTTTTGTGCTTGTGCTGTGCCACACACCTCACACATTCCAGGTTTACTGTGCCAGCTCTGCTGTGCTCCAGCACTTCCCTGCTCTGTGAGGATTCAGGCTGAAACAAACAGGGTGGATAATGAGTAGGGAGCACACAGAGCCACAGCAAGGCCAGAAAGGGGTTTGTGTGCTGGACCCTGGTGTGTGCAGCCTCTCCAGGGTAGGACAGGTTGGACTGAGTCTAACCAGGCACACACTGGGGCTCTGCAGCCTTGTTGCCTCTTTAGCCAGTGCTGACCTAGGCTGGCAAACACAGAGGTGAAAGTCAAGGGGTAACTCACCCCCACAGCAGTAAATGCAGGGAGCTCTAGGCACTTCTGAAGCATTTCTTTCTCAGTTTTACTGTCTTTGTAGCTCCCTAAATTATGGGTGCAATGAAAAGAGGCAACACGAGACTTGGCAAGGACACAGGAATTAATCACAGCGTGTGGCTGATCTGATGGACTTCACGTAGAGGTGTGTGGGGAGCTGAGAGCAGCCTCGGTGTCAGGGAAAAAACTGAATAATCTGAGGCCTTAGTTGTCTAATATTGCTAATAACAAGGACTCATAATACAGTCTTTGGCCTTGAAAAAGGCTAAGGAATCTTTTCCAACAGTCAGAAGCAACCAGTGACAGACCAGACACAAACTATTGCCGAAAAATGGCAATAGAAGGACGGATCTGGGTCTGCTCCCTGATCTAACTGGAATTCTGCATTTGTAGTGAATTACTGTCCTGCCAGCTGCTACCTGAGGAAAGATGGCTGCATTGCCTGAGGTACCCGGCCTTTCCTTGTGTCTTTATGGAAGCATCATGCCTCAGCAAATTGGATTTCACACATAGTAAAGGTAAGAGATCACCTGATTATCCAGAAGAGGTTCACATTAGCATTACATCTTAAGAAATACATATACATTTATGTTTATGAAGTACAAGCACAAGTGTGATTGATGCAGCTCTGGTTCCTCTAGAGAGCCAGCTGCTCTGCCTGAGAAATATCAACTTCTCCACCCTCTCCTGCTTTGATCTAGGTGAAGATCTATCCTCCACTGCTGTACCAGCCCATAGATCCCTGTTCCATGGGGGTAATGAGGGGGCTGAGGTGTCTTTCCATCTCTCAGAAATGGGAAAACAAAGCAGCTCAACTTATGGAACCTGAACTGATGTAAGCCTGAACTTTTATTTTGTAATCCTTGTTAGTTCTTGTGTTCTTCTGCATGCAAAACTGACCACTTATGACAGACCTTGAAATAACACTGTTCTTTACATGAAGTACTCACAAGATATACAGTCTTAACACATTCCCAGTGTCTTTATTTAGTTGCTCAGTACCTTCACAAAACAGCAATTGCTTATTAATCTGGATTTCACCCAACATGGGTCAGGCAGTTTATTACTTTAAAACGTTGTTTCATTACCTTAAAGGAAATTACTCTGGTTTGCATAGTTCATTGTTACTTAGGCATGTCCACGTGGTCTCTCATTGTGTTAAATCAGTGCTAAATGAAGTGTGTGAAGCAGAGTATTTCCAGAGTATTTTTGCCTGATTCCAATTTATAAATACCTGATTTAAATTTAGGCCTCCTATAACTGATATCTCCTGAGATGATAGAGGAGACAGGAACTCTAACATGTGTTTCTGCTCAACTGGGCTCACTCTTTCCAGTTCTGCCTGTCTCTCTGCTATGGATGTCCCATGGCAAATACCCATCTTTAATGTTGGCACAAAAACAAATCCATGGTTTATCTCAATGTAAACAAGAGAAAAGCTCAGCTAATTGCACTCATGGCTGTTACTGACTGCAGAATCATGGCACTTTCAGAAACATTTCTGTGCTCAGGCAGGATTACTTGCTCAGATTGATTCCTTAGACTGAAGTCAGACTGTGTTCAGCTCAATAATGACATTTGCAGTAAGTATGCTAAAAAAGTGTGGAATTACAGGTAGATGGATCCAGTGTTGTTACCTCCTTTCAGCTGGTGGACCTGGGCTACTCCCAAGAGCAAATTCTTGTATAAATATGTCTGTTGTTGTTTGGGAGAGTGAATGCTGTGTTGTGATAGCATTTGTCCCAGCAGAGTCCATCCAACAGGGATGGATCCCTTTGCAAACTGTGATAATAGTTTTTATTGAAGGCTTTTTCCAGACCAAGCCTTGTATTGAGTATATGATGCAGCAATTAGCTGGTCTGTTGTTTTCTTAGACTGATTATTCAGAAGTATCAGTACTGTTTGTACCCAGAATTTCTCCAAACACATTTGAAGGAGCTGGTTGCCTTTCTTCAGCTGAAAGCACAACATTTAGCACATGGTTTTCAGGGGAACAAGGAGGCAAGGTTGCTCTGAACTAACACTGGGAGCCTCTTCACTTGTTTCTCTACAAGAAAACTTTTGCAAGGAAAGCCTTGCCTGACTGAAATCAGCTCCCAGAACTGCTCCTGTCACCCTCAGCAGAGCAGGGCTCCAGGCAGAGGTGGGACACGGCTTTGCTCAGGGAGCACGTCGCTCACCAGGGAGAAGGGGCAGGAGGGGCTGCTCACAGGCTGAATTTAGAGGGTGACAACAGCTTCCAACCTTGCTCTGCCATTTCCAGTTGTCACTAACTCGTGCTGCTGGGAATTGAGAGCCATTTCCACTGCAGGGACGTTTTTGGGTGGATGATGTGTGGAGTAAGGAGTGGGTACTGAATGAGGTACAGCTGACACAGTGACTGCTGGTGAAGAGTGGGAGTCACCTCAGTTATCCCATGACTTGTGTGTAAAGATATCTGTCAGAGAAATGACGCAGACTTTCCAACCTTCCAGTGGAGCATGTGGGCAAACTGGTTTGCATCTGATCAGCTCCATCTCCAAATGTGCAACAGGGGAGTTATCTCAGTGTATTTCATCACTTGGGCAGCCCACAGGAGATGTGTGGTGGTAGAGCTGCAGGATTTTGGGGGGAATTTAATAGTGTTATGCAGTTCGGATTTGGGGGGGTTATTTTATGGTACACCAGTGCAGGGTAAAACTGAGGCCTCATTTTTTCTGGTCTGGAAGATTCTTGAGAGATTTGCTGACTGTACTTGACTTGATGAGGAGCTCAGGCTAGATCAACCCCCACAAATTTTCTTGTAGTAAGTACAGTTGAAAGGTCTCCAGTTTGGGTTTGCTGGAGTTCAGCAAAATCATATTCCACGGTATTTAACACTGTTTTGAACAAGGTCTCTGTGAACAGCAGCACACAAACCACTTGGGTGACTCAAATCAACAGCTTGTTGAGAGTCAACAGCAAGATAAGTTGCAACCACTCCTTGATTAAAGGAGAGAAAACATGATAGCCCTAATGATGCATATTATAGAGGGCAGCTTTTGGGTCAAGTGTGCAAGAAGAAAAAATATTGATGTTGCCTCACTGGCACGGTGTAGTGTTAATAGGGTGCCAGCATTTCGTTTATGCTAAATATTTTATGTATGTCAGCTGACAAATGATAGTGGGGACAGACAGGGGAGGGGACAAGTGGGAAGCTTAGGAGGGTAAGAATCCATCTTTCCCAGGCTGCAGCTGATGCTAGACATTCAAAAGCTGCTTTTAACAGATCAAGCAAGAAAGAATCACAGCTGACACTGGTTATTTAAAATTTTATTTGCCTCTAATTTATTCTCATAAAAACACTCTAATCTATTTGGTTTTATTATTCTGACAGTACAGACTTCTGATATTATCACAAGTGATATTAGAGAAGCAGTACAAACCAAGCTACCTTAGCATGTAACCAAGCATAGGTGGAACTAAACCCACCCACACTTGTAAAAACTAATTAACCTGCTTTCTTAGCCTTTCTAGTTAAAATGCAATACTTAGTTAATGGTTACAGTCACCAAACCATATAAATAAAATCTAACATGGTAAAATGGGAACGGCTGAATGTGCAAGAGTCAAAGTAAAAATATGCAAGTAGGTATTTTGCTAATTAGAGCAATCACCAATTAACTGCAGCTATGTTGTAACTGTCTCTTATAGGGGTGAAGTTTTCCTCTTCATTTCCAGTTAAAGTTCATCACTTTCATACAGTCCAGACTGCTCAGCCAAACGCTGAAACTCCCCTTCTGGTGAGAAAGCTTGTTTCACATCCAGTCCTCTTCCATTAAGTGCCAAATACTTGCTAAAAGTTGGTCGAACTCGTAACTGCTTTGGGGCTGGAAGTGGCTTGTTTGCATGTGCTGGAAGAGAGAGAAAAAGCCTCTGTCATTGCTTTCCCAGGGCATAGAGAGACTCATAGTAGAGCAACCCCATTGCTTTTTATCTGCAATATAAACCAGCAAGGCCTTGGGAAGAGTTTAGCAGACAAAACCGTATCTCAGACATCAAAGATTTATATTCACCCTCTTGCTTGGTGTCTGGCACTTTTGAAGACTACAGTTTCCCTAAGGACACTCCACAGTGTCCTGTACTAAACAAAAGAGCTTTTCCCAGGATAGTTACTTTTTGTCTAGGAAATAAATCCTCCCAGCAGTCTGAACTTCATGACATTAATCTTGAGGGCCAGTTCTGAATAGAAGATGCACTTTCTGTGGCACTGGGACCTGGAACTTACTTGCAACCTCTAGCCTGGCATGGCAGGTGGCCACCCCTGCCCCATTGACAGCAGACACGGTGTACCAGCCAGCATCCTGCTTGTTTGCATTATGGATCAGGAGGCAAATCCTTCCAGTATTGTCATGGAGCAAGCTGAAAAATGAAGGTGTTAATGCCTAAGTGCTTTGAGGAGGAAGGAGAGAAAGCACAGTCAGTTTACATGTTGAGGAGCTGAGAAAGCCCCAGAACAATTCCTGCAGGGCACTGCACACCGTTCAGACACAAGCACTGCATTTGTGTTAGAGCCACCAGTCATTCACATCTTGGCACCATGCAGGTGGCATCAAGGTAGCCCCACGCTGCACATTCCAGTCCTAAAGCTGTGCCCTCTCCACGGGCCCTCTGCTGCTGCTGGCACTCAGAGGAGCACCTGGGCACAGCTCTCTCCCTCTGTGCCCTCCAAACAAGGCTCTCAGCACCGTGCCTGGCCAGCACACGGGCCTGTGCCCCCTGTGTCACAAAGGGACAGAGCCAGCTTTCCAGCCTGCTGCTTTTAGAGACCAGCCCATCTACATGTGATTCAGCAAATACTGGTTGTTGTTTTCTAGCACACCAATGGCCAACTCATCAGTGGATACCTTATTCGGTCTGTATTATATTGTACCATTTCGTTGTTTCTTTTCCAGTAAATCCGAGGTGTGGGGATGGCAGAGATCTGGCATTCAAGTCTGGCTGTGTCTCCTTCAAAAACCTTTTTGCTTTGTGGCTTGAAAATGAAAGTTGGAGGCATGTGATGTTCTTTTGCTAAATCAAAGAGGAGAGATAAGGAGGAGTTACTGGAAGTGTGGAATGCTCACGTCATGCTTGTTTTTTAAGACTTCAGGAGAACACGTGTTCCCCACTGCATCTCCTTAGCCTGCAGGCAGTTCCCATGAGCATAAGGGTGTAGTAAACACAGTCCACTTTAGAAGGAGAGTGAATTAACATATGTTATCAATCCTGGAAAATTAATAACATTAATTTAATTAAATTCTGGACATCTCACTATATCTAAATATCCTGACAGAAGTGTCTTGAAGAAATACGGCATCCTAGATGTGGTTATTAAAATGGTCTTGGAACAGGTAAGTTGATTTTTATTGTTTCAGCCTGAATATGTGGAGTGCCACCTCTGCTTCTAATTAGTTTAATGTCCCAAACACAGGGAGGTAAGCAGCAGATTGCTGAGACTTTCCCTGTGTAGCCAGGGAATTATCAGTGCTCTCAGTCTTACCAATAATTTCCACTTTCACTGTGAAAGAGGCTTCTCCTGCACGGTTGACAGCCACACATTCGTATGTCCCTGCATCGGCTGATTTGACTGCTTCAAAAATAAACGAATGGAACCCCTTTTCTGACACTATCATTTTGTGGAACTGATCCTGGTGAACCATCCTCCCATTCTGGTACCACATCACATCTGGAGTCGGGAGCCCACTAACCTGTGAGGGAGAGGAGAGCAGTGAAGAGTTAAACACCTTTAGGATAATAAGATCCCTCCAATACTACAGGGAGTTCGATGCTGGTAGGTGATCAAACCATGTTTCTACTGCCAAATTGTATAGTGTGTCCTAGTTTTGAATATTAATGTGATGTTGCACAGAAAGGCTCATGGAGTGCTGTGGAGAGATGAGTTTTAGCTACAGAGACAGTAGATGCTGTTCCTGCAACCCCCTGTTGTTGCCTTCTTGTAGGTGGCTTTGATCAGGCCCAAGATGCTCACTGGGGGTTCAGCCTTTGTTGCCACAGCTCTCACTGCAGCAGTGCTGACACCCATAGCTGATAATGGCTGTAAATAAGCTGTCCTGCAGGCATGCTCCAGCTTCTCCATGGCATTCAGGAGTTTAGGCAACTTGCAGGAAGATGGCCAGAGGCCATGTGTAAGTCTGGCCAGAGTTTACTGAAGCAAAGAGATTGGCAGTCATTAGGAAAACCCAAGCCTGTGAGGCAGAGCAGGGTCCTTTCTTACCCCAGGGCTGGTACAGCTGCCATGAAATTTTAAGCCATTCTTGAGTTTTGTTCCTATTTAGGGCATTTCCCTGCTTGTCTGCTCCAGAAAGGGCACAGTTACCTCAGGGAAGGCTCACTAAAGGGAGGTGAGTCCTACACAGACCTCGCTGGACATGTGTCCACTGAAGTGGTGGAGTCCCTGTGCAAAGCACAAGGTTCCCTGCCAAAAAGCCTTTTTTCAGCAGGGAATTAATATTCATTCTTCCCAAGGAGGCCTAGACACACTCTGTAGTGGTCTATATTTGCCACTACTCAGCTTTAACCATAATCTAATGCAGCTAGTTCCACATACATTTTCCAAAGAAAAATGCTGAAATATTTATCCGTCTCCTGTTTCTTGGTTTCCATAGCCTGGGGAGACCCTGAACCATCTGCCTTTAGTGCTCTGGCTTATTGAAGTGCAAAGGCACTGCAGAGACCTCTCTCCATGCCCCAAGAGGGAATGGAATTGGAAGGGAGAAGTTGGCAGTGGAATGGGAAGGGAGAAGTTGGCTTTACTTTGAAGTCAAGCCTGCAGAACCGCCCCTCCTCAATCACTACATCTTCAGGCACTTGTGTAAAACGTGGCTGAAAAAACTTTTCCTGGATTGAGTCATGTGCACGATCGTCGCCTCTTGAGGATGGTCTGCTCCTGAAAATGAGACAGGAACAGTTAATTGTGTAAAAGCTACTATAGCACAAGTGATATCAAACCTCTGATTGCAGCTGGTGTCCTTAACACATTTAGGAATCCAACACTATGGTTCTGGTTGGTTTTTCAGCTGTAAGTCATAACTTTTGATCAGCCACTTCTCTTGCTCAAGTTGTTCAATTCAACACAGAAGCATAACCTTCATTATGGCCTAATATCCAAAAGAATTGACAAGAGAAATTTGGCTGCATTTCATTTTCATAATTTATATTCTTTTAAATATTTTTATTTCTTTGACTAGAAATGAATCTTCTAGAATACAGAGAATATTTTCCCAAGGTACATGCAGTTTTTAAATGTCTAATGCTATGCTTAGAATTCACTGAACTAAGATCATAGGCATCATCACCCATCCACAAATGGTAGCATTTTAGTTGAAACAGAGTGAATTTAGTAATTACTACTTTAGCAAAAGTGATAAGTAGTGAAATTAAACCAACATTTTCTAAAAATGTTTGAAATAAGATCTTGAAGAATAGCACAGCACAAATTTTTGCTTTACCTTACATGTGTTGTAGGAACCTGCAGCCTGATGTTTTCTGCATTCTGGTGCTTGGGAAGAGAAAGAGGAGAGGTGAGTTCACTTAGAAAGATTTATCTGTAGACAGATAAATCTAATAGTTTAAGCTCATATCCTGACTGCTGCTTACAATCAAAAGGAATCTACTCCAGAAGTCATTGGGACAGAGGAACTTGCATGAGGACCCGGCACACTCTGCGTTCACCATAGGCTTTGCCATGGCAGAACTTCCCATTTCTGCCCAGGTGATGGGTGCAGCAGCTTTGTCTGGCACACAGAGTTTTCTGCCAGCCCATAACCTTTGTGAGAGAGGAGCAGGACTCCTGGCAATATCTAAACTGAGAGCTGAGGACAGAGTGTCCTTCCCCACAGCAGGAATAGAAGTGGAATCGCTGGCAAGAGCCTTGTATTGTGCCCACTTAAAAATGGTACCAAGAGCGATGGACACATGCTGAGCTGGAAAATACTTTTCTTTCTAGATCACAGCACCAGCTAAGCTCGCTGACAACTCTGCAATCACATGACTAAATCTGCTAAAGTACCCAGGATTGATTCCTGTTAGGAGCTTGGATGTTTGGAAAATGCGCCAGAGTTTGGTGCCAGCGACTCATTTTAGCAGTGGAGTCAGAGAGAGCAAACGCTGCATGGAAATTTCTGGAGTGTTTGCATTGAGCCATTCCAATGTTCAGTACTGTGCTCTGCAGCACAGTCCTGTGGAGCATTTAAGCCTGGGTTTAAACTTCAAGCATGGAGGCAGTTTTAAGTTCAGGGGAAATAATCCAGGAATGAGGGTTTTGCTGGGCTGAGTTTGATGTGGAGTCCAAAGACAATTGCCTGTATCTGCTCATTTACACAAGTTCTATACAGTTATTACTTGTCCTGTGGAATGAAGCTGTAGTGATGAAGTTGCTGATGATTCTAATGACCTACTACATGGACTGACTGAGTTAAGTTCCTGAGGAATCAGGAGGCTGAATCAATCAGTGACTACAATATTTAAAAATAAGACTGAACAATGGGAATAAGATGTCCCAAACATAAGCCAACCTCTGCTTCCAAAGCTCTTTTTTAAAAGCAGCATTTCACACATGCTGAAAAGTTGCCAGTGATGCTGAATATTTTGATTTGTAATTTTGACTGAATGTTTCCTTGTTCCCTGCAGAAGACGAGGCTTCTCTTGCTCTCTGACATTCATAATTTTCCCTTCTTCCCTGCCCTTGCCAGGTGATTGTTGGGGAGAAATAGCTCAAACTGTGTATTCCTCCTTTGCTGTGATCTTAAGTGTCTGTTCCATGCAGGAGTTTTGCTGAGGGCACTTTGGCAGGTGTGTGTCTGCTCCTGGCTCTCTGCTGCTTGCAGCAGGAAGGTGTTTTCCTTCCTGCACAGGTACCCAGTGCCATACTATGGACATTTCCACTAACTTTGAGCACAGAAGTGCCCAAGAGAGCTTCCTGAATAACCAACAAATGGTGCAAGTCTCCAACTAAAACACTTTGGAAAATGCCAGTAGGGATAGATTCTTGTCTATCAGCATGTGGGCTGCTGAAATAACTGCTTTGCATTCTTTTAATGATTGCAGCCCCCTGGAAGGGCTAAAACCCAACCAATTTCAGCCCATGGCCATGACCTCTTTAAGCCAATGTCACTTATTCTGAACAGTGACAGGTGTAAATCTTGTTGTCCTGGCCAAGCCTGCTCTCAGGCTGTTGGGAGTGGGTACCTGGCTCCCTCCTGGTGCTGCTCCCTGCCTGCCACAGGCACTGGGTACTGTGCTGTGCAGCAGCTGTTGTAATTCCTCCCTGGAGAGGTCATTCCTACAGATCAGGCACAGCAAGGGAATGGTGCTTAAATTTTCCCCCTCTGCCATCACCCTTTGCAAACACCAAACCCCTGCCATGGAGAGCTCTGCCTTTGAGAGACATCTCCCCACCTGCACCGGTACCAAATAAACCCCACCTCTGCCACATCCAGGTCCAAGCAGGCCACAGCACAATCACAGGAAATCCTTGCTCTAGAGACAGGTCCCCAGTTACCTGTGCATTCTGCATGTTGTCTTCCCCCTGCGTGTCCAGCACAGAGGCAGCATTGGCTGGTCCGAGCAGCCTGCGAGCCATTCTCTCTTCATAAGTCAATCGCTGAAAGCAGAGGGGAGAGGAATTCTAGTCAGAAGTCCATCTACTATTTCAGATCAGCTCATTAAGTGCACATTAATATGCCACAAATTCAGGGTGTTGTCAATGGAAGCAGGAGATGAACAGAAACCCCACGTCTGGCCCAGAGGGTTTGCAGTCTGTGATGACAAATGAAGTCAGCCTCAATATATACAGCATTGAAATGCACAAAGATTAAACTGCCTGTTCATCAAAGCCTCCCTAATGCCATCTGTGGCCTTCCACTCCTCCTCTTTCCCTGCTGGGATTATTTATGGGTAGCTGATGGCATCATCCTCAGAAGCCAGAGTAAGTCCCAGGGTACCTTTCTGTTAGAGCTAGGAAAACTTCCTAAGTCATTCAGCTGTGGAGCTGGAGGCATGATGGATGATCCCAAAAAAGCAAGAGCCACACCAGAAGCAAGCACAGCCAGAGGGGAGCACCACTACCCCTGAAAGCACGGGGGATGTTGATGCCAGCACATCTGCAGGCTGAAATGCCATGAGCTGTCTGGGGAGTGAGCAAGGACACGTCTCAGGCATGACACAGTAAGTTCCTACAATCTGAATGTGGCACACAGGGATAAAAATGAGCAGAGTTAAATTCAGGCTCTGTCAGTCGGGTTACTTTAAAAAAGTATGTTACTGCCCTGAGCACCTGACACTTCACAGCCCACAAAGTTTAACTTGGGTTTGGATTTTGTGACACGAGGAGAAGCTCTGACTGAATTTCTACTCTGTGCAGATGCACGTGTCTACTGCTGGGTGGGGAAAGGTTTGGGAGCATTGTGGGACTTTTCTTTAGAAGAGAGCACAAGACCTTTAGCAAAACCTGTGGGAGCTGAATATCCCTGAGGTCCTTACGTGTGTATCAAGTGTGGCTGAGATTGGCCAGTTGGCTCAGATGCTGTTGGAGGACAAGGGGAGGAGGACACAGTGGTGATTGCATAAGCCTTATTTTTAGCCTGGCTTCCTATGGGAAGAAAAGCTGACTTGCTATGACAAGCTTTCTTACAGCACATAGGACATTCCTGTTTAGGGGCATATTCAATCAGATTTGACCAATTTGTTTGCCCATTCAGTATTTAAAATTACATAAATGACACAAACCTCATGGATGACACAAACCTTTTCATGATGATCACGAAAATACTTGTTTCTTCTTCAGGGGAAAGAAGATAGAAACTTTAAACACTGGGCTTTTACCAGTCTGCCTCCAGCCAGCAGAAAGTTTCCCACATTAGAAACCTGCCTGCTCTAGCTTGCTGCAGTGTGCTTCCCTACTGGTAGCAAATTTTTCTCCCAGATTTTGATTTCTTGGTAAAGGGGATTCCATTGTGACCCTCTGCAGAATAAATAAATAAGTACTGAGACTAAGAGGCCTTCTTATAGAAGACAGGCTTTATGATAAAAGCTCATATAATTTCTTTCCTTTATTGTTGTTCCCATAAAAGAAAAAATTTACCCCACTTGGTGGTGGTCCCTAGAATGAACTTTCAAATATTCCAGTTTTTCCTCAAGTTCTAATGATCCCAAGATGTTTATTAACACTAGTATTGAAAACCAGGTTGTAGTCATATCTAGAGAACTGAGGTATTCTCTTTGGATTTTTAATTTTCTGTGGATGTGGCGTTCAACAGGATCCCCAGAAGAGAGTTCAAATTTGTGCCACAGCTCTAAACGTGTTCCTTTTTGTTTCACATTGAAAGAATATTCCGGACATAAATGGCTTTTGCTCTCGTGGGATCTCTTGAGGTTCTGAGTAAAGGTCCTTGGGCAGCGCTGCTCCTGCATTTCCTCCTGCTTTTAGCTCAGTCTCTGCACCCCTGCTTGCAATGCTGAGAGCTCTTTAATCCCTTACCTGGTTGCCGTTCTGGAGAAGGCTGTCTTTGCATCGGAGCTTCTTTTCCAAGTCCTGAATGAGGGCCTCCTTTGTTCCTCGAATTTCTTGGTCTGATGTCTTCTGCATAGAGTTGATGCTGGCTTGTTTGTTATACATGGGCTGTGAGTATCTACTCATGCAGGAAGAGAAAACAAAGTTATTCCCATAGGCCTACTGGATTATTTGCTACAGCTTCACAGAACACACACGAAAATGTGAACCTGCCTCCTAAATCTGTGGCTCATATGAACCCACAAAGCATCTGGGAGGTGAAGAGGCCAAGTTGGGTAATTGGTTATCAAAACCTTAAGGGGAAGACGCATCATGGTGCAGCCAAGTCACTGAGTGTCCTCTCACAACACTCGTTCAGCATCCCTACATCTTGCAGTAGCCCCTCACAGCCTGACCCTGCAATCCATAGCCATGGGATGCAATAAATCCTGGAGCTGGGTGCTACATTTGATTCTGAAAGATGCCAGGAAAAGACAAGCATCCATCAGAATGGGTTGCAAAGGTCTGCTGGAGGTCACAGCACTCTGTGCTGACAGGCTCTAACCTGGTCTGTGACCTGCAGTGGGGCCTCCGATGCTGCACTCGTGTCCAGAGATGATTTTTATTCAAAATTCTCTTCCTCCTGTTGCTTGGGAATTTGTTCGGCTGACTAGTCTAGAGTAGAAGGGTTATAATTCCAGAATACTCCCAGCACTGCTTGGACCTAATGTGAGTTATAACTTTATAACTTTAGTGTTTTGCCCAACAGATGACTACATCTCATGTCCCTGTTCGGCCATTAGGAGCGTGGTCGGGGAAATAATTCCTCAACTCACACCGTGTTGCATTTTAGAGCAGCTTACATGAAAAGCATAGTCAGGCACCCAAGCTCTCTGCTATGGAAACAAACAGCCACACTACAAACACAAACCCCAGCAGTCACTCCAGCTGTGTCCCCAAACCCCCACACTCCTGCAGGACTTCAGGAAACGCTTCCCAGTTAACCCACCCCATCTTACCTTTCCCCTTCCCTCAGTGCTGTGATTCAGAAAACAGACAGAAATATTCTGATTTCCTGAATGCAAACTGACACTTAAACCTGGATTTATATCCAAGTCAGCAGGACCCCCTGCCCCTATCAACTTTCCAATATCTCACTTTGTGCATATTCTACCCTGACTTTCCCCAGGACCTCCAGCTGATATTGGCAGGAATACAAGTTGGTGAGAAGGCAAGGCGCAGCTCCCTTTGAGATCTCACTGACCTTGGAAGATATTTGGATTGCAGCCCAAAGGCAAAATGATATAATACATACTCAGGAAAGAATTTAGTCTTTGGTCTAAAGGGGTAAAATTTTCAAGGCGCTGCCTTTCTTTTACACATATGATTAATAAAAGGGGTATTGTAGGTGAGTTTAGATCCACATCATGATGTGGAACCCGAAAATATCGCTGAGACTTGCTAGGGCTCTCTAAGTTGTTTATGTGTGGGGAATACCACTGCCCTCCCTCTGTTGCCCTGTTCAAAAGCCATGTTTTTGGAAAGAAATTATTTTGCGATAATTCTGTCTTCTGCTCTAAATAACCTTAAGAGATTTCTGTCAAATCAAACTAGACAATTCAAACCAGCTCCAGACAACTCATACAGCAGCCTGTGACATGCCCACTGTGCAGTTTAATTCCCACACAAGGGCAGGCACCCAGCCTCCTGACCCAGCTCATGCAGAGCTCTGCCTTGAACACCAGCAGGCAGCGGGAGCTGTGCCACCGGCTCGGCCAGCCCGGTGCTTTACCAGGGCACGGGTTTGGGATGGTCAGTGCTGGGGACAGGCCAGGCCAGAGGCAAGCAGGGCAGGTTAGAAGCCTGTGTATACTTACTGAGGTTCCACGGGAGAAGGAGCTGGGCTGTTATAGTCAGGCTGCGAGGGGAGCACTGAGCACAGGAAGGCTGCGGGGGATTGGTTAGGCACGGGCAGAAGCCTCTGCCCGGATGATGAGCTAGCAGGAGACTGTGCAGAGGCAGGTGTGATGGGATATGTGGATTCCTTAGGGGCACTACAGGAGGGCGAGGAGAGCGTGATTGAAGAGCTCAGCGATGACGAGGAGGAGAATTTCTGCCCGCTGGGGTTACGAGGCTGTATGAGGATGGAGGACTGTTTGATTTCTCTGCTTGACTCTGTAGAGGCTGCAGGTCCTGGAGGCTGCTGTTGCCCTTGACACACATTCTTAGACTGGATAAAGTGTTTTGGACGTTCGTAGTTAAACATGGTTGGTTGGCACATAGAGGTAACGGATGGGAGGTTAGGGACACTCATAGGAGAGGTTTCACGGCTGTCCTGGGTTTTTGTTGGTGATAATTGGCTTTGGATAGGTGGCTGGTAAAAGCTAGGTGGTAGGCCACAAAAGTTTTCTTGGCTGGGCTCCTGGATAGAGTGGAACCCTTGCCTTGCAGAATAGAGGCTGTCTTGGAGTGGATTTTCCCTTAAGGAAGACAATACAGATAAAATAAATTGTACATCACAAGCTGAATCACGAAAATACTGTGTTCTGAGCAGTCATTAGCAATCCAAACACTATGAAGGTAAAGTTTAACTAAACTAAAGCTTGAACTTAAAATGAAGTTACTTAAGATTTGTTAGAACTGTCTCACAACTGTATGAACAGTTTGAGTTACAACAACAAGCCACGCAGTCTGTCTGGCTCAGGTGCTGTGATCACCGTGCTTGTCTCAAATGCCAGAGCCCAGAAAATTCTAAAGGAAATAGCAATTGGTTAACCACCTGCCTAAGTCTACAGATAAACACAGTTACTACTGCTAAGCCAGGTAATTTCCCGTGTACCATCTTAACTAAAGGTCCCTGGATCCTGCTGTTTTGTGCCTTGTCAAAATGCTAAATGTACTATTCCCCAGAACCGGCTATCTATGCCAAGAAACTCCTCATACCACAGGGAAGCGCAAAAGTTTCACTTTCTTTTAAATATAAAACTAAACTTTCAAAACCAAATCTCCTGATTTCTTCTCTAACGGGTTTTGAATTCAGAGCTTCTAATATCCAACTGAGATTTGGGATTAGAATGCCAAGGACTGTGTGTCTCTGAGGTGATTTCCTGAGATTTGCTATTAAGGCTGCTAATTGCCAGAATGACATGAGCTGCACGATAGGGTAGGGCAAGATGAACTACTCAGAGCCCTGCATTTATTTTGCAGGTGTTTGATATCTAATTCTGAGCTTTCCATCCACCCAAAACTTGGGAAAGTTTCATTGAGCAAGCTTTTTAAAATGTACAAATTACTTCAGCTTCAGAATAAATAAATAATCCCCCAAAATAAACATAAAGCCACTAATTAAAAAAAAAAAAAAAAAGAGAGAGAATATAAATTCCCACAGTTACATGTGCTGGAAAAAATTGTAATCTTGCCCCACTGAGATCAGCTGTTTCGCTGCTATATATACCCAGTATATTGTATTCCTCTCGTTGGAGAGCCTGGAGAAGGGCTCCATGAGGTCATAAATTCCCATGGGGGGAGAACTGCACACGTTGCTCTGATATTAAAGACTCAAGGTTTTCATTTCCTAAAGGTAATCGTCAATATTAGCTGTGAATTAGCTGTAAGTAAACAGAGGCCTTCTAGTAAAAATTCCCTAACTTCTCCCTTGCCATACTCTTGGAATTTGAAACTTGCTCAAATTTTTGGAGCATGTCCACGCTATGTCCTCATTCACTGGTGTGGAAAACTCATTAAGTCTTGTCTTTATCCCGTTTTTATATCACTACCTGTGCACGGATTTGTACATTCACTGCAGCACAGGCTGCAGACAGCCAGCAGCGTTTATTTCGTTTTCTAGAACGCTGCACTTAACCAAGCTCTGACGCACAGCGTCACTTCTCACAGCAAGGGATAAGCCACGTTTTCCTCAAATCATTCCACCTTCATTTCGAAGGGAAAAAAATAAATCCGAAGAGACATTTGACTTTACCAGACGAAAGCAGTAAGCAGTATCAGTGACAGTTTGCCTGTTTAAAAACAAGCCATGTTTTGGCTCGGCGGCCGCACCCTCAAGGTACGGCTCCACCTCGGCGCTGCCGTCCCTCACGCCGCCTCCCGAACCAGCTTCCAAGCGAAAAGTGACGTGGAGAAAACCCGAGCGAGCACCTTACCTACAGCCTAGGAGCTGTCACCTGGGCCGCGGCCGTATTTTGGGAAGGGCCGGTCATTCACTGGCCCGGGCTGTCAGAGCCGCCCTCTGCGCGGCGGTACGAGCCCGGAGGCTTTAATGTGCTGCCAGCGGTGACACCGCGAGCCCTGCGTGTCCCCGGCCCCCGCCGCTGTCACAATAAGAGTCTCGGCAGCCCGGGCACCGTGTCAGGGCCGGAGCCGGGACTTGGGCAGGCGCCTGCGGGCAGCGGATCCGGCGGGCAGCTCTGGCACCGCCCGGAGCCGCCGCTGCTTCGGACCGGCCAGCCCGGCCTTGTGTCCCGGCCGTGTCCCTGCTGTGTCCCGGCTGTGTCCCGGCTCTGCCCAGGCCCCGGAGCGCTGGGTGGCGGTGGGCACGGCCCCAGCGGTGGGCACAGCCCCAGCGGTGGGCACGGCCCCGGCTGCCCCGTCCCGCCCGGCGGCGCAGCGCTGCCTCTCCCGGGAGCGACCCTGGCTCGGCAGAAGGGAAAAAAGTCGCCAGCTTTTGATCGGAAGAGCAGGTGTTCTGCCCATAGCACCGCCAGGGAGCAGCGAGCAAGGACCGCTGCAATATGCTTGAACGTCCCTAAATGCCACTTTGTTATCCCACGGAACTTGTTGCCCAGAGAAGCTGCGACTGACCCATCCCTGGTGTTCACGTTGGATGGAGCCCTGAGCAGCCCGGTCTAGGGAAAGGTGTTCCTGCCTATGGCAGATAAAAGGTCGTCTTTAAGGTCCTTGCCCCCCAAACCATTCTGTGGTTCTAAATTCCTTGTTTAATTCATATACTAATAGTTTGTAGCTAATTGCCTCTGTAGTGATAAATTCCTGGTTCTGATTTTACGGCTGTGCACTTAAAGGCGGCAGATACTCGAGAGCGAGGTTTAAACGTGATTTAAATCCCTCTAGCCGCAGACCCGAGCGAGCCCTCCCTCCGTTCCCAGCCCCGGGGGGACCCACACCCCGCTCCTGTGGCGAGCTCGGTCAGGAGCAGTGGCACTGCTCGTGGGTGTGTCTGAACAGTCATAAATCGAGTAACAAAACTAGCCTCGTGGAAAGAATATGATAAAAATATGGTAAATATTAATATTTTGCTGTTTGTGTTTGTTATTACAGCTATTTTCATGGATGAAAAAATGCAGCTGTGGTGTTCTCACCAGAACAGCAGCAGATCCTGCTGGCAGGTTAGGTCATTCTTATCCCTTTAATCACCAGCGCCTAATTACATCTTCAATTAACATTATTGTGTTTTAAACATCTTAATTATACGTGCGCAACCCTCGCCTATTGTTTAAAAACACCCCAATCCCGAAAGTACCGCAGCTGGGCTGCGTGTGGGCTCTCAGCTGCCTCCCATCTCCCTTGTCTGCCCGGGAGTCTGCCAGCACAGCGATCTTCAAGGAGTTGTGTTTGTATTTAAACACAACTCTAGCGTTCGCATTTAAACGGCGCCCCATCGTTTGTGAACTAAAGCTACAGAGCAGGTGTTAATTGAGTGCTAATTTATGTAAATTCCTCGCATGAAAGTGATTAGGGGAGGGAATTCGTCCCTAGTTGTCAGAGAGGTTGTTTGCTTTTGACGTTACAAAAAAACCAAAAAAAACCCAAACCAACCAACCAACCAAAAAACCTAAACAAGAAAACAAAAAAGAAAAAAAAAAAACCAACCAAACAAAAAAAATCCCAAACGAAACAAACCTCAAAGCCCCAAAAAACCAACCAAACAAAAAGGAGAAGTAAAATAATTAAAAATAGGTGGTTTGCACAGAGAGACGCGAGTACTTGGAAGAAAGGTACCTGGATCATGATCACTGCCCCACAGGAAGCTGTGAGCACGGTAAAAGGCCAGGCTCCGTGCTCAGACAGGCTCCCCGGCTTCCCACCAACCTCGACTTAGCACTAAAGTTGGCTGCAAGGCATCAATTTAAGGACAGTTTTGTACACTTAAAAAACTGGACACAACCGGGACATCTTGTGTGAAAGAGAAGGAACAGAAAAACGTGACATCCAGAAGGTAGGAAAAGAGGTGAAAAACTGGAAGCTGAACTGATGAAGGCAGAGGAATAAATCTCATCTCCTGTGCCAAGTAACTTAATAGTGCTGTGACCAGCACTGCGAGGTGTCAGAAATCAGCTTTTCTGTCCTGCTTCAGTTTACTCTCTAAGAACGGTGCCCTGCTGCTTCTGGTTGGGTTCTTTCTCCTCATTGCTTGAGTCATATAGCAAAAAAATGCCTAGTAAAAGTTAAGGATTTGTTGCTTATTAATTAAGATACTTAAAAGCTGCCTAAAAGACTTGGCAGTATGGTTAGTGCCTGAGGCCTGTTCTTTTGCTTGGATTGAGTTTCTTTAATGAAGTTAATAATCAAAAAAGGTTTTATTCTGCTTCTTCAGGGCTGTTGAGAACACTGAGAGCTGCAGGTGTAAAGGGCTCAGAAAGGAGTAGCTGGCAGTGACAGTCTTGTTGAATTGCATTTTCTAGCTTTTGTGGAGTGCCTGTTGCTAGGCAATAATTGGGAGAATATGGGTACAAGGATTTCATTCATTTTATAGCAATTCCCAGTAATGGCTTTGTTCTGTCATCACTGCCTTTGTCGGTATTTGCCTTTGGTAATACAGTTGCAACCACATACACTACATGAGGGAATTATATGCTAAATCTGACTAACAAGACAGTTATTCTACAGCCAGCCATTAGCCATTAGCTGAGTTTGAGGTAACAGCAACGTTTACAATGCTGAGTCACATTCATAATGATGTTTCAAAGCATCTGGCAGTATGTCTGTGAGATTTAAAGGTACTTAAATTCTCATAGATGGGTATATCTAGAAATTTTAATAGTTTCTCTCTGTATCTTGAGATGTGTCCAATGTCTGGGCTAGTTAATGTCTTTGTTTACACACACACACACACACACACACTTATATATATATATACACGCACATACACATATGTAAGCTACATTTTTAAAAGCTATTACATAGCTGATTTTGGTGGCATGGTAAATCACTTTATACATTAGGGTCTGCTTAGGGTCCCAGCTGAATTCCCTGGAGTGAGCCTGGGTTTCATAGAAGGGCTTGAAGCCAAACTGAGAGCTTCCTCTTAATGATCTGCATGCTGGTTATTGTACCAAAACCACTTTTACTCAGTGATTTAGCAGAAAAATAGCTCCCATGCATGGAGACATCTATATTGAAATATGATCTCTCCTGTGGTAAAATTTGAAGGAGGGTGTTCAGAATTGTTAAAATAACTGGTTTAGTTAAAATGGCTGAGTACATCCAAAAATAATCTCTGAGGCAGGGAATGCTTTCTGTCAGGGATAGCCATTTCCACACTGTGTAACAGGATCACTGCAGCTGCAGGCTGGCACTCAGCTGGCAGAGCAGGCACACGTCTGCCTCCACGTAGCTCCCACTGTCACTAACAGCACTGAGGGAATCTTCTGCTGGGCTTGGGTGGCTGAACTGCCACCATTCGAGGTCATTATTATGTGTATAAACCCCTGAGAAACCCTCCAGAAATGGGGATGACATCACCAATCTATGCATTCTGACCTGTTTTGTTTCTCTGGAGCAATCAAACAGGGTAGCTGATAATGCAAAAAGTGTACAGTGACTTGAGAGCTGCATTTGGGATGGAAATTGGATCAGGTATTGTTATAAAATGGTGTACTTTATTACTGAGGAAGAATCTCCATCTCCTGAGGGGGGAGTGTCCCTACCATGGCACAGGACAGCTTTCCTTCTATCCAGTGGGTCACTGGTTCAGTGCTTTTCATCCACAGAGTCCTTTGCAGGTCCTGTCTGCACCACACTTACAGGATCTTGAGTTTTGTTTCTGTCTTTCAGAACAGGAAACAGAAACATGAGGTGATGCCACTTGGCCAAGGCCACCAAGGAAGTTGGTGGCAACAGAATTGTACCTTTTGATTTCCCAGGTACTGTGATTATTATTACTGTTACTGCTCATGCTCTGCTGTGGAGTCAAAGGTCTCCTAGAGGACAATTATTTGGGGTGATGCTTTAAAGTTACTCACAGTCAGGCACTCCTGCAAACGACACCAGGCACTTGCCTGATGGTTTAGGTGGTTACACACTTGATCAAATGGCTCCTGTGCTGTGACCTGCCAGGCTGGTGCTGCACATTGTCATTGTCACCCAGGCAAACAGCTCAGGCTGCTGCATGTGCCTGATCCCTGTCAGGGCAAGGGGCACTGGAGTGTGCAGCTGGGATCCTGGACAGTTAATGCCTTACATGTTGTAAAAAGCTGACCTAGGGATGTGACTTTCTCTCTGTCTTACCGCAGAGGCGAAGCCCGAGGGGAATTTTCATAAGCTCCATGGAAATCTTCAGCTTGGCTCTTGGAGTTCTGAGCAAAGCTTGTGGCTGCAGCTCGAGTGCCCAGCCTGGGGCTCTCTGGGCTGTAGGATGGCAGAGCAGCTGCCCCACGGTCCTTGGCTCCTGCCTGGCTGCTCCTGGGGAAGGTGGGTTTCTTCATGGTGACCTGCACAGTTGGCCTGGGGGCAGCACCTCCAAAGCTTTCCAGCTCTTTAGCTCCTGGAAGCAGAATTGTCCCCAGGTCAGGTTGGAAGCAGTGGTGGCTCACCACTGCAATACCAAGGGATGGGAAACTGGGATGTCTGAGCAGGTGGATGGGGCTCATTCTGCTCTGCACAGACTGAGACCTGCTGCATGAGCCAAGCCTGACTTCTGGCCAGGGCTGGTGAGCTCTGGGCACATGCCAGGTGCTGTTCTGGTTGCAGATAGCTTCCAGCACGAGCCAAACAGGTCAGGTGGTGCCACAAACAAGTATAGACACAGCCAGCATGTTGGGCCAAGCTGGAATCCCTGGAGGGATGAAGCTCAGGGATGAGACTCCTCTGAGAGAGGGAACAGCACCTCCACCTTCTCATCCTTGACCCAGGAAGAAGTGGGACCAAAAGCACAAACACAGAATAACTTGCATGCAGCTTTGAGAGGTATCCAAGCATTTTGTAGGCATTTCTCTTCAGCCTACAAAATTGTTTGAGCCTGGCTTCTGCTTGGGAAATATCCGTGATTCTGCCTGATGTTGAGCGGCAGCAAATTCTTTTGTGCTTAATTGCTCAACACAGAAATCCATGTGCTTACCTGGGGAAACAGAGAGATGTGCACTGGATGCTGCAGACCCAAATTCATTTTCAGCAACACATTTAAATATTCCAGAGTCTTCTGGAAAAGCTTCTGTAATAACCAGGGTGCATACTTCCTCTGAAATAAGAGATTCAGGCATGATGTTGTACCACAAGAGGTAAATGTTAACCTGTAGGAATGCTCTTTACAGGGCTCTTTACTTAGTGACGGGGATTGGCACTAATAAAGTGCAAAAAAAGTGATGTAGAGGGCATAGGAAGTCAAGGGGTTTAGAAGGAGCAAGATTAAAGAAGCCTCCTCCTGTGACATTAATGAAACAAAGCATATTTTTTTGTGGTGGGTGTTTTGTTTGTTTATTTTTTGGTGTTTGTTTGTGTTTTTTTTCCTAACATCTGTCTTTTCTTGCACAAGTTTAGAAGATTATAGGTCAGAATGGCTGATATGGTTTCTCTCAGCACAGGGTACTCTTCATTGGCTGAATGTAAAAGGATTGATACCTTTTTCTAAGTGTTGCGGAAAAAAACAGGGTGCTTTCAGGTGCTTGCAGCAAAATTAAAACACAAAAGCTTTTGGCCTGATTGACTATTGTCTTCTGGCTACCTTTGGACATTATTGTTTTATTTTGGATAAGGTGGGAAATACTGAGTGTGTTGAGGAGTCCCACAAAAATACACAGTGTACTTACCGGGAACTGCTGATGAACAAGCCTCTGCTCAAGATAAGAGAGAAAGAATTTAAATTATTATAACATCAGAATGGAAAAAAACCAAACCCTTCAGCCCTCATTTCATCTCCCACCTCAGCTGCCACTCTGGTTACAAGGGAACCACCTCCCTCTCTGTCCATCACAAGGAATAGCATCTGGATAGGGAAAGCTCAGGTGTGGCTGGGGAACCTGGTGGCACAAACACCTCTCCACTGAGGTGACACACAAAGAGCTCTACTGGCTTTGGAGTTTGTTGCTGTGGGTTTGGCCCTCTGGAGCCCTGCCCTCGTGCCTGGTAGTATAAAAAATTGTTTGAAATGAGGTTATGTTTTTTTCCCCTGAGTTCATCAGTAGTTCTAGTATATGGTGGCAGTGCCTCCATGGCTCAGTAGGGGTATCATTAATAACTAACAGCCTGGAATCTCCCCCTGCTGTGCCTGACCCACTCAGGCACTGCCAGAGGAAGTGCAGACTGTGCAGCAGCCTGTGACTTTGGGTCATCTGATACTGTAAACTTAACTCTGCTTCTATGAACGATCTCCTGATTTTTATAGCAGTTCTCGTTCCTGCCTTATCCCTGTCCCAGTAAAATATCTGGACATCAAACAGGTGCAGCAACACCTACTTTTCCGCAGCATTCGGAAATCAGCAGAATCCACGATCTGATCATATTCCCTGTACCAGTGAACCTGCAGGGTGGGTGTGGAGTGAACGCGACACTCAAACACCACCAACTGGCCCTTGGTAGCTCTTATGTTTTGCAGACCCTGGAGGAGAAAATATTTGTGTTAAATGCCCAATCTAAGTATTTCCCCATTGAAGCACATTTTAGGAAATGGTACACCCTTCAGTGAGGAAGATGGTCTCGCCTGTATTTTCATTTTACTTACAATAGCTGCCTGAAGTCTAAATGCATTTGCAGTGGCTTGTGAGTGGAAGTTTTTTCACCAGAAGACCAGGGCTCATTAAAGCCTTGCTTGTGCATTTAAATAAAGATACAAATGCAGGAAAATCATCTATTCCACTGGATGCAACGTGATAAGGGTGGTTACAATGTAAGGTTTCCACTTCAGCCTCCTTCGTAGGAAATAAATGAGCTGAATTCCTATAAGTGGTTCTGTCTGTCTGGATTGTTTACCAATTAAGATGTTAGTTTGATAGCATCACTAACGAGGTATGCTAGCTTTTTTGAATTGTAAATGAACCAATGTTCCAGCCTAGTGATACCTTCTGATGGAACAAGCAAATGCAAAATCTAATGCTGGTAGTTGCAGGACAAGCTGTGTTGTTCAGACAACTTGTGCTCTTTACCTTTGTAAACACAGGTGTGGTTCCATAGGCAGACCCAGCCAGACTCAGTGAGGGACTCTGCATCTAGATGGCAAAGAAAAGAGATTTTTATGGGTGGAATTTTTCACATGCAGAAACCTAGCTGTGTTGCTGGCACTTTACTTTGAAGAAGATTTATCTGTTGTTCATGTTCTGGGCTAATAGATACCCCATGGAGAGTCTCTTTCACTCAGGTGCTTCAAGGGGAAACAACTCCCTGGCCTGTGGACACCAGGTTAGTGGGAAGAGGAGCTGATAACCAGTAAATGTTGCTCAAAAGTTTAAGCCAATTACTTGCTCACATCTTGCAGCCTCTGTGTAAATATCAGTAGCTGTATGCTTCTACAGAGATCTTGACCTGGTTTAGCTGATCCTAGGTCTGGCACTCCCTGGCTTGTCTAGTGTCTGTGGTTGCTACAGAGAGGCTGAACTAGAGAAATAAGCAGGACTTTTCTGCTCAGTCCTGACATCCTCTGTTAAAGCTCAGGTGTCACAGAAGTTCCAGTAAGGGCTCTGATTAAGCAAGAAAGGCAGTTTTGAGATGATCAAATATTTGCAGTGCAAGATATATCCTTGTTCCATGATGAAGTGTTGATGTGCACTCATCTCTGTCTCATTTAGCTTTGGAGCCATGTGTCTTGCATATAAATGTGCTTGGGTTAGTTTTGCTGTGACACTGGCCTTTTTTCATAACCTTATCTTTGAAACAACCCATGTTTTCATCTCTTTCCTTCCCAGCCTGGGTTAAGATGTGAATCCGTCTCTAGGTGTTCTGACTTCTCCAGCTCTTGGCCACGTGTGGGCCCTAAACCAGCTCTCTGTTCTGAAGTGAATCTTTGAAGTATAACTGTGGCAGCCCCTTGGGCATTTCCAGCCCTGTCACCTGCTCCATCAATTCTTGGCAATTCTGACTAGGAAATGTTCCAAGCCAGAAAGCCCTTTTCCAGAGCTTATGGACCAGACCTTGATATTCATGCCTCTTAGACACTTGCTGAAGATAAGCCTGAGCTGATCCTTGCAAAATATTTCAAGAATGCTGGAATAATAATTTAAAACATGGGTAACCTGCTCTTCGAGTGTCAGTAGATAAGGCTGAATTAAAGTGGTGTAACTCTGGTGAACTGAATGGTTGTGAGACTGCACTGGCTGAGGAATCAATGGACAGAAAAACACTGGTGGCCCTCTGCTTTTACCTAGTGTGTGGGAGAAAATAAACAGGGCAGGATGAAAACAGGGCTTTAGGAGGCTGAGTATACTTCATCCAATAATATTTACACTTACTGTGACATTCCTCTGGCCCCGACAGGATGCTGAGACTTGCAAGGAGGCTTAGCCTTGGATTTACCTAAGAACCTGGAGAGACAAACATAAAGCAGTGTGTGTTTAGAACTATCTCATTTTCCTTACGACACAGCAATGGCTGTTTTGTGAACTGAGCATAGGCTGGTCGGGGTCACACAGAGGTGCCAGAGGAAGTAGAAGCATCCTGAGTATTTGAGAGTAGGCTCAGGTCACCTCCAGAACATGGAGACACTTCAACAAGATTATTGATACAGATCTCTAACAGAGGCCCAAGTTACATGTGAAACCTGGCTTCATGCTGGAACTGGGGTTTTCTTGTATTTGGATGGGACAGTCTAAAAAAAATCCTTGTTACTTTAGTGAAAGTGAAAATGGAACCTCATAAACCAGCTGCTAGGGTCCTCTGCATGAAGACTGTAGCATACTGGATTGACACAGAAAAAGTAGTTATTGAGATCCTGATAGCTCACTGTGGTAATAAAGGTTTATAGGTTTCATCTTTGCTTGCCTCTTTGCAAGAGGTATTGTTCTTGCTGCTGTACCACAGGATGCCAACCCTACTTCTCCTGGGGCCACCTGCACCAGGACAAAGGCCAGCCTTGGCAAACACCCTGCAGGAACAGCAGCAGTGCTGTAGTCACACACTCTGCTTCTAGAGTGAGCCTTAGAACTGTGGCCCTGGTGAGGGACAGCAGCACGTGTGACATGTGGTGACAGTGCTCCTGTACCTGTGTGCCTACAGCTGTGGGGGAGGAATGGAGCCTGGTTTGCCAGCCAGGAGGAGACATGGAAATGCCTGAACTGGTGTTCTGCTGGCTGCAGGAGCCGTGGAGGTCCCCTGGTGCTCTCTGCTGTGATGCAATCCTCGTTAGCAGAAGCAGCCCTGGGATTTGCATTCCCCATTCATTAGGGCAGCTTCCACCCTCTCCCCTCTTGGCCCTGTGGCATCAAATTCAGTGTTGTCTGGTAGCCAAAGTTGTGTACAGCCATGCCCTGTATCTGTGCCTGAGCCTGTGGCCATGCAGACAGCACCTGAAGGTATTGGCAGATGCTTGCAGAGCTGTTGCTTGCTGTTGAATGCTCAGTTGCTAAGGCCACTGGAGTGTTTCCCTGTGAGGTCCTTGCCTGAGCCGCTGCTCCTGTGGCAGTTTTGCTTTGTGTTTGATGTCTGTGAAGGACCAGATGTGAGAGGTCATGGTTTGGCACCTTAATTCTCTCTACTCTGACAGTGCTCTAAGTCAGAAAAGCGTGGGTGTTTCTTCAGGGTTTGGATCCTACTCTTGTTGATCTCATATGGTAGAGTTTGGCACTTACAGCGTTTGTTAGACATTACATAGAGTAACTGCAAATTTGAGATCTTTTAGCTGACTGTCATCCTGCCTGGGAGTCATATTGGTGGAGTTACAGATGGGTACCTGGTGTTGAGAGACAGAGATACCTCAGCAGAGTGGGATTTAGTTACCTTGGAGAGGTCAGTAGGCTACAAATAACCCATCTTATCAAATAAAATCAGTGTATGTGTCTGAATTCCTCAGAGGCTTTGCACAGCTCTTTGGTGCAAATAATTTACTCGAGATTTGTTCTCCTCCTCTTCTGCTTTCCAGCACCCTCCAAACAGTGACACCCAATTATCATGATGGATATTTTGCAATCTAGTTGGATTTGCCTGGTTAAAATAAGAACATATCCCTGTGTGTCTCATTCACACCTGCAGTGTGTTACTGAGGGCCCCAGGCAGTTACCCATGGACTTGGACCACCCACAGCCTTCATATTTCTAGCTGTTGCTCTTGATTTATAAACGTCTCTCAAGCAGTTCAAGGATGGCTCCTGTCCAAGGTTATATCATGAGGCCATCAGCAGGGCTGTGCTGTGATGCAAGGGCTGCTGGATAATCCCAAACCCTTGGATGTGGGAGCAGGGCCTGGGAAGCCAATGTTTTTGAGTTGCCCTGGGTTCCCACAGCAAACCAGCCCTGGCTGGACTCCACCACAGATTCCTGTGGTGCTGGTTGCAGTGCTGCCTTCCAGTCTATCAGGTAGCAATCTGTATAGTCAGTTTTCAGAACCTGGCATATTGCATGATTTGGGTTTTTTTCTATTTTGCTTCCAAAGAAAAAGGGCGATGAAAAATCAGACATGTTCAGATTATGAAAGGAGTTCCTGAACTGATATATCTGCTTTAAAGAGTGTTTCATGCACCTTAGACACCATTACCAAAACTGCACTGGAGGATCATTGCCCCTTCTTTTTCTGCACAACAAAAGACTTCATTATTATTAGAACTGCCATCACTCTTCATGTTCCACCCTGTTTCCAAATCCATGATCAGTCTGGACTCACACAAGACATGCACAGAAACAGAGGGCACGTGGTCAGAGGGGCTGTGGCATTCTGTGGTTTAGGACCTCAGCACAGTGAGGTGCTGCAGGAGCATTGCACACGCTGTATCTGGAGTGAGGAGCAGGGTGTGGGAGAGAGGTTGCTCTACTGAACTGAATAAGAACAGCTCCTGACAAGTTTCCAGTATGATGAAAGAGGCACTGAACTTTAACACTAAGCAGGAATAGCATCAGCTTATGAATTTGTGCTCAAGACAGTTACTCAGTTGCATGGCATTAGTTCCTCGATGCGATGATTGCTGCTAAGACCTCCTGACGTGGCAGAGACCACAGCCAAGGGATGGTGGCTCTCAGGGCTGCAAGTGTGCCTGACCTGGTGCCCTGTGACACACCAGGCAGTCAGTGTTCCCACAGTAAATACAAGCAGCTCTAAGTGGGCTGCTGCAGCTGCCAGAGCTTGAGAAAAGCCGGGTTAACCTCTCAGAGGTTAACCTCTCAGGATCAGAGCAGATCCTGTCAGTTCAGCTGAGTGAAGACCCCATCACTGGGAATTCTGTTTGTTCTTGGTGGCTGTAGGTGTCTACTAAAAAGCAGAAGCCATCCTTGAAATCCTTGTTGCTGGCAGCACCTCTGTTTGAAGGAAAACTCATTCTTCACACACTTGGTTCACGTTAGATGCTCTGTTCTCACCTCCTCTTGTGTGGTCCTTCTACTTCACAGCTTGCTTCTCACAAGTGTGTTGGATGCTCTCACTCTTAATGTTAGATTTAGGTAAAGAAGAGTTCATGGGAACAGATAAAAGGCTTATGAGCTTCAGCACCGGGACAGTCACTGCTTTAGTCTGAATTCCCTGGTTTTGATTGAGACCTAATGACGTTAGGGCTAGGATATTTAGTAAACCAGGAGACTTTCAAGCCTGCTGAACATGATGGCTGGTGCTGCTTTAAGGGGTGGAGTGTATTTGGGAGAGTAAATGTCCTGAGAGCCTTTGGGCACTGGCTGCAATGCTGACTAACCCTGCTAGTACTAATTGGTTTCATGTGGTTGAAGTAGAGGGCTTCTGTAGGAGGCCAGAGCTGTCCCCTGTGTGTGGCTCTCCAGCTCAGCAGTAAAAAGGAGAGGAGGTCATTTAGCTCCCAAGAAAACACTGGAAGGTCACTCTGAGGTATCTGTTTTCTTTCTGATGCATCTCCTTTTCCTTATGAGTGATGCTCCAGGCTTCTGTAAGTATCAGTTCTCAGACTTCTGAGATCCTGATCCCACATCCTGAGGGGCTCTGAGTGTGACCTGCCCCTCTGTCTGTGTTTGCCTTGCTAAGCAGAGAGGTTTTCTACAGCAGGTTAGCAGACCTGGTTCCCTGTGAGGGTGGGGAGCTCCTGGCACAGGCTTCCCAGAGAAGCTGTGGCCGCCTCATCCGTGGAAATGTTCAAGTCTGGGTGAGGCTTGGGCAACCTGGTTTAGTGGAGGGTGTCCCTGCCCACGGCAAGGGAGCTGGAACGAGATGGTCTTTAAAATCCTTTCCAACCCAAACCATTCTGTGATTTTACGAGTCTGTGAAAAGTCATCACCCTACAATTTAGACCCTTGAAAGAATATCTAGCCAAGGTTTTACCTTGGTGAGTCATTCTAGCAGTCCTAGTGTCTCATTTAAATGTCAGCCTTTACTTAGTGTAACTCTAGATCTTTGTGGACAGAATTAGACTCAGCCAAATGAAGAGTCCAAGGACCTTTGCAACCCAACACCAGAATGATTGCAAGGTACATACAGATCATGTTGTTGACACAAAGTGTAATGACGACATTCTGGCATTACCTGAATAGTTGACATGGCTGCAGAATTATGCTATATACAACACTAGGACAAATTTAACACAGGGCTAGGAAAGCATTAAATCTTCATGGAGCCCTTTTGCCAGATGTTTAGATCATGGAAAACACATTAAATCTGTTTTAGGAACAAGACGAGCATCTGCTGGATCTCATACACTGCATTGCAAAGAGTGTGTGGAGAGGGGAGGAGCAGATTTAAAAATTTACACTTAGAAGTGAGGCAGAGCTAGACTGCAACATCACATTAATGTACCAGCTTGTCTTTTATTTAAAAAACAGGCTTGAATAGATACACAGGATAGCAACTTTCAATCACTTTGAAAATGATGCATTTTGCAAGCCATCTGCACGTACCTGATGGTGCTACTCATTTTCATAGAGGTGCTCAAGCTTTGGGAGAGCGTGACAGACACTCGGGTATCTTGTGGCACTACTGTGTAGGGCTTAACAGAGATATGAATAGGTCTGCAAAGAAGGAGGCTCTCCCAGTGGCAGTGGGCTGCAGAAAGCTCTGTCTGGAGCTGTATTTCTTCTGAGCCATATGGCTAGACAGGCAAATTGTCACCACTTCAGTAGTGAGCTCTCTAGTTGTGAGCTCCTTAGTGGCGTGCATGTGTGATTAGAAAATGGCTTCTCTGTTGCTCCTGGGGTGTGAATAATGGGACTTCTGTAGGAAGTGAGAAAAGTGATTTTATTTGCTTCTCTTCCCATGCTCCAAGAATCCTGATAAAATTAGTTGGATTGTAGAGAAAGTTATGATTTGTGGAATGATTTCTTAAAATCACTGCTCTTCAGGTGGGGAGCGGGGCAGGTTTGCGTCAGCTGTGATATTCTGAAAATAATCAAGTAGCTGCAAGAGGTTATTGTAGCCATTGAAAAGTTTCACAGAAACTGCAGAATCCTGCTTGGTTGCGAAGCTTGCTGAGAATCTTTCTAAATTGTAGAAATACAGCTGAGTATGTTTCAAAGACCTTTTTTATTTTGGGCATATTTTCAGAACAGGTAGCACCAAAGAACACAATTTCAGAGATTCATTTTCTGTGAATTCAGCTTTTAATGCGTCCCATGAAACAGGCTGGAGATTTGCATCTCAAAAGTTGTGTCTGGCACTCCTGTGGACATTTCCATACACGTTTGGGAAGGGCAGAAAGGTGTGCTGGCTTTCAAGGACAGGCTCCCTCTGGACTTAGCAAAGACTGTCAAGCATGGAGACCAGCATGGCTGCTGGAATGAGTGTACTGTGTTTCATGCTTCAAAGTCTTTGCTAAATATAAGCTGGGTTTGTCCATTTTACAGAGCAAGTGACGCAAAGAAAAGAGCATCAGTGCTCAGAATGTAATGGATTTGAGCAACAGTAGCCTTAATATAAGAAAGAGCACAGTAGGAAGCTTAATTTTGGAGCTACTTATGGCACATCCCTGATGAGATGGTGAACAAACACACCCAGTGTGTGGCTCAGGTGGCTGTGAAGCCTGTGGGCTGTCGATGCAGGTGTGCACATACTCAGGGTGCTTGTGCTCACAGGCACATGTCCCATTCCAAGTGCAGTGTGAAGAGATGAGACCTCGATATCTGTCCTTTCCGACCTCCTTTGGGTTGCCTGGAAGGCCCCTGGGGGAGAGCAGTCCCTGGCAGGGCTCGGGGGCCGCCTAGCGAGAGGCTCCCGTGGGACACACTGGGAGGGACCATGGGCCCTTCATCCAGCGGCTGGGAGCGCCTCACACACCAGGCCTGGGGGGAATTAATCCTATCCCTTGGATTACATGCCTCTTCTGAGCACAGCTGTTTCTCAGGGCTGGAAAATCCTGGCTTTCCCTCCCCTTATTTGGATAACAGCTGAACTGCCGACAGATATTGGACACTGGAATCAAACTGGAGTTCCTAGAACCAAGTGACTAAATCCCCTTTTAAGCACCGACATTAAAAGACGCCTAGAGCTTATTTTAAGAGATGCTAAGCTTCCACTTGAAGTCATGAGGCTCCATATTTGTTAAAGCATATTCGTGTCAAACAGAAATCCTGCTAATTTCCTTCCTTTCTTCCCTATAAAAAAAAAACCCAACCCTGCCCCACTTTTTTGCATGCCAGAGCATTACAGAGATGTAGAAGGATTTTGAGCGCTGCCTGACATGTGAGGCCTGCAGGCCCTGGGATGAAGGCTCTGGTGCCCATGGCTGTGACCTGCAGAGGACATGCAGGTGTGAATACAGGCAACAGCATTTAGGGAGTCCCTGGGCATCCTGTGGCACCTGCTTGATGCTCTATGCTGTATCTTTGGCATTCACATGGCACAAGCACTTCCTAGAGGCTGTGTTTAGTGGATGTTGAGGGTCCCTTATGTGAACCCTAAGGACCGTTCAGTGCCATGGAAAGAATGCTGGTTCAAGAATGCTGTCTCTGCAGTTAGGATGCTGTAAAAGAACTAGACAAAATTCTTTCTTGAAAGCTGTGAGGGAACACCCATAGTCTCACAGTCTCCAGGATTCCTGCTTCCTGGGAGCTCTGTGTTGATGCTGAGCTGGTGCCCTGGAGCAGAGCTGGGTGCACTGTGTGGGTTCAGCTCTGAGCCATCCAGCCCTGTGCCCTCCTTGCAGCAGCACTGGCTCCTGCTGCTGCACAGCCCTGTGCCTGAGGAGGGGCTGGATCCCTCCCCAGCTCTCCCTTTCACTGCAGGCTTCTGCAGGCTATTATTCTCATTCCCACGTGGATGCCTGCAGGTGATGATGAAGCAGGGCCTCAGCCACAACACAAAAACTCACTTTTTTTTTTAAGGTAGTAGATGTGTGGAGCACTGTTCAGCCAGTGAGCAAGCTGACCTCCCCACCATGGCCCAGTGATGACCCTGCTGCACGTCAGAGGGAGGATTAAGTTAACAGGGCCAAAGAGGAGGGTGAGAAGACTGTCTAGCCTCATGCTTCTTGTGGGGCACACCTTCCAAGGAGGTGGCTCTCATTCCAGCAGGCTTAGGAGATGGGAATTGTGTGATCAGTGCATGTAACTGTGACTCATGGCTTTGCCATCCCGAGCCCCAAGGATGACTCTGCTGCCGTGGCTGTACCCTTACGTTTGCATTTGCCATAGAATGCAGCGAGTTCTGATCTCCACTGGCCCCAGACCACACCTGTTACATGTGTCCCTCCTTCGGGAAGAAGGAATTTTTATGAACAGCATTGCAGGAATTGCAACAGCTACAGCATCCTGTAGCACAGGATGTCTTTGCTATAGTAGTAATTACCAAAAGGGAGAAAGAGCCTTTTCTGTCCCCAAACATCAAGATTTTACTTAGCTGATTTCATTTGCATGGGAATAAAAGGAAAGTATGTCCTCAGATGGGAACACATTCAAATGGGATGTCTCTAGAGTGACAGCAGTAGCTACGTTGCACTCAGATGCAAATAGGAATGTGGGGTAGCTTTTGCAGAGCATGCATAACGTTTTTCTCCAAAGTGCTATGCAAAGCAGCACGTGCCTGCTGTAGCTTCTGTCATCTCCTGTCACACAGGTGTGCCTCAAGGGGTTACTGAGTGGTGGTCTGATGCTTCTGCCATGTAAACCTGAACTCATCAAAGCTGGCAGATCCAGAGATGAAGCAAAGCTCCTGAGCCTGCTGAAATGTCATCTCTCTTGTCCCAGTGCACGTGGGGCTCCTGAGCTGCTCATGCTGCTGCTGCACGATGCCGGAGGCTGCAGTGAAGGGCAGGGCAGTGACAGCCGTGCTCCACGGGTGCTCCTCCCAGACAATGCCCCAGGCCGGGGAGCCGCGCACATAATCCTTCAGTTACCCATCGCCTCACATCTGTGCCCTCGGTGAATTCTGGCCGGGAGATCTTGTCCTAGGTCAGCTCCATCAGCACTGCCCACCACCTGAGCCAGGCAGCGCCAGCACTGCCACGAGCAGAGCGAAGTCGGTGTGTGAGATGGGGAGGAACACAATCTGAACGAGCCCAGGACCCCCTGGAGTTTGCTGTGAGGAGTGCTATTTACAGCTCTCTCGTCTCTGGTTTCCCTGACATGCCAGGAGATGTTTTTAGCTCACTGGTCAGAGAATTGTCTGTCTGGGCTGCTGAGAGGTGATGCCCGTGTCCCCACGGTGGTGGTGCAAGGTTCTGCTCAGAGGCACCTTCCTGGAGGCACACACCAGTGTTGGGGTCTCCCAGGAGCTGGAGGGGTTTGTGGTGAGCATGTGAACCACAGGAGCCACTGCTGGGCATCAGAGATGGATAAACTGCTGGACAGAGATGTATAAACCTGGCTCCCTCCATGCCACATGTGCTCTGGGCTGGGCAGCCTAGGAGTGGGGAGGAGAGTCTGAAGGATGGGGTCTCTGGCTAGCTCCTGGCCATGCTGGGCAAAGCTCTTCCCTCTGCTGCCACCTGAGCAGCACAGCAACCTCAAGCACCTTTCAAATGGTGCTAGAGCAGGCTGTTATTGTTGTGAGGATGGCCGAGGGGGAGCAGGGGGAGCAGCTGGTGCAGGGATGCCAGCACGAGGAGGGCATTTTCCGTAATTTTTCCTTTGCATGGGCCTTGCAGAAGCTGGAGGGCTACTATGCAGTGAGGCAGAGCTGGGGTCTCTTAAACACTTGTTCTCAGTCCTACCTGGTTCAAGCTCTACCTCTGATTTCTTCACCACAGAAGCTGGAGCAGCTTCAGCATCTAAAAGGGAATTTGAGTCTCCACCAAGAGCTCTGATTCAACAGCAGGAATTGGTAATTATCCAAAATTGCTGGGAGCCAGAATGCACCATATAACCAAGTAAGAAAGAACAGCCTGCTGCATAGGCTGCAGCATCAGCACAAAACTCAGACCAGACCTCTTGCACTGTAAAATGTGGTAAAGAAAACTATTCCTGTCTGGAAGCTTTTACACAGAGCATAAATTATGCATTTAAAAAGTGTAAATAATCAGGATATTGCTAAGCCTTGTAGTTTGGAAGCCTATGTGTAGAACTAAGGTGTGGACTATGAAGCAGTTGAAGGTGTCAGTTCCCCAAACCATCATTGTTCAAATTGCCTAAATTAACCTGTCACTGTACAGTCAAAGACAGCTTTTTATAGGGAAATAACTTTACAAACCCCAAGCCATTTCACAGAAAATTGAGCTGGCAGAAAGCATTGCATAAAATTAAATAACTTACACAGATGTTTCTTGAATGAAAAATGAATTCTAACGGTTGCCAGTGCCCAGCAGGCATCAGGACTGTGCCATCCAAGCTCTCCCAAACACCTCCTGTGGCAGTGCCATGTGCCACACCCCGTGCCCAGGGAGGAGGAGGGTTGGTTTCAATGAATGCTGCGGCACCAGGGCTCCCACAGGCTCCTGTGCCCGGCTGGTGCCAGGCAGTGGCTGCTCACAGCCAGGAGCCCGTGCGCAGACGGGCAGTGGCTGCACACCCAAACCCCCCCCCAGAAATAGGATCAGGCTAATTTTAACTCCATGGACAGCATTTGGTATGGAAGCAGCTGGTGTCATACAAAACTCTGGGCCTGTCGAGCAACCCGAGCGCATCGCTAAAGCAAATATGTTCATTTCCACCCAAAGGCCATTAGGAAGCCAGGCCTGATTTTAGCCTGCACTTGACTCATTATAAATCAGAGCTGTAAATCTGTAACCATAGACAAGCAGTGCCTAAACTCTTAGATTTTAATGCTATTTCTTTAGAAAAGTGAGGCATGACTTATCTATTTCTCTCACCCTGTAATCCATTGCACTGCTAGTACGTTTCACCTATTTCTGTTTGCAACTGGTGAAAAGGTTTTCAGGTCATACTCTCTGAGTTCCCCTCTTGTGAAAAGGTGTTCTACAGTGAAAAATTGATTTTCTAGACATCATGCTAATTGCCAAGGGCACATCTAGGCAGTGATCTCAGTGTGTGCTTGGATTACCTTCTTTTTGGCAGCTAAGACAAATTTCCTGGGTAGAAAATGCTTAAAAATACAGAAGGGCTTTAATTTTCTGTCTTCTGGAGAGTGGCAGAGGTAGCATATGTGCCAAACTTCAGCTCAAGTGTCCCACAAGGAATTTATATTGGTTAATTATTGGAAAGTCTCTCAAAAATGCCCAATTTAATGTGTACCCAGCTGCACTGTAAAGTTGTCACGAGTACAGCCATGTCAGGGTGGCTTTGAACTCCAGCTTGTGCTGCAGGCCTGGCACCCAGCAAGGGGCTGTCCCCTGCCCTCTGTAACCTTTGGAAATCAGGAAATGGCAATAGAAAGGCACGTGTGCACTGGAGGCACAGGAGAGCCAGGGCTTTGTGTCTGCCTGTCCTCCCTGCTAAAAATAAAAAGTTTGCTTCTGCTTAGAGAGCTGGTCAGTAAACAAGTTTAAAATGTTATAGGTTAAATTAGCAGCAGAGATAGAGGTGAGTTGCAGTTCTTGTTAATAGTATTTGTGGGAAGTGGACAAAGTTCCTCTCTCAGGCAGTGAAGACATGCCACTCAATTTCCTTGCTACCTCTAGGAGATAACAGCATTATGGACAAAGTTCTTGGATACCCCAAACCTACCAATTAATGCAGCTGAAAAGAAAAACATGAAAAGGAAGATACTCAGACAACAAAGGGAATAAAGTTCCTTTCAAGAGGCTGGTCCTGCCCTCAAGTTTTCCTCACTCCCTGATCTGCTGAGAAAAAACTTCCTTCTCCACTGTTGTGTCCTTTGGAGCTGGGAGGCTCCACACTCCCATCCACACTTGGCCATTCTCACAACCCTCTGGACTAAGCCTACAGAGGATGGGCCAGGTGTTAGCTGTGCCTTAGGGCCTGGCTGGGGCTGTGCCCTGCTGGGCCAGGACAGGAGGGCACTGCCCAGCTCTGCCCATCGCCTGGGCTCACCCTGTGCTGCTGCCCTGGTGCAGAGGCACAGACAGGCTGTCCTTCCTCCTGTGGCACAGGAATAGCCACTGCTGTGTTCTGGTAGCACAGTGCTGGACAGTGAACCTCTGTGGGTGTAAATGAGGTGCTGTTAGAGAGCCAGAACAGCCTGGGCTGCTGCAAGGTGGAGCACAGGGTAAAGACTAAATCCAAATCCCACTGCTGTGGTTCTGGTTACCTGCATTACCTACAGTTCTCAGTGCTGTGAAAAGACACCCATTGAGAAGCTGTATTATATTTTCTGGCCACTTTCTGCCCTGTGCCACCTCTACCTCTTTTCTCTTTCCCCTGCCCAAGAGCAGGCAGTTGCTTAGGAGCAGGCTTTGGAGCCCCGTGGATGCTCTGCTGCACAACCCAGCTCATACCACAGCTTAGGGTCTTGGGGACCATTTCATCTTCTCTCAGCCCAGGACATCAAATGAAGCACTGGTGCATGGGCTGCTTGCAGAGCTCCTCACAAATGAAGTGAGACATTCAGGGGGGCAGAGCTCCTCATGGCTTCACCCCTGGTACCCGTGCTGTGGAGCTGGGATGCCCTGGTTGGCAGAGGAGTTCTCTCTTGCTTTGGAAAGCACAATCTGCCTGGGCTTCCTGGGTGCAAGGGCAGGAGATGCTCAGGCAGGCAGCAGGACAGTAGGACTGAGCTGAGAATGCTGTGGGTTTGGAGCTCCTGGTTTGCCAGGATGCTCAAATGACCACCCTTAATGAGCCTAAAGGTAAGAGCAGAGCTTGGTGTGCCAGAAAGGGAGATGCTGCTCTCTGGGAAGGAAAATCATATCCCTTCCTCTATTCCTCACCTCTGAAAAGCCTCAAACATCCTGAGAACATAGTTAATATGCTAGATATTAAAGTGTTACTTACCTCTATAAGCCATCAGTTTGGTTTTGGGGCTCTTGCTGCCAGCAGTTTGTGTCAGTGCTGAGCCTTGAGGTGGAAAGTCTCCTCTCCAGCAGCTCCCCTCTGAGGTCTGGAGGCTGTCTGGGGTGGTGGGTTACATTTCTAATGTTCAGATCCCTGCTTGTGAGTGATGGCATGGCGGGAATGTCAGCTGTATGGGAATAAACTGCAGCAATTTATTCCCTCCAGCCTGTTTGAAAGTCAACAGAATGGCACCATTAGCTGGAACAAAACAGGTCCAGTGTTGTGAGATACAACGGTGACCAGATCTGTAATTGCTTATAATTTGAAATGCTAATAGCTCTGAGTGCTGGAAAGATGCCAGCTCAGGTCGACTGTGGCTCTCTACATTGAAAGACAAGTGTACAAAAACTTCATTAGAAGCAGGACTCTCTTTTACAGATCTGGAATGTAAAGAATTTCCTATTCACTTGGGATATAAAGAAAACCTGAGCTTCTTCCCAGATGCTGAGGAATGCAGGAAGTTATCTTGGTGGAGCCAGCATATGTCTAGCTGGCTTGAGCAGCCTCATGTAACCACCCTCCAGACTGGGTAGTGTAACGCTGTGGGAGCTGAAGGGATGTCCTGATGATGGCAGAGGTGCAGTGCCATCATACTCCTGGATTTCACACAGGATGCACTGTTCAGGAGGTGCTGTGGGGAGGGAGCAGCAGCGAGGCCATTTCTGAAGGGGAGGGCTGTGTCCATGCCAGCCTTACTGCAGCAGGTGTAGTGGGGATTGCTGTGCTCCCAAACCCTTGGAGGAACTCCTTTGCATGGATGCACAAAGGGCAAGATCCCCAAACAAAGCTGCCCGTTGCTCTGCAGGTGTCTAAACCCAAATTGGTTCTTGTCTGCCCCTGTGGCAGTGCCCTGCCACAGCTGAGAGCTGCACTGGGGTTATGTTCAGGCTTGGCTTGGTCAGCCTTCATCAGTTTTGTGGCCATGGAAATAACCCAGCTGCTTTGCAGAACCCTGCCCAGCAGCGTGAGGTACTGAGTAATTAATTACCTTTTGTGGGATTCCCCAGATTCCCAGTTTGAAAACATGACTTGTACCTTGCTTTCCTGCAAGCACAAGCTCTCAAATTGTTCCTGTTGCCTTCCTGCTTCATTCATACTGAGTCCCAGAAGCCATGTGAAAAGGTATAAATTAGTTTTGGCTAAAGTATCTCTACTGGCACTGTTATTAATGGCTGTTGCTGCATTTTTTGTGTCACTGCAAATGGTATCAAGACCATTTGGGCTCAAGGATGGGATGAATCCTGCCCTCCAGCACGGGCTATGGTGTAGGGGTGCTCTCCTCTTCTGGACAAGAAATTCTGCCACAAATCAATGGGATTTACTTGGATCCCCTCACTAGACAGCCCACCTCGAGGAATTTAAACTATTATTCACCTCTTGGGGGCGTTAATTCCCAGATGAACTTTTGAAGCTTTTTGAATGCAGGGGTGGTGGGAAGAGACTGGCTATTCCAGCCATCTTAAACCCTTCCCAAAATGGAAAAGCAGCAGGTGCAAAGGCCACAAATGCTGGAGCCCTTCTTCCTGAATTGCTTTGTCAAGGGCCTCTGAAGTGACATTTCAATTTATACATCAAATTCTCAGGCAGGTGAATAGGGACTTTTAAAAAATTTTTATTTTTTTCCAGAGAGATTTCTGAATGAGGAGTGCAGGTAACAAAAATCTTGTGGAGATGAAGGGATGTGCCCTGTGGAGAAACTGGGTATCTTCAGTGGCAAGTTGGTGTCTGGATAGTTTTGACAGTAAAAATTGAATTAATTCTGACAGTTGTATTCAGAGTTCAGGCAGAAACTTCTCACTTCCTGATGAAACCCAGCACATCTTTCCACTCTTGCATGAAGCAGCTGGGCATAAGCTGGTGTTTGCGTCACAAGGGATGTGGGATAGGGAGGGAGCTTGGCAGTGCTATGAATTTTGGGGGAGAGAAGCTGCAGGTAGGCTGGCAGGTCCCAGCAGGTGTTTCCCAGGTTCCCAGGGCTCCCGTGGCAGTCACAAGCTGGCTGGGCTGGTTGCTGGAGGGGAGGATGCTGAGCAGGGCTGTGCCAGGACAGCTCTGCACAGCCTGCAGGGCTGTGTGAGGGTGGGGTGCCCATTGCTGGGCACAGCCAGGGCTCTTCCTCCAGGAGAGCCTCAGACAGGGCAGAGAACAGGATTGTAAGCTGGACATCACCATCTGTGAGCAGAGGAGAGACTCTGGGAGGTTTCAGTCATGTGGAGGTGTCATTGCCAGAGGATGTCACAGCCTGCCTGATGTCCCAAGGTGGTGTGAGTGCATCCTGGGAGTCTCCCCAAGCCTGCCCTGCTGCCTTCCCACACTGGGGACTCCACGTGGGTGGTAACCTCTGGTAGACTCTGCCAGGTTTGGCTGGTTACACTCAGTCAAACCGGTCTGGAACTGGACTCACCAGTAGACTCAGCCAAGTCTGATTAAACTGCACCAAGCCTGAGACCAGCACTGGTTGCAATCTGTAACAGTACAGTGCTCCAACCCCAAATTTGGGCTGGTACAGGTCCTCTGGCTTCAGAGGAGCAGTGCAGGTTTATGTGAGGTCTGTGTTTGGACAACAGGGACACCTTTGACCTTTCTCCTGACATTGTTGTTCCATTTAAGATCTGATGTTCTCAGTGAGCCAAACAGATCAGTAGTTTTAGCCTAGGTGCTTATTGTGGGCATCTTGTAAATTCAGATTATCTCTGACCACATTAACAAAAGCTCTTATAAATTATGCTGGTGCATATTTGTAGACTTCAAGGGGATTGAGCAAGTAGTGGAAAAGGACTGCAGATGAGCATGAGCAATTTGGAACTTTGTTACTACATGACAGAAGTGGCATTGCTGGCAGATATCCTCAGGCATCTGTCAGTATTAACTTCTGAAAGCAACTTAGCAGAGGTGCCTGCATGCTCTCCACATGCTGGATCCCAGGAACAATATTTTAGTGGGGAGACTGGCTAGGCTCAGATTAAAGTTCTTGCAGAGTGTTGCAAGAAGGACATTACTGGATGCTGCCTCCAGCCACCCCTTTTTTGGGTGCTCATACAGCTCCCTCCATGCTGCTTTCTGGCAGCACTCCCTGGAGTTTAATTTCAGGTATTTTGATGTATCTAATGTATTTTCCACTGTAATTTAAACCTGTGCCAGTCTGGGCTATACAGATTTGTCTGTAGGCAATCTGAGGGGTGGTGAGCATTGTTGGATGCTTGCCAGCCCTGGGTGGGACACTTGCCCTGATATCTGTAGAGTCTGTACTGATATACAGCTGGGTCCTCTGCAGGCTGCATCAAGATACAGCTCTGCAAAACATGTCAGAGCTTTATATGAGTTTCCCCTGTGGATGTGGGTCCAGGTTTTGCAGCTGAGATAATTCCAGAGAGGAATCTTTTATCCTGGCCTTTCCTTAGGCAACCTGCTCGCTAAAGCAGACAGGATTGCACTCACCACAATCTCTCATTCCATTTCCCATCATGACAGTGGTTCTTACTGCTGGGTTTTCCCCCTTGGTGCTTAGGAGATGGAGTTAGATTATCGAGGCAGAGAAAATGGCTCCAAGCAGAGACTTTTCCCCTTGGCTGCCTGAGCTGGGGATGGTCAGCACACGTGCAGAGCAGGGATCGCTGGCGCTCCGCTCGCGCCGCCCGCGCTCGCTGTTTTTAGCTCTGGCAGGAGCTCCCTCTGCGTGCTCAGGATGCCATCCCAACAGCTGCAGCCCTCTTGATGGACACACAAGCACCTCTGGCCCTCAAGTTTGCAGGTTTTCATGACCATAAACAAGAACATTTAAAAGTTATTTTGCCTGTGCTCTGGCAGAATGTATTCCTCCTGACTTCCATGTGAGGCACAGCACCTTTTATCAGCATTTAGGGACTGGCAGGTGCAAGAAGAGGCATGGAAGTTGGTAGGAAGCCTGTTTCCTGGCTAGACAGCAGGCTTAAGTGCTTAAGGCAGAGCCCAATTGTCAATATAAATAGTTGTCTGTAAGGACAGTGAAAATAATTCTCATACAAAGCAGCTGAATTGGGACCAGCAAACTAATATCTCTTGTGAAACTCACACCAATGTCTTGAGTCCTGCTGTCTGTGTCAGGCCTGGGTGCAAACTGGGTATCTTGGAAAGGCAGTTTTCCAGGTGGGGATTGTGAGCCTCTGCAAGTGCCTCCAGTGGAGGAGCTGGATCAGAGCAGGCTGAGATTCTCTCTGGTTTTATATATGGAGATGGTTTTATTTGTCCTAAATAGATAATTTTTAGGAAAAGAGCTTGGTGCTCTTCTCCTTGGGGCTGCTGGATTTTTGAGCTGCAGGAGTTTAACTCCTGGCTGAGGAGCTAAAAGTAACAAACTAACTAAAGCTAAAAGTAATTTCACCCTATAAATAAGTGTCTATCTCTGTTTCTAACCCATTCTTGACTTCTAGAAGGGCATTGTGTCTAATTCCATACAGCATCAAAGACTATGTCAGCAAGGATTTGCTTGTAATATTTCCCATGTGAATAAATTTTGCCTAAAACCTCGTTTATCTCTAAATTGCCACAGGAGACCCTCAGGCATGTGAAGGATTTTCATTTATGCCAGACATGAATTAGTCAAGTCTTAACCTTTTGTGCTGCTGCTCCTGATGTGCCTGTGGCTGCCAGAACGGCAGATGGCACCAGCACCCTGTGCTGCTCACAGAGCTCAGGTGCCTCAGCACAGCCTGGGCTGCGACCAAGCCGCTGAAATAGTACAGGGAATTTTAGCTCTAAAAGCCAGCTCGTAGCAGAGGTGGGGTTTGTTTGTTTGGGTTTTTCTTGTTTTGGTTTTGGGTTTTTTGTTTGGGGTTTTGTTCGGTTTTGTTTGTGTGGTTTTTTTTTTTGGTTATTTTTTTATCTAAGCATTTTCATAGACAGCTGGAGACTAGTTTTACCTGTAATTCCCCTTGCCCTCGTGGTTGCCTCATTGCAGTGGTTTGAGTGGTTTGCAGCTGAACAAAGAAACAAAAGCTTTGATTTTTGCTGGGTGGGACAGCGGTCCTTGTTGCCCAGGTGGGCACAGAGCAGCCACCCTCAGGTCAGGGACTGGGACAGAAGGCAGCCTGGTGGAGTTGCAGGTTGGGATGAGCTGCTCTGTCAGCTCCCCTGGCCAGGACATGGCTGGGTGCACGATATCCCTGACCAGGAATTGCAGCCCCTGCTTGCAGCTGGCCCAGCCATCTGACAAGTCCTCAGCTCTTTGCCTAAGAAGCTTCAGCACTGGCAGTTCTCCATAGCAGAGCCTGGACATGAAATTCAGCATTCAGCAGGTACAGCAAGGGCAAGGAGTGGAAAACAAAGTCAGGAGATGGAAGTCAGGAGGAAAGGACAGAAGAGGTTGCACTCGCTAATTGTGGTGATGCTGAATCTCTGTTCTCCACTTGCTGTGTGGTCACAGGAGAGCTGCACAGCTCTGAGCAGAGCTCTGCTTTGTTGTCTAACAAACATATCTGCATATGTGCTTCATCTGGGGCAAGCTTAGGGAACTATTAGTGAAAGCTTTTAAGTTGTCAGGTCAAATCTGCCCAAGCAGAGTTGTTGAGGCCATGTGGCCTGGTTTTGTAGCTGGTCCTTGCCTCTCCCTGAGTGTTTTTCCAAAGCCACGGACGCTGTCTTGAGTTTCTCCTTGGTGTCTTTCTGTGCATCTCTCATTCTGATCTCACCTGTGACCTTCCCCCTGGCCTTGCTCCTGAGCTGTGTAAATATCTGAGATGCAGATGCTGTGGGCTGGTGCCTTGTGAGGATGGAGGGCTTGGTCCTCCCATGGGCTGTGGGCACCGTCCTGGATCCGGGAGGAGCAGCTCTGTCCTTAGCACGTGGGAGAAAGAGAGTGTTTGCAGCAGCACATGGGAGAGAAGATTGATCTTCTGAGGGATTTAAATACCCAAGTCCATTAGAGTTCCCTGGGAAATAACTCAGACTCATGCTGGCATACCTTGGAAATAATTTAAAATTAAGTACCAAAACCCAATGCATTGCAAGACTCCCAGCATGTAATTCTGAACCCATTAGGAGATTTGTGCTAATTTTGAAAATAATCTTCCTATTTTAAATATTGCTTTGAATGTATTTTGAACTTGAATATTTGGCAGAAGGGGAGCAATTAAATCAAAGGAGAGATTATATTGTGTTACTTTAATTGTGATGGATTGAGTCATTTGCTGAAGGAAAATATCTACAAAGCATGTCTAAGTGCAGAAGCAAAACTGAAAACTGGTCTTGGCTGTTCTCTTCCCTGTGATGAATATATATTTATGTAATGCACTCCTTCTCTTATCTTGATAACACCATGGGCCCACAGTGCACGAATAAACTCCCCTGAGAACTGCAGTGAGATTGTCTCTGTGCCTGTGTAAGCACGAGGTATCAACATTTAGATCCTGTAAATATTCATTTATACTTGATGGATTTTAGGCTACATAAGGGAGAGGAGGGACATCCCTAACTGGATTCATTGCAAATGTCTGGTGTCATTTGGGTTCCAGAAGACTGTCCCATGGCTGCTGCCAGTGCTTGCTTCTGCTGCCTGTGCCACAAGCTGGGAAGTGAAGGGTGGGGCATGTGGGATTTTGTAAGAGCCTCTACATTGGGCAGTGGGTTTCTCTTCAGGAGGAACTGGTGAGCCCTGCCTGATTTCCACCTTCAGAAAATTAGGCGACAAGTGGTAGACAAGCAGTGATTTTATTAAAACTGTCCTTTTTGGAGGTTTAAATTAAATCTAGTTATTAATCTATACAGCAGACCGTATTTTTTATGGCTTGTGTTTACCTGGAGGGTTATTTGGTGAGTGCTGGGCACTCAGTGCTCCCAATCCCAGCAGCAGTCAGCTGTGATTTGGGCACCTGGAGAGACCAGCCCAGATGGGAAGGAGCACAGCAAGCTCAGAGGCTGTCTGATCTGTCTGATGCCACCATGCTCACTGGTAGCTCCCTTCAGGGTGTATCATCTGTCTCTGAGGCGTTCCTGTTCCTATTTCAGCCCACAGGCTGCTGGCAGCTGCTGTCATTAGAGCTTCTAACTTGAGCAGAGGGTGCCAAATGCTGCTGGAGACAGGGAATGGCTTGGGCCAAGCTGGGAGAAGTTGTGTCCAGCAAGTGATGTGTCATGAAAGAATCATATGTGCAAAGGTACAGCAACAGCTTCTGCTCTGAATTAAGCTGCACCTGTGGAGCTCCTGGAGTTATGGGAACAGAGCTGCCATGCAGGTTTTTAAATCTGTGCAGGGGTAATAAAGCCATTAATATTTGAGGATGGTATTGGCTGTTCACTGTCCCTCTCTGATCCTTCCTTGGTTAATGAAAGTAGCAGCTGGATAAAAACGCAAAGATTTTGAGTTGTGAAAATGTGTGTTTGCACCACTAATCACTTGAGAAATCAATCTCTAGACTTTCATTTGTTAAGAGCAGCTGATTTGCTGCTCTCTATGCTTTTTCCCTTTTAATAAAACCCCTGAGTCGAACAACAGAAGTAGTATAATTAAGGAGCACAGTTTTCCTTTCTGTGTGACATCCTGTCAAATGTTAGCCAGCAGGTAGCTGGCACACATAGGACAGAAATGCCTTTGCCCTGTTGGTGCAAGCCCAGGCTTCACCTGTGAGAGGGAGATGAGGCTTTGCTCCTCTCTGCACAGGTATTGACAAATTTGGGGCTGGAGTGGGGTTGTGCTGGGTTTGGCAGCACTCTGTCCCTTGCTCAGCTGCCCTGGTGGGGATGCTCTTCCTTTGGCAGCAAACTGTGCCTTGGAGGTAACAAAAGGAGCCCAGCAGAGCCAGGCTCTTGGTTTCCATGTGCTTCTTTCTCAACGGCCTCAAGTTTGATGATGATGACACAAAGATCTTTTGACACAGTAAAAGATAACTCTAAGGTTCATACTCTAATGTATTTTACCCTGGAGAGTGATGGCTTTGAATGAGAAAGAATAATTCTGACGTCTAGAGAGATTCACTAAAATAATAAAGATTTGTGCTTCTCTTAAATGACTTCCCCGTTCAAAGGTACACAGCACAATTTGTCTAGCCAGGCTGCAGGTAAAAAAGGGGCTCAGTGAACGAGGCTGAGGGCTTTATCTGTTTTCTGACTGGTACCTTCTGGTTTCTAAACAGCCCCATATCAGCCATGTGGCAACAAGAAGGTTTTTAGTACGAAAAATTAATTAGATACAATCTAAGCATAATTCTGCCTCGATTTTCTGCAACACAAGAATAGTTTGTACCCATAAAAGACTGTCAGGAAATATGGTGATAAAATAACCACTCTTAAATTTTTGTTGATTTGCTTATTTTTCAAAAAAAAAGTGAACAATTGTCCCAGGTAAAGATATGCCTTGTACAGGTTCTTGCTGTGTTATCTAAGCTGCCCAACCCAACCTGTACTACAGGTGTGACCACCACAGCTGCTGCCGTGGCCAAACAAGGTTGGCAGATAATGACAATAATGACAATATATGCCAATAATGACAGATTGTGCCATAATGGGTTTATGATGTGGACAAGTAGTTATTATGGACTGAAGCAATTCCACAAGCCTTCTGGCTGAGGCTCCAGAGATAACAAGGCAAAATGTCAATACAATAAAAGAGTGAGATGGGGAGAGACTTTTGGTTATTTTTCTTCCTTCTTTTCAAAGCTGAGCCAAGAAAAAAATCTGATTGTTTCATAAATTCAGGCTCTTCATATTTACATCGAGCCCACTTAGAGAAAAACACAAGGATATTTCAGCTTTACTCACAGAATAGTGAGCATGATGTAGAACTCAGCAGAGAGCTCGGGCAGCTCATGCACAAAGCTGCTCTGGATTCTCTTGGGGTTTTGTCTAAATGCAGCTGTATAAATTCATTGACAATGCAGTGTCTGAACACGGGCTATAGGAGCCTTGGTGTGGCAACTGGGCAAACAGAGGTCTGGGCTTCTTGGGAGGAGCAGCTGACATGGGGCTGGTGCAGGAAGTGTTGCAGCTACTCCAGGAACATGCAGAGAGAGAGTGCTGGCCCTCACAGCACTGCTGGGAGTCAAAGCAGAATAAGTAAACCTGGGCAAGGATCTAGAGCTGAGTTTGTCCTGAGCTTTTGTTACACTTAAAATGAGGGAGCTGATCTGCAAATGTGTATTCTTTGTGATATCCAAAACCTCCACATTTTGTAAGTATTTAAAGAGCAAAATTCATGCATGGGAAAAGTTGTCTGACCACATTGGCAGTACATGGATTTCCCTAAGAAGGTTCAAGCTGATGTTGAGCTAACATCACAAGGATGCTGATCCAAACTTCCAGCTTGCAGCTGTGCTGACCCAGCCTCAGTGCCAGGGGTGCAGCCACGCTGAGAATGTGGATGTGGAGCTTGCTAAACCTGGTGGTGGAAGTGGTGAGGTGATAGTGGGAAGGCAGCTTCCTTGGGTGATGTGTGCCTCACTTCTGCAGAGGTGAAAAAGGTGCAAAATGTCTTTTGAGGAATTCCTGTGCAGCTGCTGTACTGCAGGCCCAGTGTTTCTGGAGTGTCTCAGGTGTGCTGTGGAAAGTACAGTGCTGTCAAAATCTCTGAGAAGGAAAGGGATGAGTCTAGTATTTGGTAGTTTAGTGTGTAAAGATTCTGCTACTAAAAATCCCGTAACTTGCTTAATGGTGCCAAAATCTGACCTTTGATTCCTAATGCTTTGTAGTAGTTATTTTTTGATTTAAAAATTATTTAAGTGAATAGAAACCATTTTTTCATTTATATATGATGGCTGGTAAAATTTCCAGAGTGTGTTGGTGTTTTGCTGTGGTTTTTGTCTGTGGGATTTATTATTGTGTTTTGTGGTTTTTGGTTTTTGTTGTTGTGGTTTTGGTTTTTTTGGTGGGTTTCATTGGGTGTTTTGACTTTTTTTTTTGTTTGTTTAGTTTGTTTGTTTGTTGGTTTAGTTTGTTCAGTTTTGGCTTTTTTTTTTTTGCTTGGGTTTTTAGTTGTTTTTTTTTCCCTCTGAAAATCAAACCTTCGATTTTCACTGTCCTGATTGGTAAACCTGAATTATAGGTTGTAAATCCTGGTGCTAGGTCCTTGCATCATGTAGATGTTCTCGCTAAATCCTGTGAGAAATATTATCTCTGCTCTTTCCCAGTAAGTAAGGGAGTGGTAGAGAGAAGGAGGGAAAGGGGACCTGAAAATCCAGCGGAGCAGCTGAGCACTGGAGGATTCTAGAAATGGGTGATGAGCTTTGAGACAGGAGTAATCAATTTCCCATATGTATTTTGGAAACTCAGCCTGGGAGAAACCTTCCTGTCTCTGTAACCATCCCAAATAATAACACATTTCCTACCTCTGGCACCAAAGTGGCTCATTTTTGATGTACTCAGTGCACTGAAGTCAGTGCTGTGTGAGCCAGGTTTCTGTCTTGGCTGCAGCTGGGGACATTTAAGAAGGTTTGTCACTGTATGAAGGAGAAATCCATTGTACCTCTGTCACTCCCTGGGAATTCTGGAACCTTTCAAGGCTTTTTGATTAGGACTGCAAAGTGTTCATTTTTGCAGGAGGATGACTGCTGAGATGTTAAAACGAGACAGGAGATTAACCTAAATGCTGCACAGTAGGGTAAAAAGAATGGGTTTTACACAGCCCTAATCATTTGATTTGAAAGGAATGTTTGGTCTACCAAAAATTCTTTAGAACAATTTATCTAGAAATTAATGCTTGTAGGTGAACTGTTATCTTATTTTTAGTGTTGCCTAAAGCTGACACTGGGATGTGGGCAACTGACAACCAGGGTTGTCAGTACTTGGTTTTCCACGAGATGTGGAAGCTGTGCCCAGAGGGCTGGGCATGGGGTGGGGGGCACGAGGCTGGCCAGGTCTGTCTGTGCTGCAGAACTGGCACCTTGTGCTGAGCGTGGGTGTTGGGTAAGTGTAGGATGAGGTGTTCAAGGAGTCAAGGACTCATTTCATTGCCCTGAGTATAAGTTAGCTTTCTTTCCATCTAGTTAAATAATGTCAGAGCCAAAGCAGATTTCAATCCAGACACACAAGTTTGCAAGAAGAGCAGGAGAGAAAGCAAAGTGGGTCAAAGTAAGTCTGAGGAATTGGGTAAAGGAGGAGCAGGGTGTGTGAACCTGTGCTATGATGGCTGCATAGCACAGTGCTGGTTCAGCTATCTGCAACAAAGGTTTATGGTGTGCTGGACAGACATCTTGGCATCAAAACCTTATTTATAAATCTTTCCATCACAATTCCAATTGTGTTGGAAGCTAGAAATAGCACAGGTGGAGCAGGAGCACCACATGGTGAGCAAGTACCTCTCCAAGGCAGGGCTGGAGCTGGGGCCAGGCTGTGTGCTGTGTTCAGATCTCATTGCAATGCTGAGCACTGAGGCTTCAGCTTTTAGAGCAAACACAGCACTAATCTGATTGTTAAAGGTGGCATGTGAGTAATGCCTGCCTCGGAGACCAGCTCGATTGCTCTCAAGGTAAAGCTAATGAAGTCAGTATAAAAGGTTGACAGATATTCATGAAGATCAAATTTGACAAGCGTCCTCTAGATATATTTAATATAAAATGCAGATAGCAGTAATTTGCAGGATCTCTGGATTCTGGTCATCTAAGATGGTTCTGCTGGTGTCTGTTTCTCTATCTGTACCATATACTGAAATATTAACTTCCAAACCCATCAGGATCCCACAGATGAAGTGAGCAGGAAATGAATTTCTATTGATTTCAGCCCTGCTCTGGTCTGTTGCATGAAAAAAAAATGAAATAATAATAATTTTTTTGCTTGCACATCTGCCCAGACATACCAGGCTCATGCCTCCTCCATCAGCAGCTCCACATCATGTCTGCTTGCCACTGCCTTCATGCTGGCAGCTGAAGTGGTCTCCACTGGGAGATTTTGGTTTTTCTGAGAGACTTCAGCTCCCAGTTTGTCAGCAACATGAACTGGGACAAAGAAAAAAATAATCCTTCAGAGTGGGGAGACCCTGAAGCGGAGAGCACCAAACATTCTGCTGAGGTCGGCGGTGGTTCAGCGACACCCGCCCAGGAGCAGCTTTCTGGTGAAGTTTTAATTAGGTAAATTTATGATTATACTTCAGAAAAAGCATTTTATCTTACTGAGCATGGGGGGTTAGATTAGATGATATCAAGAGGCCCCTTCACATCCTCTACAGTTCAGTCATTCTGCATATTTTTAAATTCTATTTGATTGTTAACTAGCAGCTGACTTTTTTTAGTTTTTCCAAGAAAACAAGAAGCAGCTATTATTTCTTAGCAGCAGATACAGTAACCCTGGATTAAATTGACTGTTCATAGTTTTTCTTTGTTCTCAATTTGTTTTTGCTCATAACTTGCTGTTGCTATTCTCAGATGCTTTTTGTAGAGCTGCTGCAGATCCCCTCCATGCAGAAACACACTGAAAGTATTTTAATACTCACCTCAGCATTTTAACATGGTTTGAGTACTCCAAAAATCTTAACACACTCTGTTTTTTTCTTTAGAAAGAGGCAAGAGCTCAAAGCGAGAGCTAATCAACTCTGTAAATTGATAAGTCGGTAAAGTAAATGATGCTAAAAAAAAAAAAACTTTTCCCTTGAAATATCTGGTTTTGTGTTTATGTCAATGAATAAAGATGTGAGGTTTAACAGGATACTTGAACTTCCATGATTGTTGGCTTTTTCTTGCATAATGCCCTCAGTATGTCTATGTCTGCTCTGTTTGCATGATGGGGATGGGAAGAAAGAAAGTTTTTGTTATCGTTCATCAAAGGCTTTTTTTTTTTAAATTTAGTGTCAGGGCTTGGGTTTCCTGGAACATCAAGCAGTAATTATCTCCCTATGTTTATTGACCTTTCAGTCAACTCGGATTTTGCTTTTGGATTCAATGCTAATTCTGTGGCCAATTTTTAAAGGAGTCTCAAGTTCATCTTTAATTAGAAGCCAGGAATCTTGTTCCCAGTCAGTCACAGGACTTCCCTTCCTTCAGCTGATGACTCAGTGAAGTATGTCAATGGTTTGGTTTGAATGCCTAAATGCAGGCAAAGTTTTAGCAGGTTTAAGTTAATAGAGAGCGTTTCAAAAGATGGTTATGCCCTCAATAGGGGGGTTTGGGGGTTCTGTCTGACAAGGACTGGTGCCTGACCCTGCCGGCTTGGCAGGAGGTTCTGCAGTGCTCACAGGGTGTGGATGACCCTGGAGAATGTGCCCTCTTGGGATCAGGTTTATGGTCACTAACACGGATGGTGGCATTCAAAGCCACCCGAGTGTGACATTTTCCACAGATCCCCCCTGCCACAAAGAGCTGGAGACAGACGGCGCCTGCGGCAAGAGGCCTTGGGAGCCAATTCCAGGAGAAAGCCCAGGCTGCCTTGGACACATATTTGATGTGGCTGACACCAGTCCCAGGGAGGAGATCTCTGATTTCTATCCAGGGCAGGAGTGCACGGTGCATTTGGTGTAAGTGAGAACTTGCTCTCACGGTCAGAAAGGTCTGGGAGTAAAGAGCTGGAAGCACTAAGACACTTGAAGCCGTCTGCAATGCTCAAATGTAAATGTGCTGGATAGGGTATCATGCCATGATCACAGCATTGCTAGGCTGACTGGCAAAGATATTCTTTACAAATAGGGAAACAGTGGCCTGGATACCTTGAAAGAGATTATTTGCTGACTAATTTGCCTCCCAAATGTTTAGCCTGTGGGTGTGGTGAGGTCTCTCTGACCTTTGCTTTGTAGCTCCTCAAAAGACAACAAACTTAGAGCCACCAGTGAGGGTGTGAAGTGCCCATCCTGCAGCACAGCTGGAGCAATGCACTGTCCTGGCTCTCCCTGCTGACTGCTGTGAGAGCTCCCAGGCCTGCAGGAGGAGGCCGGGAGTCCCTCACTGACATCTCAAGTGCCTGGTGGCTTTGTGCTCCTGCAAGGACTGCCTGTCTCTCGCAATTCTCTGAGCATGGCTGCAGTTTGAGGTGGATCTTCCACCTGTGCAGGTTAAATTATGATATGGTTCCTGTGTGGTTTTTTCCTTTGTAAAAGTGTCCTGACATGATGCTCAAATACAATCTTTTCTCTGGCAGCCCAGACAGCTGCCAGTGTGTTGAGTTACACACACACACGTACACAGATATATTTTTTGTTGTTGTTATTGTTTTTACAGGCTGTTACAATCTGCTCTGAGACTTGTGAACTCCATTTTCTTACAGTATCTTCCTGAGTATCTTCCAGGGTCTGAGCTCTGTTGAGATCTTGTCTCAGCTCTGTTCTGCTCTGTCAAATTCAGCTCCTTCCCTGCCACTTCAGAGTTAAGCCCCTTCCCCAAAATTGAGGCTGTTTGGCATTCATTTCTGCAGCTGAAGAGAGCTCCTTTAGCTGTGGAATCTGCCCAAGAGGTATAGGGAATGGGTAAGGACTGCGAGGTTACAGTTGCTGCTAGGTTCCTGTGGTTATGTAAAACAGGAGGCAGTGAGATAGTTATGCTAAGGAAATTTCAGAAGAATGGGAAATTGACTCTGGAGAAACTGTTCTGGGATCTCCTTTCTTTTTTTGATTCACACAAATATTCTTGACTTTTATTCTTGTCTAGGTTTATTTCTCACGTGTAAGAAAACAGTGGTTGCATTCATTTGAAAAGCAAACAAAACTCAAATACCACTCCCACCCCCAAACCCAATAATCTGATGGGGATTGAACAGCTTCCACTGGCCAGCTACTTCAGAAAATGTGAGAATATGATTAGACTACAGTCATGGGTTGGTTTTTAGTCGTAATGATGGCAAATCCTGAGATGGCTTCAAGGTAGAAATTAATGCATGGACTCATCTGACACAAATATACCACCCAAATAACTGCAGTCCCAAAAGCAGTCATTTTGTAACGTGTTGGCCCTTACTGGGGACAGGAGAGGTTTGAATGTGCAGGGCAATGTGAGGGTGCCCGGGGAGCCGCTGGAGGCTGTGCAGCACCCACTGCAGGGTGCTGGGGAAATCCCTCCCTCTCGCAGTCCCCTGCAGCTCTGCGTGACTGATTCCATCCTATTAAACTCTGCAGGAGTCTCCAACCAAAAATGGAGCTGGCAAGGAGGGGAAGAGATTCTCTTTAGAGGGAACCCAAACTTTCAGAGCTTCTTGAGACTCTAGTAGCCATTCCTGGCTGGAAGAACTAATTCGTGGAGCTGTTACAACCCTGACATCTACATGAATTAACAGGTTTTCCTCACCAGGTATGAGGGTGAAATGAATTCTGCAGAGAATAGCTCCACACGTGCCAATTCCATCACATTATGTAAATAGCCTGTGACTAATGGAGAAATCTATGAAATGAGAGAAATGAAATGAAGTGAAATGAAATGAAATGGAAATTAAATAAAAGGCATCAGTCAGTGCATTTGCATGGAAACCAAAGGAACCTTGTTTAAAAATGAGTGATAGCAGACAAGATAATTCTACAGTTGCCATTGTGGAATATTTCTAAGTGTCTTATTAACATAGAATTGAAAGGACAATGTTGTTTATGGAGTCTATGAGGTTCCACTCAAATCTGCAGCCTGTCTGACCCTTCATTGTGAGGTTTCTCAAAGCTTTGCTACAGATTTGCTCTCCTCTCATTTTTTAGCTCCTTTTCTATATCTACTTTTATCTATTTTTCTGTCCCTCTTTTCATTTTTTTTCTTTCTCTGCCTTGTACTCCTTAGCTTTTGAAATTTTGCTTTCTGTCTCCTTTTATTGAGCTGGCTATTCATATTTTCTATTTTTATTTCTTATTTGTCACATATCCTGTTGCTTTTTAATTTTTCTTTGTGTCTTTTTGGGATTTTTTTTTCCTCTTCTCTCATCCTGATGCTTTAAAGGGTCACCTTAGCATCCTGCTATCTCTGGAGCATACTTTGTACCCCTCTGGGTTTGTCAGGACATCTCTGGAGGTCGCCCCTTCTCCTCAGAGCAGTCTTTGTGCCCTCTCCTCCTTCTCAATTGTCTCCACTGGGTCAGCAGTGCCCTCACACATCTGAAGTCTGGTCAGGTCCCTTCCTGAGTACCTTTGTGCCCTTGAGCCGTGCTCTGTGTTTGCTCCATGGCCATCCCTTCAACCTGCAGCAGGCTCTGGATCTCTCTTGGACCTTTCTTTGGACCTTTTGGTGATTCTTGGTGTTCTGGTGCCCTGTTCGAATGAGAAGTGTCCTATCCCAGTTACAGACACCAGCTGGGCAGGGTGATGGTTTTACACATGGTAATATTTATTTGTCAATCAGAGGGAGAAATCAAAGTCTTTAAATCACACACAGCACTGTCACTGTCCCTGTCCACAGACAGGATTACAGTCAATAATCATTTGAGCTCTTTGTTCAATGGAATAATTTCCACAGTGGATGCCAGTTCCCAAATATCTAATCCTAGTTATAGGTGCTTAAAGTGAAACAATCAACCATAAAAACACACAGACAGGACACATGTAAGGACACAGTTCATTTACAAGGATGTTTATAAATATATTGGTCTGGTCTGCATGACCAAACCACTCAAACAAAGCTCTGACGCAGTTTTTATTTTTTTTAAAAACTAAGACTTTCTGCACTGGAATAGCATCTGGGAGTTCAGGCTCCCCCTGTAGCTTTCTGTACTTAATTCCATGGTGGCTGCTCCCCTGAGGAAGCTCACAGTCCTCCAGCTGGTTGCATCAGGCAACAACTTGCTGCTGAGAAAAGCTGTTAGTATTTTTTCTACTTGGCTGTACCAATAAAACAAGGAAAAATAAAGCCATCAGCATTACCCAAGGCAGGGCAACATTTGCCAGTTTAACTTGAGCAATTTTAAGTGTTAGGTATTGCGGTTACATTTACTGCTGTCACACACCATGTTGGAGTCCATAATACTTATGCTTTGAAAACAAGTAATTACTCTTCGTTCCTCCTCCTGTCACAGTCAATTGGCTCCTCCTGACTGGCTTGGGAGCTCAGTTTCAGGGTGCACAGGAAGCCAGTGGATGTAGTGAGAGAATGTGCAGCGACTCTCCGAGCCAGTGAGGGTCTCTGTTCCGTTAGCAGTGATTGTTACAAGTGCAGCATTAAGGACAGATACTTGATGACTGAATGCTCAGAACAGAAATGGAGCATCCATCAACACTTGAGTCAAGTGAAAGTGTGAGAAAGAAATGAGAAGGAGAAATCAAGGCACAAGCAGAATTGTTCACTTTTGATTCTAAAGCAGCATCATTGCTCAGAGAGCTCCTACCTGCTAATGAAGAATCCTCTCATACCAAGATTCAGACTGGAAGGAAAATTTGAGTGCTTAACTCTGATCAGGATGTCAGTAGTAGACAATTGGTATTACAAAAAATGATGGCAATCTTCTCTTTTTTGCCTGTCTAATGCATATGCCCAGAACTTCTATGGAGAGACAGTAGAGAGACCATCCATCAGCATCACATGATCTGAACCAGAACTCATTTCATGGCTGTTTTAAAACCACTTGGGACATGACACCAAAACCACCTCTGCTGTAAAAGTAAGCACACTTGGGGATGGGATGGGAGCCACTTAGGCCAAGTTCACACATCGATCTCAGCTGAGCCTGATTCAAACATTAAATACTGTCTGAGACATCTGCCAATGAGAGTAATCTGAACTGCTGTGCTAGTATCAATAAATTAGAGTAAATTGTGAGTGTCATGTGCTTGTAAAGTGCTTTAAGCATGGGACCTGAAGCTGTAAATAGTGTACTTAAATTTGAGGAAGGTGGTGATAGAGATTTGTGTTCAAAACCCAGGGAAATGCAGTTGATAGCCCAGCCTCTAGCAGGTGTGACACCAGCATTTGTTAAAATGCTCTTCAGGGAATGACCTTCTCACAGGAGGAGGTGGTTTTCAATACTGGTACTGGGATCTCCAAGAAAAGTGAAGTTCCTGGGTGAGATTTGCTTTCAGTCAAGGCAGGTGCAGTGAAGCCAGTGAATCACTTTGTTACCCAGGAGTCTCAGTGGTGAGAGAAGCAGCTCCATCCATTCACCAAAGCACAGCCAGGCCCTGTGGCATGCACAGCCCCAGTGTCATTGACTGCCAGTTACTGCTTTTAACTTGATTGAATGCCTGTTGTGCTGAACAAACAGATGATGTGCATCAGCAATAAAGGCAGCCCAGTGACCTGGGTTGAAGTTCACAGAAATTGTTAATACTGAGATACTCTCAACAGTCTGATCATTGGCCTTTATTAGGCATTTATCTGTCTTCTGGTTTCTTTTCTATGATGTACAAGGCAAGAGTTTAAGTTAAGGTTTGTGTAATTGATTCCAAATGCATGGCATTTGATTTAATTAGAAAAAAACCCCTAAATTATGCCAAAGCCAGTCCATATCTTTCACTCAGATACTTGATTACCATGTCACTAATTCTGCTATTCTTGCTCCTGTGATGGGGCTGCCCTTGTGACTTCTATGGGATCAGACACAAAGAGATTTCAGCGAGGTCTTTTATCTCACTGTGAATCAGGGGGCACTTAACGAACTGAGTTTCTGCAGGAGCTGGTGAGGCTCTTCTGACAGAGCTCTTCTGATGAGCAGAGTGGTGCAGACAGTCTGAACTAATGCTGGAACAAGAGAACTGTGCCCAAACCCTTTAGGAACTGGATGGCTATGGAAAGTGATGTTCCCTCTCCAAGAGAACTTTCTAGCCTTAAGGTGAGTCTCATCACAGCTGAGTCATCAAGGAGCAAATTGTAATTTGAATGTAAATTCTTTTTGTTTAAGTGGGGCATTAATAAATTGATAAAGTTAGAGAATTCTTTACAAGGAACCTTATGTGTTAGAACAGGGGGGTTTGAAACTCAGAAGAAAAAAAGAAGGGGCTTTAAGAGTACAAGTAATTAATTACATTTAATTTGAACAAGAGGAAGTATGGTGAGTTTTTGGACTAAAGTGTTCTAAGTACTGTATTTAAACAGCTCAATATTAACTGATTACTTATGTTGTCACTATATCATGGATGAAGAAAAAGTTTGGCTATTTTTTTATGGCCACACTGGAAAGTGGTTTTTAAAATGCTCTAGTTTAAGAAAAGTTGTGTTCAGTATTATCCCTTTAGGCTTCTTTGCACTGTGTTACAAAAGAAACTGTGTTTGAAACTCAGAAATTACCACATCTGCTCAAGTGTGCCCTCTTGCTAGCACAGAAATGTGGGGAAAAATATTGCTGAAATTAAAATGCAAACCTAATTTTCGACTCAAAGAGAAATCTGAGCAAGTGGCTAAAACAAAATTTACTCTGGATGCATAGTGGGGTTTTTTGAATCAGAGATTCTAAAAGGTCTGTTGTAAGGAGCAGTGATGATGGTCAGAGAGAAAGCAATAATCTTTACTGGTGGTTTGGAGAACGCAATGCTTTTAGGAGAAATGCTAAATATATATTTCATCTTGAACAACATCATTCTGAGTGAAACTTGCAGTACATCAAATGAGTCCTATTTTAGTGTTCATAAAAAAAACCCAAAAAAGTCCAGCTCTAGCCTTTTCCCTTGTTAAAACACAATTTCTGGGCTGAACTGGTACTAAGCCAAAGCAAACTGCAGGAGGAGGCTGAAAGGAAGGTGGTGGAGCCTTAGGAAAACTTCAAGGGCCTTCCTTACAGTGTGAACTGCCTTTAAACTGCAGATTAGCCAGTGAGGGTACTGATGTAGGGTTAGAAAATAAAAATGCCAGAAAACAGTGTGTGAAAGGCTGCTAAAGTTAGGAATACCTCAGTGCTCAGGGTTTGCCTCGGGAAGCCAGGTGTTTAGGAAGGACATCCCCATCAGTGGCTGAAATGGAAACATAAAGTAGCATGCCAGTGACTTTGAAACTGTGGATTAAGAAGTAAGATGTTAATATTGTTTATAGTTTGTTATTATTGATCTTTAGGACTGTTGGAAGTGGTTTACCAGCATTTATACTATCATAAAGTGCCTGTTAAGAATGTGCCTATGGGAGCATAATCCTTGTTTTGCTGAGCTAAATGGCAAAGACTTCCTCTAAACTTGGTGGTAACATGACCAAGACCTGCCGAAAAAGGTCATCTGCAACAAAATACAGAACTTTGGAAACTGCAGTTAGATTGTTTTATATATCCACATGGGGATTATTAAACTTCAGAGACCCCTTAGATGCATCTGTTTGCAGGTTTGAAAGGGCAATATTTTCATATTCCTCTTGTGATGCTGAACATCTGCAGTGGTGAGCTAATACTACCAAATCCTTCTGAAAGTTCCTGTTCAGAAATCCATAAAAGATGGGATTGATACATGTTGAGATCATGGCCACAAGGTGGCAGATTGTAAATGCCAGGTTATGATTACAGCTCATTAGTGCCTCGTAGTTCCAGTCAAAAACCACATTGAATATATTGAGAGGCAGCCAGCAAGCTGCAAAGGTCACTACAATTGATACCAGCATTATACTGATCCTTTTGTTTTCACTCAGCCTGTTCTCCTTCTCTCTCATCCTGTCTATTTTACCTCGTCTCCTTCGAAGACATACAAATATCCTGAGATAGCAGATAAAAATAAACCCTAGTGGGAAGCAGTACTGGAAAACCAGCAGGCTGGTGGTGAAAATCAGTCTCTCTGTAAGAGATGGCCACGCTTCAATGCAAGCAACCTTGTTCTTGTAGAAATCACTGAGGAAAGACAGATGTTTGAAGGGTTCATCTGTTATTTTGTGGAATACTAAAAAAGGAGTGGATATGATGAGGGAAAGCCCCCAGATGAAAATAATTCCCCAATAAGCATGTGAAATATTGGGCTTCCAGCCACGTGGGTTCACAATTAACTGATATCTCTCAATAGCAATGAGCACAAGTGAGAAAATGGAGACTGTGACAGATAGACTTTGTATGAAAGAGCCTATTTTACACATTGCTTCCCCAAATATCCAGTGGTCCATTAAGGTATATGCAACTGTGACAGGAATGCACATGATACAGATCAAGACATCTGATAAAGAGAGGTTGGCAATCAAAATGTTGGTGACATTTTGAGCTTCTTTCCGTCTCTTTATTATAATAATTAAGCAAAGATTTCCAACAAGCCCCACTACTGTAACCAGTGTGTAAGCTGTAATAAGTAAGAATTCTGCAAGGGAGGAAAGCTGGCATGTATCAAAGTTCAAGAACTGAGCAAGGCTAATGTTAGAGATAGTTTGATTCAGGATCTCACTGGGATGCTGAACAGCTTTATCCATCCTGAAGCATCTTCCAACCTGTGGACAAAACCTTGTATTATTTAGAATATACTTTGCATGGAGATTTTCAAAGCAGTGAGTACTGTGGGTCTATCACTGTAGTCAGTGACCTTAAAGTTTTGAGCAAATCTATCACAATTAATTAGAATACTGGAAAAGCACATGGTTATTAGTGTGTTTGTGTATCTTGTGGAAGGAGGCTGATGTCACCTTTCTGAGGTTCTGCTACAGATCTATAACTGATGTACAAGAAATAGCTGTGATAGCAGCTCTGAGTAAACTTGTACAGACACTTTCATACAAATCCTCTTTTACTAGTTGTGGATCAAGTTTGCTTTTCAGAATAAAGTATTCTAAGATCTGTCTTTGCTGAAAATTTAAGAAGGTTTAATGGATTCCAATGAGGATAATCTGTTGCTTTTGTATTACCAGAAAAGAAGAATTGGGTCCTGCCATCACTCTGCTAGCTTAAACATCACACTTAGATTTTCTTTAGAACTACAAAGCAATGTGAGTTAATACACTCAATCCTCCTGAATTAATCAAAATTATGTGTGCTTGAGCTCAAATGGCATTCAAAACCTCTATGAGTGATATCTTAAAGGGAGTTTCCTGTTCTACTGATGCATTGAAGATAGTATGTTCTTTTTCCTAAATCTAACCTGAGAAAAATCTAAACAAAATAAAGCTCACATTATAGTTATACAGACAATTGTTCCTCTTTCAGTTCTAACCTAAACAGGAGTCAAGCAAAAAATTCTGATTTTAGCACAGTTCTGTGGTTTTAAAACTAATACTAATGGGAAGAGTTAGGTTCAACAGAGTATCTTTATGGGTTTCAATTTATCACTGAGTGCAAAAATTAAATTAATTTAAAGGCTCACCAATTTTCTAGCCAGAAAGAGGCTGTTTCCAACCTTGGAAAGGAAGAGCTAGGTATGAAAAGAGTTATTTTAAAATTTAAAAATGGGTAATGGATATATGTTCTACACATATATCCTTCAAAACTTAAATTTAACTCACCTTAATTCCTCTGTGAAATTATTGGAAAACTAGCTGGAAGGAGATAATTCTTCACCCCTAGTAATGGTGTTGAGAGCCTGTGGAGAAAGGAGAATGAAGAAGCAGTGGGAAGTTGGAGGATGCACAAAAAGAAGAAGGGATAGGTGGATGTTTTATTATTACTAGAAATAATCTGCTTATGTGTAGAAGATTTGTCAGCCCTTTCACAGAAATGATTGCCATTATTTAATCACTAAGGATTAAAAAAAACAAAGTTTGGTTGCCTGTACAAAATTAGACACTAAATCCAGGGTTAAACTGTAGTTGTTTTCCCACAGACACTCAGAGTATTCCCAACAGAGTTATATCCTGGGCGCTTCATCCTTATACTTCTGTTTGACATAAGTTTGAGTGCTTCAAATTAAGATTCTAAAAAATCTCCAAAAAGCACCATGCTTACCTTTGGAGCATCTAGTACCACTCTCATTCTGATTAAAATACCCTTTTCAATCAGCATACCCATGTTGGAGTGGGAAGTGGCTGTAGATGTATGTGATTCAATGTGGCCCTGATGTTCCAAAAATGACTTAAATTGTGGCCAGGGCTGGCATTAAGCCCTGTAATCTCCCTAAAGAATGTACCTGGCTTGGTTAAAGCTATACTAGGGAATTGCATGGAAAACTCTACGGTCCTGCTGCAAAAGCTGGGGAAGTCTGGTGGCTCTGATAGATTTTGCAGTCTCTTGCAGGTGTCCCTGCTTCAGTAGGGTAAGACCAAGAGCTGGGTACTCCACCACGGGCCCACCAGCCTCCACAAATGTGCTCCTGAGTGCAGGAGAGAGGCCAGGGACCATGCCTCTGACAGAACCCATGATGTGCTTGGGCAACAGCCCCTTCAGGCCACTGTTTCCTGGAGTGACTGTCACCCACCTTTCCCTGGGGCAGCACCGAGTGCCTGGCTGGATTTGTCACACCCAAGGATGCATGTGCTGGAAGGACAGAGGCACTAAAAGCTGGATTTACCACCAACAGTGGCAGTTGCTGCCCCGATGGGATTTACTGCCACTTCAGAAGTGTGAGGATCTAAAGTGGCTGCTTTGCCCCAAGGGTGATCTTTCTCTGCAGTGCCTGTGGTGTCCACCTGGCTGGCACAGATCTGATATCTTCAAAGACAAACTCTGCTCTTCCCTGCTTTTTATGCGTGCAGAAGAAGCTGTGGGGACTCAAAAGGCCAAGAGGCTGAGCCAAGTTTGTAATATTTTATGCACTATTTGCTAAGCTTGCTTATTCTCCACGGATGCACAACACAGTTTGAGAGCAAGTTCTGAATGTCCTCTGCCAAGAATTCAGGATGGTAGGGATTCTCTGGCATTTTCTGTTTGGGAAAAGTCCCTGTACTGACCTAATCAGTTCATTTGCTACATCTGTTTTAGGCACACTCTACATCTACACTGTCCTTTTCTCAGGAAAATGTGGCATTTCTTTTCACTCTTTGTTTTGTGCCAGGAGTTAAAGAGTGCAGTCTTTAGTACACACCATTCTGTGAGGCAATTTAAACATTTCCTTGGCAATAAAACAATTACACCTGTTTTGGTAAACATCTGGAGTATTCGTAGCATTAAAAAAATAAGTTAATCTAGTATTTACTGCAGCATATTGAACTATATTGTAATACATACTGGTATGTTTTAATCTAATAAATAAATGTTATTGGAATCAGCATCCTTGGATTGCAACTACAGCTGATAGCACAACTGAAGTGTTTAACAAAAAGAACTAATTACTTCCACCCCTAATCCGTGCATTTTGGAAAAGATTCTCTACCACAGTGAGAGTTTAAGACTGTAAGTTATTATAAATTCCTTAGTCTTGTTTCATTACTCTGTCTGCAGAAACATTACTGAAACATTCATAAGCAAAAGAAAGGTCTAAAATAAAATGAGTTTTAGAAATGCTTTCTTTCCTAAGTACTTTTTTACCTATGCTAAAGATGAACAGTCCCATCCTTTCCTGCCCAGTAAATGGCTTGGAAGGGGACCTTGTTTGTTCAGTTCCTGAGAATCGCACAGACAAAATGCAGAGGAAAATTTACATTCCATTTTAAATATAGCTTGTAGAGAATAAAATAATGCCTAAAAAGATATTTCAGTAACTTTTGTCATAGTTTTATGGATTTTCTGACTTCTTACCTGATGAAAACTTCAAGTCATATCCACACTGCCGTTAACAATTTTCCTTTTCTCTCAGAGCCGGCAAACACATCTTCTTTCTGTATAAAAGAATCCAGAGCAAAGCCATGTCTCCCAAAGCGATACTTAAACTCTCCTTTCTTCTCTGTCTGAAACAAACCACAGATCCCCAATTTCCGACAGTGCTGAATCTGCCAGGCTGGAGGAAGGCTGCTGAGGAATAAAACAAGCTCTGGAATCCAAGAGGCGAACAGCAGTGAGCAGGGAGGAGAAAGGACCAGTAGTCATGGGGATGGATTTTCCTCCAGTGTGCTGCTTCCCTCCACCCTGTCAAACACCTTATCATGCAATTTCATTTTCAATTACTTCATCTGTTCCGTAGTTCAAATGTTTTCCCTCTGCAGGATTTCATACATAAACATCTGCAGATGGCATATTGCTTTCTTAACTGATACAGCAATACAATGAGCTGCTTGGTAAGAGCATGCACATCCTATTAAGTGTATAAAACACTTTATTGCAATTAAGATAATCAGATTTTCATTATAAATTGATATTTTAGCTTATATTCCTCAGATAAAAACAATATTCCTGAAAAGCAAGGCATGGCACACTGCATTAGCACATAGTGAAAAGGGGCTTAGTTTTTATTTCTGTTCTTTCAGTAGGAGTCCATACATTTTGTAACCACATGTTTATAAAAATAAGCATTCAGCTCATTCATTAAATATTTAAAATGAACATTTATGGTATGGGAAAGGAACTGCTTTTCTTAGGTCCTGTAATCTGGTAAGTTGCTGTATAAACTCTTGCATTTTCACCCAGGTCCTCTTAACTTCCAATATCTCAGTCTTTTTATTTTAAGAGAATAATTTTCAAAAAGTAGTAGGATTTTTTTGGGTGAGCAATATTGATGCTGTACTGAAGTGCAATTCAGAGCTAATTATCTAAAACTGTTGTTGGTTCCTATGCTATAGTATTTGAATAAAATAGGTGTAGGGTGGAGGGAGCCTTTGTGATCAGCCAGACAAACGTTCTACTTTTCATATATTTGAGTCTATCATGATGTGTTTGTCCAGACTGTTTTTTAACCATTTGTGGTAATCTTAGATTAGGTATTCAAGTGCCTAATTGGCTGCTAGGAAGACTGCCTTAACACCTCCCTGTAAAACTTCCTTTTCTTTAGTTTAACCCAGTGCTTTTTATTCTAGATATATCTGGGAATTCTAATATTTTAACCAAAAATGCTCCAATCAAGCAATCTAAATATATTTTTCTAAAGCATTTCTAGAACTTGCTGGGTTTGATTATGTCAAAATTATTATAAAAACAAAGCTTTGCCAAAGTATTTTAGAAATTCTGCTTCTGGTTGTACTGCAACCCCACTGAACATGCAGTGTGATAGATAAGCCATAAAAATGCATTATCTATTTATGAAGCAAATAAGTCAATAAAATTAAAAGATATTCTGACTCTATTTATAAATTTCAAATACCATGTTGCTTATTTACACATGCTCTGTTTCTAATATAATTCTGTATGCAGTCCTTCATTTGTGAAAAAAGTGGATTCTTTAACATGAGATCCATTGGTTTTACAGTTGTATCAACCTGCTGGTTTGATCCTCACATGGATTTGTGTTGTAACCTGTTGTGAATTAGATCACATCCAGCATCAGAGGCTTGTGGGTGTAGCTGCTCCTGGTGTATTTAATCCTGATGTCAAAGGTATGTATGCTAAGTGGAGCCATGACTCTGGAGGAGGGATCACAGTGTATTTTTTCAGGCAAATGCTGGAGTGTCTGTTTGCAGAAAAGGTTAATGGATGGCAGAGTTGTATTTACTTCTTATAAGAGGTCTTGTCATTTCTAAATTGCTCAGTATTAAGTGACAGGTGAAGTGCCATAATAGATTTTTAAACCTAAAGTTTGTAATAACTTGTGCAGCATTGGCAACAACCTGTTGGTGAAAAACAATATTTAACTCCTTTGAGTTCACCTTTTGCTCTGGCATTTACATGATTCCTTGGCCAGCAAGAATCTTTGCTGATGGTTGATCACTCTAAATCTTTGCTTTTGCTCAGCTGGTTCTCCTGGGTAACTGTGCAGCAGTCCTTGTTTCTGCCTGTTGCATCCTTCTTCTTCAGAAAGCAAGATTTAGTAGAAATGTGCATGTACAATTTCTCAGCTTCCCATGTGAAGGAATTCTTTAACAGCACACTGGCCAAGAGATGCTTCAGAGACCTGTAACATCTCTGCAGGGTCATGGAATCACAGACTGGTTTGGCTTGGAAGGGGCCTTAAAGATCATCCAGTTCCAATGGGCAGGGACACCTCCCACTAGATAAGGCTGCTCCAACATCCACCCAACCTGGCCTTGGACACTTCCAGGGCTGGGGCAGCCACAGCTTCTCTGGGTGATTTCTCCCAGTGACTCACCAGCCCCACAGTCAAGAATTTCTTCTCAAATCCCACCTGACCCTACCCTTGGTCACTACAAAGCCATTCCCTCTTGTCCTGTCATTCCAGGCCCTTGTCCAAAGTCCCTCTCCAGCTCTCCTGGAGCCCCTTTAGGCACTGGAAGGACTCTGAGGTCTCCGTGGAGCCTTGCCTTGTCAGGCTGAGCACTCCCAGCTCCCTCAGCCTGGCTCCAGAGCAGAGCTGCTCCAGCCCTTGTAGCACCCTGATGGCCTCATCTAGACTGGCTCCAATAGCTCCACATCCTTCCACATGGGAGCTCCAGAGCTGGGTGCAGCACTGCAGGTGGGGTCTCACAAGAGTGGAGCACAGAGGGAGAACCACCCCCACATCCTGCTGGTCACACAGCTCTTGATGCAGCCCAGGACCAGGTTGGGCTTCTGGGCTGCAAACACACGTTGCCAGCTCATGTTGAACTTCTCGTCAACCAACACCCACAAATCTCTCTCCTGGATTATTGCTTCCTAATAAATACTGCTCTTTATTGCACTTCAAAGAGGCACAGAAAAATAAACAAGAATAATTGGAAATCTCATATGTTAGTGTTGGATGTGCTGGTTAATGCCATGAAAATAAGATAATATGCTGTGATGGAGGAAAAACACACTCTCCTCACATTTTCCTGTTCTGTGCAGAGATCAACACCCTAGTAAGGGATTCTCAGTAAATAGCTCATAATGTGACCAAACTAGCAACAGCTAAGTATGCACTGGGACTTTTTCTCCATGGATGTACATGTGTAAGTTGAAGCACTGCTCCATGACTCAAAGGTTTTTCCTAATTTAAAATAATTGTTACAAAAATAATTATCATTCACTAGCTGGAGTTTAGGTTTCACTCCATTTTACTGCATAGCTCTAAAGGACACTTCTGTAATATCCTTGATGCCTCATCTCAATTTTTATTCTCAATTAGCTCATGCCTAGAATGAAAAGTCAACTGTTTAAAAATCTGATATAACCATAAATAAGTTACTTATAATAACATATTAATTTTTTAAATTGTGTCATGCCATGAACTGTTGGCTAATTTCTGGACCTTATTCAGTTGGCATAGAGCTGAGATGGAGATGAATACACTCCTGGCTCAAAGGTTAGCATCTTAATTTTTTGGGTCAGCCAAGTTACTTTTCTCACTGGAAAAGAGATAAGATATATGAGTAATTGTAATAGGAGTGTGACTGCATAAATTCATATTTTATAATAGATTCCACTTTCCAAACCCTGATTCAATTCTTTGTAGCTTTCTAGAACTTCTCCAACTCACTTTTACCAAGAGTCATCTCTGCCAAAAAATGAATTATTTCAATAACTCACAGATTTGGGGAGAGTATGACAAGTTGTATCTCTGGTTTGTTTTTCCCATTCCAGAGTCTTTTTATAACAATACTGTGAGCACCAAATCCTGCTGTTCTCATGGCATGACATCTTTCAGTGTCCTAATTGTTAATTAAGAAATACTTAAATAATCAAAAGGTTTTTCCCATTAATCTCAATCTGTTTCAATTTTCCAGCACATTTTAAACTGTAACGAACATTTTGATTTTCTGGATTAAAAAGTATGAATTCTAGATTGCTATTTTCTGTCTAGAAAGTCTCGCCTCACACCACCTCATTTTAAAATTTCTTGAACAGCATGGATGTCTTTCAGCTAATTTCAGGCAAGTATTTACTGAGCTTCAGAGCACAGCTTTGCCTGCTGTGTTCTAAAAAAGCTGAACATGAATCATGCAAAAGCACCACAAACCCACCCCAGAGAAGTTCTGTGAAAAGAAAGAGTTGGAGTCTAGGAATAGCTGAGGGGAAAACAGCAAAAGCAAGTAGATTTTAATTTAATTGGAAAACATAACTAAAAATTTGCAGGTGAAAAAGATCAGAGCGTGGCCAAGATTGTTGCTGGCTCCAGGTCTTCCTTTGGCAAAACTTAGGATGCTGGTCTATCTCAGACTAAGATACAGTGAAAATTCTCCCCTCTCACATCTGTCACAGCATTGCTACATTCTTTGATCCTTCACAAGAATCTTGACTTTTGAGACCGTATTTTGCTGCCTTACTTTCATCCCATCACTTCAAATTATAGCCAGCTTTTATATAAAATTTTAGGAAAAAGAAGAAAGGAAATAATGAATTATTAAAGAAGAGTGAAAAGATGAAAGAGGAAAAGAGAAATTGAACTTCAGAGGGAAGAGGAGGGAGGGCAGCATTTAAGGTAAAAGGATAACTTAAGTGCAAAGAAAAGGATGCAAATTTAATTCTCTGATGACTTTGCACTTCACCCTTCACAAAGGTATGTTTCTTTCTTCAGAAAACTCCCTTTAAAAAGGGCTCCAGGAAGATTTTGTTTAGTGGATAAACTTTGATACTACCCTACTGAAGAAATAGTACCTGTGGGTTATTCTGTTACCTTTTTATCTATAGGCCATCTTATTTTGCATTAAGCAAATACAAGAGAGGGGTAGTGTTTTATTCCCCATCTGAATTTACACAAGGTAGAGATTTTTATCCCGAGGAGTGTCATGTTCAGAAGTAAAAGTCTATCTAGTTGCCTCTCAGTATTTTTTAATCTCTTTCAACAAAAATCCCTCTCCTGATCAGCACTAATCCATGAAAGTCTCCAAAGTGAGATCACAGGTTTGATGTTTATGCAGATGAAAATGCAAACAGCAGAACAGAGTGAAAGAGAAACTTTTCCCAAAAAGGCAAGAGCTCTCTCCAGGACAGCTGGACGTCTCTCAGAGGTTTTTGCACCCATAACTAAAGCAAGGTGCCAGGCTGGGAATGCTCGTGGTGCTGCTGTATTTTTACACAAATGCCTCCCTACGAACTGTACAATTACACTCTGCCTGAGGTGTTGATTTGGGTAGGAGTGAGCCTTCCAAAAGTCTAAGAATATCTCATTGAAATGATGAGAATAAAAATCTTTGCCTCTGTATGTGTGTATCTCAGAGTGACATGGGAAATTGTGGTTGAATCCCTTGTATTTCAAACTGTTCCCACCTATGCCCAGTCAGAAAAATCTGGGTGAAACGTGTGTGTAGCTAAGGTAATATTATTACAAACTTCAATGTGAATGCAGAACTAATTCAGCAAACAGTCTGCATGAGGGAATCCTGTAGCTTGAAAATGCCTTCTGTCTGCTGAAAGGTCAAACTAAACCTAAGTCTAGAGCATTGTGCTATACTAAAAAAAAAATACTTAAACTCATTGAAAATTCAAGTGATATACTTAAAGTGCTTAGACAAAAGAATCAATGCCTGCCAACTGTGGAAGCCACAGAGGTAAGTAGATTAAAGAGGTTGAAACTAGCTATAAAGATATGACCTTGTGTTTATATGAGGGTTTAGATAAAATATTTATAACTTATGAACTGCTTTTGCTTTCATAATGTTTTTCTATTGCCCTTCATGCTCTTTTCCAAAACTTCCTTATTCCTTTTCCATCTTGGCAGTTTGGACCCATTAAATAGCATGACAAAGTTATGTTTCTTGAATGACAAAAATTGGTATAAAGAATTCCTTCATAATTTATTTTGCATAAGCTTTTACTAAGAATATATGGTAACACAGGAAGTCGTGTGGGAAAGGGACTGCTCAGATGTCTCTGGTTTTCAATCTCTTAAGCAGCAATGCCCTCCTGTGGACTCTAGGCAGTATGATTTCTTCTGAATAACTAGAAAGGTGTATGCCTGAAAACGATTTGGTTTTCCTTCTTCCTAATACACTAATGAAAATGTCCCATGAAGACATTTAATTCAATTGGCATTATTTGGCCAATGCTTCTGGTTTGAGAAACACATTTCCTTTAGGTAATGATACAGATGGAGCTTTTATCTGAAGCACCTAGCTTTAGAAACTTCAGCTGCTGATTTTTTTTTTTTTTTATTCTATGGGTTGATACCAGAATTGAAAAAAATGTCATGCTGCAACTGCCTTGTCAGAAAGTGAAAAACATGTATTTCTTTTGCATGACTCTTTCCTAAGAATTTTTATATCCATGGGATGGTATTATGCATTTACTAGTTTACAGCAAAAAGCAACTTAACAATTCTGTGGGGAAGCTGCTGTGGCTGCTGGAGTGTTTCTGGTTTACATCTCACACTCAGAGAGACTCATCTTTGGTTCTGCACTCACACTGTGTCTCTGGTTGGCTGAGGTAGCTTGAGGGAAAAGCCCATTTCAGGAGCACAGAAAGGCACCTACTTCCTCGGAATGTGTGTAACCAGCGATGCGCTGCACAGCTCGGGTGACGGGCTGCCTCAGCAGGCACGAACCTGACGGGAACTGGCGCTGGAGTCTCCGAGGCAGCTGGGATGGCTGGGAGGAGGGAAGTTCTGCGGGATCTGCCGAAGCTGAGGCTTGGCTGTCCGGAAAGCTGCATCCCAGAGCCGGGTGGGACGTGTCAGGGCGCGTGGATGTGTGCAGCGCTCCCAGCCCTGCCAGGGCAGAGACTGAACTCAGAGCGGGTTTTGAACGAAGGTGTGAACAGCACCAGGTCACTTGGGCAGCTGGGAAAGGCGGGAGCACGGAAGGACAGGAGGACACCGGCCAAGGGCAGTTTGGCCTCTGCGCATTCGCAGAGCAGACATTTCCACCTGCAAGACACGGCTGTGTGTGTCTTGAAGGCATTTTCCTTTCATTAATCAAGCAGTCAAAAGTGTAAATGAAGAGGAATAATTTGGGCTACACTTGAGTCAGCGGCTGATTTTTCCTGCTGATTTACTCACATCTTAAAAACTCTCATCTCCTCCTCCTGATGCAAGCTGTGACGTTTTTCTTTGATCTGTTCCTTGGCCTGCTTGTCTGTCTTGCTTTCAGGGAGAGAAAGTGTGCTGTAAACAAGCTTTGCTTTCTCTGTTATCTGTTGAGGCCATAATTAGCTCCTCTTAATTTTTCATCCTTTTTGCTCTAAATTAATATGGATTATTTTCTGTGACATGTTGTTCTCATGAAGGGCCATACCACTCTTACAATAACTAGTAGGCAAAACATAGTTTTGTATTTCCTATAATTTATGTACAGCTTGCAGATGGCCTCTGGGAAGATTTTTATTTAATATAGTAGGATATGTCTATTTTAAAACCACAAATATTTCAGTGGCATTATGGGATATTCTCTTTTTTTAAACTAGATAAAATGATGTCAGTTTATGCATTGAGATAAAGGAATCTGTGGACCTGTGACAACTTTCCTTGTGATTGTGAAACACAGGCATTTATTAAAGTGCTCATAAGTAAGAGTAAGTATAAACTTGGCTACAACATAAGAAAAATCCAATCTGAGTAAAATCAGATTACTGTATTGCAAGTATCAACCCTACTGGCTAATGATAATCACAGCCTGTGAGACAAAAGCACGTTGAGCCTCTCTGGATTTCCTCTGGGGCTGTGGTTAACCAACCTTCCAGCACAGTCAGTGTTCCTCTTGTGTCTGTGTCTCCAAGGGAGCATTTCTAATTGATTAAATTCCGAACCCCCTGTCTCAAAGGGCAAGCGGGACGCCACGAGGGAAATGAGGGCAGAGCCACCGCTGACAGGGAGCAGACAGCAACAGGGCAGACCGGAGGGCTAAAGCCNGCCTAAAGCCCCGGGCAGGGTAGTCAGGGGCGAGCCGTGCGCACGGCGGGCGGAGCTGGAGTGTCACCTGAACGTGAGGAAGACCTTTAGAGCGTAGTGGCGAGTCCTGAGACAGACTGGGTGTGGAGCCTGCCCCACTGGGGATATCCCCGAGCCGCCTGGGCGCGATGCTGCGCCAAGCTCTCTGTGTTGGAGCGGGCAGGCCGGGCCAGAAGCGCGCGGGGGGTCCGGACGCGCTCTGAGGGAGGCCCGGGCCCCTCCCGCCC